>CM030837.1:15794724-16239724 GCA_018105865.1 Metaphire vulgaris
TAGTTAATTAGTTAGAAAAGTCGATTTATATTGCGCAGAAAACATAATAAAAGTCAATGGAATGAATGAATACATGAATGACATGCAATCATAAAAATGAGTTTTAAGTTTACTTGCGAACGATTCAAGATTGGACTCCAGTCACATAGTACAATAGTGTAACAATGTTGTTCATGCTGTGCTACCAGTACATATTTCATATTTAGGTAAGAATCCATCGGAAAAATTGTTATCCATTGATATGGAGGGGTCAGAAATGACCCCATGTAACGGATTGCTATTTCACTCCATACTGATGTTACACATTCAAAACCAAGAAAAGTTGTTAAATTTAAAGTCATAAGCAACAATTTCACATTGAGACCAGTGGCGGCTCCAGGATTTGGAAAGTGGGGGGCCGTTGAGTTTTGGACAACTTCCAATCATGAAGGAGCCAACCATTTGTTGAAATGTATGCAGTATTATTTGATGGTTCAACATGGGGCCACAGAGTTTGAGGCATCGACAGGGGCAGCGGCCCCCTCATTTGAGCCAGCCACTGCATTGTTCCAAGAGTTACAGAGTCAAAAAACATCCAGAATTATGTCCAGTTTATAATGATAAACACTCCACATGCAAAATTTCTTTATAATGGTATTTCAGTAGCTGTTAAACAGATAAGGTTTTGAATGTTCTTCAAAAAATCGACAGTCTTGCAAGAAATGACATTGATGGATTTCTTTGTCTTTCTCTGTAAGCAGTGACATCCATCCGAATAGGAGACTTTTTGTTGACGGTCAAATTCTGGTCAGCTTCTTTTGTTTGCAGGTGTGGCAAGTTCATACCCTTGAAGTACCCATTGGACAACTCCAACAGGAAAAACATATGAGAATGTGCAGCTTTGTTCTTCTTTCTGGATTAGAATACACGAGATACAGGCTGGAAATGAAAGCATTTAGGGTTGCTGATGTCAAGCATTTTATAGCATATAGTCATTGACCATCTTCTTGTCTTTCGTTTGGTGGAATACATGCTAGAGCAGCACATTATCAGCAAGGTCTGGCCACCTTTTGTAGAATTATCATCAAGAATGATTTGTGTTTTTCATTTCGGATGTGTCTGAACCAAGATGGTTGATTTTATCTCCAGCTTTGTCATTTTCAAATCTAGTTAATTTCTTTGTCAAGACTAAGGAACAAAAGAAATGATCTGTTGTTGAATTTCTGCCAGAACCAGTCATTTCTTAAAATAATTGCATAGCGTTTTTGTTGGCCCCTGATTCTGTTCTAGAATCAGTCACTGCTCTGCCAGTGAACCTCTGAAGGGAAGAATGAGCATGTTGCACTGTCACACAACATCCACAGCTTGATGCCATATTTGCCTGGTTTGCTTGAATAAACTGTTTGAAGGGGCAATACCCTATGTTGAAGAAGCTGTTCATCAACTGTTACATTCTCGCCTGGAACAAATGGATCATTCAGTGTCTTTCACATATGAAACACTTTTCTAATTGGTGCAAACTTGTCAGCAATACGGTGCAATCTCTATTAGCTGCTGCATCAAATCTAATGGAATGTGAAAATTTTGTTGAGAAGAGCAGGGCCGAGAAACTGCCGAAAATAGCACGTCCATCTTCCAGGTTCCATAGCTGGATGACTGATTCACTTCTTGACTTGACAGTGCCAGACAGAATAAGAAACCAAGAGCAAAACATAAACTTGTCTTCTGTGTCTTGTCGTTCCAATTGCCTAGACAAATGCCTTTGGATTATGTTGCAGCAGAATATTGATAAATGCTAAATTGACATTTGTTGTCTAAAATCAAACATGCCGAATCTAAGGGTTATTTGTGTTCAGCAAGTCAAAATACATAATTTTAAATAAAATACACTAAAATAAAATAAAATAATTAGTCAAGAATAATTACCAGTGATAGGCCTATCAGAATGATAGTCAGTGATCACGATTTTTGAAAGCAGCAATTTGTCACAGCCTCGATTTGTAATTTCTAAATCTGACCCCACCGGTACTGTCTGTCTGTTTCTGTGTTACTGGCGCCCTCTGGTGGTTTATAAAAATATCTGATAGGTGCATCATGTTGATCAGTTTGAAACATGAAATGTCTTAAAGTAATACTATTCTGATGCATCTGGTTCCTAAGCTACACAAGCAAGAGAGTCTTGGCAACGATTTGACCTCAGCTGATGTACGGCTAAGGGTTAAATTACATTACAGTTGTGACCCTGCCGATAGTTAAAATGGATCGAAAGCCTTGGCCTTGGTCTTGGCCTTGAGTGAAATGTCTTGGCTTAAGACTTGGCCTCGGTCTTAAAGGTCACTGCCTCGGCCTTGGCCTAACTTAGGCTCAGAGTCTTGGTTAGAATTTTGGTCTCAAGGTTAGTGTCTTATTGCCTTGGCCATACTTTAATTCCTTGGTCACATCACTGGTATTTACATGTATTCCATTTGGTTCAAGTGTGTATAGGCTTCAAAGTAGGAGAAACGTCTATCAGTGGCGGCTCCACCGGGGCAGGGGCCCGTGCCCCTCTATTGAGTGCCTGGTCCCCAGTGGCCCCCATGCAGTTGGGACCCTATACTTAATGCTACATACATTAAACAACAAATGGTTGGCCCCCATGATTAGAAGTTGCAACCCCAACGGCCCCCACTTGCTAAATCCTAGAACCGCCACTGACGTCTATCTGTATGGCTAACATGAAAGGATAAGATACTTTTAAAAATTGGCTGACATACAAAAGATTTGATATGAGCGAAGCCAGAAAGCAATGCTAAATATTGCTAAAAATTGCATTTGACATTAGATTAATCTGCATGCAAAGTTTCGTAGCTTATAACCAACATTTCAGTGTAACTGCAACTTGAGTTTGAGTTTATTTTTCATATTTAATAAAAAATCTTTGGTACTCCAGCCAATTTTTATTTTCATATTTTCACTTCATATACAATTCCATACAATGCCTATTTTAGCATTTCGGGTCTATTCCTACTTAAAAGCTTTCTGCCAGAAATGTATACATTTGTCGTATGAATTAATGGGTGCACTATAGCCTACAGTATAGAACTTAGTTATAATGGACTCAGCTACAGCGTATACTCGGTTACAACGTACTGCAATGTATGGTTCCGTGTGATGCGCTACCGTATATTGATGGTACTGGATATAACGTACCTCGGATATGACGTAGGCCTACTAAATTTTGCAGACCCGCTAAGTACGTTAGGTCTATAACGAAGATCTACTGTAGGAACTCTCTGAAATTACGATATTAAGTACACATTAATAATGGTTGTTCATACCCAGGGTTTAATCTAGGCCGTTTCCGGGGGAGGGGAAATTGCCCTCCCCGGAAATTTCAAATTCCCCCGGAAATTTTGGCATAATACATCAACTAACAGCAGCCCCCTAGCTGACTTTCTCCCGGCTTTGTCAGTTTCTCTCGGAGTCCAGAGTCTAGATTAAACACTGTTCACACCTAACTGATAATCAGTGAACAGTTCATTGGTGGGGTCGTTTTTGTTTTAAATAATAATAATCCTATCATCAATTCATCATCGTCGTAATCTGCATTATTTGACTCATTGACTTGCGTCACTATACCTTTACTATGCGTTTAGACTTAGAATGATTTCACTCAACTTTTATGAATTCTAATTCTTAGATTTCCAAGGCTCCTAATTCTTACACATCGTTTTCCAGTTCCCGTGAGATTTTACCACACAGGTCCGGAAATCTCGCGTCCATGGAAACGTCGAATGTGTCAGACGAATCCGCTCCAGTCACTCCGATCGAACCCAATGTCGAAGCAGAAAAGGTCGAAACGGAAGCCGAACAGGCAGCCTTAGCTAAGACGGACGTTCGTGCCAAAGAGTCAATCGAGGGTCCAGTCACCGCTCCGGTCAAGACGCAACCAAAGGCAACCACGGCCGTGTCTCCTGTCGACGTCCAGTTCGAAACTCCGACCGAAGTCTCACCAGGCGAGATGGAGCAGACAGCTTCGCCGGTGACCCAGCAGCCGGTCTCCGCGGTGATGACACCTGTTGCTTCCGCTGGATCCTCGGCGGCGGCGGCGGAGGAGGAGGAGGAGGAGGAGGAGGCTGACGGCGGGCGAGCAATCGCCGCCTATGGGAGCGATTCGTCCGTTCCAGACGGCGACACTGCCAACAGCCAAGCCATTCCGTCGACGACCGGAGAAGTGCAACAAGACCCGTGAGTCCATTAAACATTCTTCCAGCCAACTTCTATAGCGCCGCAAATTCTCTACGCACAAGAACATCAGCCAACGGCACAACGGGATGATGCTCGATTTGGATATGGAGTTTGGGGTTCAATCCCCGATAATGAACAAAGAGGTATGAGGTATGTAACGGTGCCCGGGAACACGCTTTAAATATGGTCTATTAAGTAATGTTCTGCATTAGCATTTGAGTGATTTTACCCGCAGACGGCTGCGACATAGGGTAGACACGGGAGGGGGCATGGATATTTTTACATCCCTTTAACACCCCTCCTTCAACACCCCCCAAATTCACAATCCTAGAAATAACCCTGGAGGGAGTCTATCCGGGCTGGGACTATAGTCGTGGGTTTCGTGCAAAACCAATAAGAATGGTTGTGTTCTGTCTGCGCAGCGTCGTGAAAATGAATATGTGTAACTGGTTTGTTTTTTTTGTTCTTTCGATGTTTGCTCTTTCTATATTCCGTTCTTTCGACTTAAAGAACTGTCTTATAAAGGTTTATAATAATAATTCTTTAAAAACTTGTTAATGATTAACTAGGCTTCTTAGTGTTTAAAGGACTCCTTATACAAAGCCGGGGGGAATTTAGGGGCCGCTGTTTCCAAAAACAAAATTTCCGGGAATTTAATTTCCGGGGAAATTAAATTTCCCCGAAAATAGATTAAACACTGCCTGGTATCATCGCCAATTTAATTAAGCGTGTATCGATCAGATATACTCAGTGCTTTTTAAAGTGGGAACGCACAGGAACGGCCTTTTTGCCATATATTCTGACAGTTGATGTAAAGCCTAATACCAGTAATAGGCCCTATTCTGCAAAAAGTTTACTCTTGACAGTGGACAGTCTACATCCATCGTCACCCAGCTCTACGGGTGCTGTAACCGTAGGCGTCGAAACAAGCACTGGATATACTTAGATATATACTTAGACATTGTAGGGCCTAAGCCTGTTAGACCAGAGCTCGCACTTTTGTAAAACAAACGGCTGTCTAAATATTTTGGCTTATTGTGGAGTTCCCTGCTATTATTACGCAGTCTGATGTATGTCAGGCCTATATAAAACCAAGCAGAACACTTTTAGGCATCATTCGGAATCTGGAGCAAACAGCTGTGCGTTGCTTCCAATTGGTTTATCTCCAATTGAGTCGACTTCCTTCTGTTTTCAGAGATACTGCAGGTGACTGGTGGCAAAGGCGCGAGGGATTCCTCGACTCTTGCTGCTGCTGTTGCTGGTGCTGCGATCGAGTGTATCAGGTCAAAAGCAGCGATGCCCCGGTCAACAGAGATCAGAATTAAGCATAATTAATACTGTGTAGAACTGGCTAGAAATTAGTCGAGTAGAAAATAAAAATGATTGCATGTTGTTGGCCTACTACATAATTATTTTAGTTGTTAATTGGCCTACTACACAATATATATTTTGGTGTGACGTTTGCCATAAGCGAGCATTGGTCGAGGTATCGAGACATGAAACTAATTGCACAATTAATTGCGCACATATTTTGAGATGAATTTTTGATATTCTGACATAACTGTATACGTTTGTTGCTTCACTTGGTTTATGATTTGCAATGCATATGCAAACTAAAATTGACTTGTCAGAGGGTTCTTCGTGTAAAAGTCCGATAATTTTGATATTTCTGCCATTCTACTGCATATTTCGAACCTAATGCTGCAAATATTCGGTCTTTTACTGCATTGTTGGGTCCAAGATTCGACGGTACATTACGTCTCCCAAAATATGCGTATTGTACTTATTTTTATGTCCAAACATTGTATCGTCGTGCAGTGTTTAATCTAGACTCCGGACTCCGGGGATGGGGCTGACAAGGCTGGGGAAGTCAGCTAGGGGGCTCCTGTTAGTTGATATAATATGCCAAAATTTCCGGAGGGAATTTGAAATTTCCGGGGGCCAAAAAGGGCAACTTTCCCCGGAAACGGCCTAGATTAAACCCTGGTCGTGCAGTGTTTATTCTAGGCCTCTGGGGGATTCCCACCTCAAATTCTAAAATTCCCCCAATTTTGTAATATGTTGCATGAGGATGGAAATTTCCCCCCAAAAGTGTGACGACGGGGGGTGGCTTTTTCGGGGAAGGGAAAAATTTTTTTGTATTAGGATGACATTTTCCTAATAAGCAAAAAAATGTCATCGATGACCTTTTTTGCTTGTCACCACATTTCAGAAGGAAGATAACCTTTTTTGCTTGTCAGACCTTGTCCCCCAAACATTTCAAAATCCCCCCATGTCAAGGTGACTAGAATAAACACTGCTGGTCGTGCATAGGTTGTCTGCTCTACATCACTATATGTCCAAATTTTTCAATTTATTTTCTACTTTAGATAATCGACCTTTAATTCCACCCAAGTTCTTTCATAATTGAGCTTTTGGGGAGTTTGTTCCATGTTATTTTCAGCTGACAAACGCCATTCTTGTGAAGACCGCCATCTCAAAAGCTGTAGGCTAATTCTTTTAATACTAAAACTAGACCATCTATTAATAATGTTAGTAATAATAATTTGACAGAAGCGTTCCATTTAAACAGCGCATAATGAGAAAAGTACTTGAACTCTGCAGAGATTTTCTGCACCCCTAGTAGGGGGAAGTCATAAGGTCATACCTCCCCGGTTTGTGACAGACCCCTACCTCTACACCCCTTCCCAAGGATGGTGTTGGCTATCACCAAACCAGACTGATGCAGTGTTATTTCTAGGATCTTGAATTTGGGGGAGGGGAGGGGTGCCGGGAAAATCTGAGGGGTGTCGGAAACTTTAAGTGTCTGGGGCTGTCCATTAATTACGTCAACAATTTAGGAGGGGAAGGGGTTTGAAAAAGTTTGGCAGTTGTTGACAGGGGAGGGAGGGGGTTAAGAGAAGTTGACGTCAACAATTTCACTTTTTACAAATAATCAAAAATAGGAAATTTCATGGAATACTACTTATTACAATAGAAAAAAGCATGACAAAAAGGTCATCACCACCACATTTTGACATTCGATGAGAAAAAAGGGGGAAAATGGTCATCACAACAAAAATAATAACCTTGTTATTGGGACCAGTCATTGTTCTTGGGGGGGGGGGTTAAAAGTTTTTGACGTAATTATGGAGGGGTTAAGTGAAAGTTGACAGTTGTTGACAAGGGGTAGGTCAATAAATTGCCCAAAAATTGTTGACATAATTAATGGACAGCCCCTCTGCCCATAAAAGGCTGACAAGCATAAAAACGTCATCGGGTCCCAAAACCAACCGAAAAACCTTAAAAGCCTAAAAAACCTCTGACAAGCAAAAAAAGGTCATCCGACAATAAAACTTGGGGTGTCCTTTTCCATTGGGGAGGGGGAGTTCTAACCTAATTAATATGCATTTTGTATACATACCAATGATACCATTGTCGCATTACCAAATTTTGGGGTGTCGACCTCAAATTGGGGGGGGGTGTTGGGGCGTGTTAGGGGGTGTAAAAATATCCCTGGACTGCTAAAACTATTGATTTACTAGCCTATTCTAAGATGTCATCCGTTTTCAGATTGACTCCTGTAGCCATGGTCAACGTAATCCTACTGGGGTAGTTTTGGTATTCACCATTCATTGTCGTGATTATATTTGGAAGTTTTAGAATTTCGATGATTCGGCGGAGCCGTGCAGTGCAGTCTTTCATTCATTATATATATATATATATATATATATATATATATATATATATATATATTCTATGGCATCTCTGCTTGGATTTTCATAGCAATTCTACGTTTGATGTTGTTACGGTAACATTCAACAATCTGCTACTTTACTTTTGACGCATTTTCCTTTTTACTGATGGCCAAGCATCGAACCCCCAACCCGCCACTGCCACCCCCGCCCAATTCTATTCTCCTCTGGGTCCAGTGAGTCTTGATGAAACACTGGGCACTGACACACCTGCAGTTATGGGACACCTCTCCACAACGCAAATTCCTGGGAAAGTGCCTGTATAATGATAGACTTAATGGGAAACGAGTAAACGTAAACACAATGTAAGTTATATATTTTGGCAAGTTATCCATATTTAAATCTCATCTGATTTTAAAATGTGTATGGTAGAAACCTACAATTTTTACAGCTCAAATCCTAGCTTATATTTCTTGATCATGTATCGATTTGCGAGGAGAATCATATCTGTCACGAGTTCTGTACTTTAATAAAAATGTACTTTAATAAAAATGCACTAAAGATGAAAAAGTATCCAAGAATTTTTGAAATATCATCACAGAAATGACATTTGTAAATATATATAGTATCCAAGAATTTTTGAAATATCATCACAGAAATGACATTTGTAAATATATAGACATAGCAGGATTTTATGGAAGACCATATATACAACGACATGCAGTAGTAGTCATTATCTGTCTCGGCCGTATTAGGCCCAACATGGCCGCATCGTTACAAAGTTGCGGTTCACTTAACCCGATATGAAACAGTTACCGCAGCAGGTAGAAATCCATTCATAAAACTTATTAGAGCACATGATCTCCAGTAGTCTTTGTCACAGAAAGAGGCCCATGTCTTCATGTTCCTCCTGAAGGTATCACTTCCTTTTGACTAAAGTGTCAGCAATCCATATGAAATGGAAGTTTATTCCTGATACTGCTTCACATTTCAGTATTAGAATATTTTACAAAACTACTACATATCAATTTATATCAGACTCATTATATTGTAATCTGCTAATGCCTTTAATTTTTATTAAGCCTCTTTACTGATAAAAGGTTTATAAAGTACATTTCAAATGCAATGCATCAGATATAATTAATTTTTAAAATCTTCTGATTTGAAGCTACACAGATCCACAAATCAAGTCTTGTTATGTTATCTTGTTAACCGAGCATTTGTCATTTGAGTCAGCTTCCCAAACATTCAAATGCTGCTACTATCGGCATAGTCTTTCGTTTATCCAGTAACTCGGTAACCATATCTTGTTGAACCGACAATCATTTATGCTCTTCCTCACAGCAATTATTAGAATCTGGCAGATGGCACCCATGCTAGTGCTCACAGGCTTGGAATATCAGCAAGGCTGAAATTGTGAATAGCCGTGCTTGGAGATGGTCTCATCAGGGCCATACACGTCGTGTACACTTCACGGAAACATTAAATGCCATCTCTCAGTAGCAGCAGCAGTAGAAGCAGCAGTAGCAGCAGCAAGTAAGACTACTTATTTCCTAATGAAAGAAAGAAGGAACAATATTTCACAGGGGATAAGAAACGGTTTTAGATGTTGCGAGTGGTAAAAATTTCCTAATTTAAAGAAATGGCTATTGTTGGCATATTGATCGAATTCACTGTTGTTTATCATCGTAAGTGTGTTAAGATATGTCAGTTCTCAGCAATATATGACTCGTTCTTCATATTACTCCTCTACTCTGTACCTCAGAGGCACTCTTCTCGACTGCGTTGCTGACTCAGCTAGTTTCCATCGATTTGGAAACGCACGCATTGGATGACATCAGACCGGAGCCGCATGTACCGAATCTTTTTCAAGTCATTTCTGAGATAGATACAGATCGCAACGAGCGGAAGTTGCACAGATGCTGCGAATGCTGCTGCTGCTGCGAACTCAAATCTTCTGTGCTTCTGCGCAGACTGGCCAATGGGCTCCGAGTCCTGTCTGCATGCTTTTCACCGGTTTCTCCTGATATATGCTTAACCTTAGATCCTGATGGGTTCAGAACTTCTGCTGGTTCTTCTGTGGCAGGTCTTTCATATATGGCGATTTCTGTAACGTCAGCAACTCTGACCTTTGGCAATTCCATCTCGTCTAAAAGTGAATCAGTATCGGGAATCAGGCTATGATCTCCATTTCATAAGAATCTGTTTCAATCAAGGTTTCGAACAGAGATAACTTTGTTTTTCTGCCAACAGTGGCGTCTTGGTGCGACCGTAAGCGTCATGAATTGCCGACGGTGACGTCGTGACCAATGGTGACATCAACACCATTTCGTGATGTGACTGTACAGGAAAGGCAGTCAAAGGGTCATCGAATAGTTCAACTATGGAGCTCGAGTGCCTTGTATTCTCACACTCAACACAACTTTTGACCTGCTGAGAGGAAAGTTTGCAAGCCTGGTTCACTGACACCGGCAGACAGTGCTGCTGATTCATTGAACGTCCTCTGAAATTCTTTTTTGTAGATTCTGGCAGAGAAAATAATGCAACATCAGTACATACCATCAGAAATATCCAGCATCATATACAGTATACTAAGCATGATGCTATTTTAGGGTATTTACTAGAGATGCACCTGTGCGGGCACAGCAAAATGCCTACCCTACCCGTACCCATGCAAAAACTTCCTTACCCTACCCTATCCGTACCCGTAGTGCTATACCCGTACCCGACCCGTACCCGAAAAACTTGTACCCTACCCTACCCGTACCCGCGGGCACGGGTAGGGTATATCTGTGGGTACGGGTATACCCGCACATCTCTAGTATTTACTCAAATCATCAAGTATGTTACAATAGAGTTAGACAGTTGTTTTCAAATATTATTTATACATCACAATAGCAGTTTCTTTCAGCTACCATGTGATGGATAATAATGCAAAAATTCAATGCATCTTGCAAATTTACCAAATGGACTTAATTAGATCTGAAACCTAATTAAGTATGTAAGTATTTAACCAAGCATATAAACACAACTCACTCCAAAAAGTCGAAGGCTCTAAGCCTACAAGTGATTAAGTTACGCCTTAATTACTACATTAAATCAAATTTCCTTAACTTTGTGTATTGCAACTAATTTTACAACAGTTAGAATATGAGTTGCAGTGGGCTAGATCATAGGTATATCTTGTGTTAAGATCAAATACAGGTGTCAAGAAATTTGAAGTGCCATGCACTGCCACATGACTTGCATAGTATAATCTGTTCTGTTCTGTGTATCAACTGTAAAGAAATGAAATAATATATTGGTAAACAGTGCAGTTACTGCTCATTATTATTTTAATATCACACATTTAACAACCAAAAAACCATTCAAATTTCTCACCTCCATTGTTAGTAAGTGCTAGTCTAGATGTTGTAAAAAATACAAAGTCTTTTGGTAGGGAAGGATACTTTGTGATCGCAGCTTTTGAGGTGGCAGGTGATTTTATTCTCTCATTCTTGACCCAAGACTCCTTGGCACCATCGTTATTTCCAGACTGCAGAGGAGGAAAAGAGACAATTCAACAATAAACCAATCACAAATGGAAGCTCATAAAATGCTGTACTTGAATGCATAAAAGCTACTTATTCTTTTGCAGCTCTAAACAAAATATACCTGAGCATCACAGAAAATGATTGAACATTGTGATGCTACAGAAGCCCACCATGTACATTGGGCGATGTTTTCTAATTTGCTGGTCGCATGGTCTAAATAGTTTTGTACAAGTGAGTCTGAGCTGATAATGCCTTGAGTTCAAAAGACCTGTATCTGATATTATATCATTTTCAGTAGCTAGATTTGCAGATTACAACATTTCTTGCATATCTTATATATATATATATATATATATATATATATATATATATATATATATATATATATATATATATATATATATATATTAAGGGGGCTGGGCAAACCTCAGAAACGATATCAAGTGAACTTCTTTCCAAAGTTTTTGCTTCATCTTCTTCTTTTTCATGCACATCTTCTTTGATATCATCTTCGATATCACCTTCATCATCTATATATTTGTTTGATTCCTACAATAGAACACAATCGTTCGTAATAATTTCTGCCACTGCACTCTCATCGCAGATGATGCAAATGAGTGGCGTAAAGCAGTCTATATGAGTCAAACCATAGGGCTCTGTACAGGTAATGGCCATAAAAGAAAAATCCATAGCGTGATTTAAAGTGGTTTAGGATGCATTATACTCTATGTGGAAAAGCCATTGGTATCTGAATGAACAAGAATGAAAGCAAACATTAAAGATAACACCAGACGCCAATAAGTGCTAATTGTTAAGATATTTTTACACATAGATTGCATCTAATGAAAGACTGTCAATGTTTTCACTTGCTGAAATGGTAAAAGCATAATTTAACACCTCTCACATTGCAAATTATACTGGAACAGTTCAAATCTGCACATCTGACATAGCGGTAGAGGTACCGTATTTATCAAACTACACTACCAAACAGTGCACACTTGTTTGATCACATCAATGATCATGGGCGCCCACACATTGGGGCAAGAGGGGGCACTTGCCCCTCCTGGAAAATAAAAATGCCAATATTTCCCATTGAAATTTGAAAACCTTGCTAAAATATTAACTGTGACCATTGTGTTAAGATGTGTTTTGCCCCATCTTGGAAAAATTTATGTGGCATAGCTATGACCATTATGTTTTGCCCCCTCCTGGAAAAATTTCTGTGGGCGCCCATGTCAATGATAACACTTTACAAACAAACAACAAGAAAATTTTAGCAAAATGAAAACTTCGAAACAAAATCCGCACAGAACCTCGAGATGTTTCATTAGGACAGCGACAACGACATTGACAAGCACAAACTGTGCCATCAGGACAAAGATGACGAAGAACACAGGGGCTATGACTGGGCTGACACAGCAATTCTTAACACAGTCATCCGAGGTGTCACACGCGGTGCGAAGAGTGTCCTTAATGAACAGCAAACAACAAACAAACTGAATGGATAACTGCAATTAAATAAATTCCGATAAATTTTGTAATTAACTGATTGCAATTTAAGTTCAAGTTGAGTGCCATAAGGTTAAAGGTCAAAAGCCTGAAGGCTCAATATGTGAAAGGTTTGGTAATTTGAAGGTTCAATGTTTTGAAAGGTTGATTAGTGCTATATTAAATGTCACATCTCACCTTGTCTTCTCCTCTCATCTTCCCTTTCTCCTTTACCATCCCCATTGTTTACTCTTTTTCTACACCACAGGCCACTCCAATCACTTCCTTTGTATTCTTCACTCCCATCATTTTCACAACTTAATTATTTGGTTTACTTAATTTTACTTATTTACACTTGTATGACATCAGTGGTGATGTAAACATTTACCAAATAATGCTACTGATCATAATGGGAATGGAGAGAGAGAGAGAGAGAGAGAGAGAAGAGGGGCAGCTGCAAGCTTTTGGAATGGTTTAGTTCAAATTCTCTGAATACATTATGGTATGAAGTTGGAACAATTTTGTATGAATCTGGCCACAAATTTTCAAAATGAAATGCTAAATAATCCGTGACATCAGACTCACTTTCATGATTCCATTCCAATTGTCACCAGTTGCCACACGAAAAAGGGTCAGAAAAGCCATTCCGAAGTTGCGGAAGTGCGCATGCTTGCCAAGACCTTCACAAGGATTAAGCTGAGAGCATTCTAAAAATACAGATGCATGACATACATTCAATACCATTCAAATGCTAAAGCAGATTTTAAACGCAGATTGAAATTATTCCGCAATGTTACTTTCACATTAGTAAATAAGCAAAATCTTGCTAATACTGAAACAGTTAAAAAGTAACACTCCAGCCACTGGGTGCTTATCCGAATCAATAATCATCAACTATGGGAAGTAAGTTCAAACTTGGGTCAAGATTCTGAAAGTATCCGTGTAAAACGTGAAGATGTAATTTTGATTGTACATGACAAGAAATTAAACCAATATGTAAACTCCATCAACACAGGCGGTGGGCGCACTCCTATCGGCCCTGTCGGCTCAGGCCAGGGTGCTTTTAAAAGTACCCCGGCCTGCCATAGGCCGTGCCGGAGTACTTTTTTAAAGAAATAAGACCTCTAAATTGTTTGAATAAATTTTAAATTTGTAATCTTACACTACACGAACCCTCCAATGTACTCTTGGTTTTCAGGTTTCAAACCAAACTGTAAGGACATCGATTATTTCTATGTTACACATTTTTCAAGACGCTGTAAGTTTGTATTAAAAAGGCATTTTAGAAACATTTCTTTCTTTTTTAAAAATCGCACTTGAAAATGCATGTTGGCTAGTTCAGGGCCTACACAGTAGTAGACGAGCCGGGGTACTTTTTATTGTCTTCAGTTGCCTATGTCCATCAACACATGATTTAGTGATGATAGAATAAGCTCAAGTTCATAAAGTTGTTTCCATGTTCATTCAATTCATTATATAATGATGAACTCCTGAGTAACAAATACCAGTATTTTTGTTACAATCAAATATAAATAATGTATGGAAACTATTCATTCCTGTGAAAATTGTAAACTTGTGTGGAAACTTTATAACCAGTTTGGTAATTGCAGGTTGAAGGGAAATTTCCTGGTCATCGCTTACTGACTTTCCCTCCACTGGTCTGCACTATACACAACAGGGGGGAGTTTTGTGCTGTCATTAACTTATTTAACTGACTTACTTAGCATAATGAAAATCAAAATGCTTTCTTCCCCACTAGCCTGACTCTAAAATACCACTCCGTTTATAACTCTGGTTAAAAAGCAAAATGTACATCGATAAACATAGTAACTAGAAAGTTACGACATTAAAGTCTAGACTCTGGACTAGAAGTCCTAACATGTCGTTGAAGTTTCAAATTTCGAAAAAATATTAACGATTTTGTCAAATTCAAATTCAAATACAGAACACTTTGGAATATAGTCTCACCAACTCTTCCAAAGAGTTCAACACCAAGAGCTGCAAATATGAAGAACAGGAGGAAAAACAGAAGGCCAAGATTTCCAACTTCTGGAAGAGCTTGGACGACTGTGTCGAGCAGCATCCTCACAGATTTTGCCATCTTCAGCAACTTTAGTACTGAAATTTCACATTCACCAAATTACAGCTTGACAGATTTGTTTAGATGTAATGTAATTTCTTGTGAATTTCTCTAGCACTCATGAAGCTGTATCTCTAAGAATTAACTTTTTCTCTGGAGCTTTTGCTTTTAATCATCATCCTTGATCCCCTTCTGTCCTGTCCTGTGTTCCTGTGACCAACTGGTTGTTGCATGTGCTTTAATAGTTGTGTGCAGCTGCTTTGTCAGGTGTATAATATAGTGGCCCTCTTTGTAAGGATCGGGACGATGACCAGATAACACATAAAAATGGGCGCTAAGGATCCGATGAGCCTGGATGCCCTTGTCTAGGCGGTCGATGTGGCCAACAACCAAGGCCAGTCGACATTTGATTAGTGGCCAGTTGGCGTTTGATTAGTAGCTCGGTGAGTGGAGGCATTGCAGCTCTGGTAAGAACTTTTTGGTTGGTGATAAAGTCATACCATCAAATTCTCATGATGGGGTGAAGACACTTCATGTGGAAGGACTCTATATTGTGAAGGTCTATGGAAAGTAGCATCCATGTTCCTGTGGCATAAAGCAGCACTAACATCACAAGGACCTTGTACAGACAAATCTTGAGTCTGAGAGATATATATACATTGGTCCCTCCAGATGCTGTTGAGGGGGAACATGGCTGGTGAAGTGAGGTGAGGAGGGAGATGGAGATGTGACTGCCCGATAAATAAAATTACTGGCTGCCCCCGGGTATTGAACCCGGGTCAATGGAACATCTCCCAGTTTCAGAGTCGACACTTTACCGAGATAGCCACAGAGGACACCGACCGAGGTAAACACACGTATAACGATGCAAAATAAAATATTAGCAAACCAATAAGAGGTATGCTATGCCAATTGCAGATGCCAGAAATATTAGCTCCGGACGAAATTATCCACTGTCTGTATGTAACGGTAATAATAAAGCTGTTGTAATAGAAGTTATTTGCTTAAGCATACCACGAGCTATTCTGAGCACTCTCATAACACGAATGATTGTAGGGTTGATTGGTAACTGTTTTGATTCCATCTCTTCGAGAACGATTCCCACGATAGACAGTATAACAATTGCCATATCTAGTTGATTCCACCTGGAAAAAAGTTTGCCAATCGTTAAGAAACAGCCAACTGACGATACCAACCGCTGTCACAATGAAGATGAAAATATCCTCCAAAATGTCATCTTAACTCAAATCAAACAAAAAAAATGAAATCAAAACTAAAGCAGAAAGAATGTCATAAGCTCACATTAGAATTTTCAAAAACTCAAGAAGGACATCTGTCTCTTATATATTATTATTATTATTATTATTATTATTTATTATTGCATAGTTGTTAATGCATGTTAAGTCATTAAACAAAGTGAAGAATCATAAGTGTGAGACAATTAAAGGTGAAAAACTTGTCCAAGATCGTTACACAGTGACTAGGATCAGATTCGAACCCACAACCTTCCGGTTGCATGTCAAAATCCCTACCACTACCCCATCATGCCCCCAATTACCAATGTTTACCCTTAATTCTGCTTTCAACATACTTATCTTTGAAGTAACGCAATATTCCTTGAGCCATGATCTTAACAAGAGCTTCAAGTACAAAGACAGATGTGAAGAAGAAATTGAAGATCTTCAGAGCAAATTCAAACTCCTGTACATAAATAAAATAAAGGGAAAACACCACTTGTAACTTTTGCAAACAAAGATAACTAATTAGTCAGAATAAATACAAAAAAGACAAACTGTATGGTGATAACAAAAAGAAATTCCTAGGTATAGACTACCGGTACAATACAGGGAATTGAAATAAACAGGTAACAAAGTTAAAATATCTAGGAAGCATTTTCATAAGTGATGGAAAAAGTGAAAAGGACATTGAAACCAGAATAGATACCGGTAGGAATGGCAACTTAAAAAGATCCTCACAAACAAACACAGTACAACAACATCACGGCTCTGAATTTTTCAAAGCCATGTTTGGGCAGTTCTGATGTACAGATCAGAAACATGGACATTGACAAAAACAACAGAAAGGAAACTGGCAACTGCAGAGATGTGGCCTTTGAGACGTATGCAAAAAATTTCATGGACACAAAAAATAACCACTGAGGAAGTACTAAAAGCTTTCGGTGTAAAAAAATTGCTAACAACTATAAGAAAGCAACATTTTGAATTTTTCGGACACCTAATAAGAAATTACGGTTTGGAAAATCTAGTCATAACAGGAAAAATAGAGGGGAAAAGAGCAAGAGGAAGACAAAGAATAAAGTATACAGACAGCCTAAGAGAAGCAACAAGTACTAAAGACAATATCGGACCGTTAAGGAAAGTCGGAAACAGAGAAGAGTGGAATTCCACAGTCACCGATGTAGCAATACATGGCACATTAAGAAGAAGAATTTGTCAGAAATAATGTCATTAACATCAGGTGTTTTTAAAAAAAAACACTTGTATCATTACTTAGCACACTCAAAGGAGATCACAATTGTTGTCACAGGTGCTTAAGTAAAACCACAGTGCTTACCACCATAGCCCTTAATAGTGAAAGTGCCAAACATGTGCAGAAAGTTACTAGTAATACTTTTCTATGAAACTGACTGAAATTGAATGAAGTTTAACTTCTCTTCTACACAATTCCATGTAGAAATATTTCTGGCCAAAGAGTTAAATTTAAGGATGACATAAAAATAAAGCCATTCAGATATTCCAATGGCATTACTGAAAGAGAGATGCTGTCATAAGTAAGAAGTACCAGCAACATTTCTGGAACTATCATAAATATTTCAAAGACACAACGAAGCTAAGGAATGTTAAAGAAGAAGAATAAGAAGAAAAAGATTTGATTATGTACCGGGGGCATCGTATGATATTCAGTTGCCATGGTGACGACATTGACCCCAATGACACAGGCAATGGCAAGGTCAAAGTATTTGCTGCTCGTAATTGTATGAATAAAAAGCCGTGCTTTGCTGTAGTGCGACCAGTATGGCAATTCTTTCAGTTCTACAAAATCAACAAGCTGCGCAGCTTATTAGACACAAGAAATTCAAATCGGGCACAGAGATACAGGTAGTGAGAAGCACAAGCTGGCCCACAAAACAGTGCTGTCCAAAAGGATAGCACAGATCAACATCATAAGACTGACTCCGTGAACATCAACCTTGTTCTACTATGACCATATGACCATGATAATCTGAGGAGCTGGATTTCATTTTTGAATGACCATTGATCTGCAGTATGTTCAGCGCATCCATTGTTACATTATTGTCAGCAACTTGATGACGTGTGAGTTCTACTACACTCGTAGTTTCAACATTTCAATAAAAACAACACACGATGATCGTACTGAACAACCCCGCTATTTCAACTCTACTCAATTACCTTGAACTACCCTCTAATCTAAACATCAGATGTCAAATACCGGTATATATTTAAATTTAAGCCAAATGGATGCCATAACTTGAGATGTGTAAAAGACTTTGCATTCTGTTCTAAACTGTGCATAGAAGGTCGGTTCCAGAAAAGTCACTTCACAGAGTGATGATGGTTGATCATATAATATGAATGGCAGACAAAGTGAGCAGAGAAAACAAAGCCAAAAATTCTCTATTAATTACTCTTTCGTTTTCTTTCAAGCTTCTTCATTTGAATTGCTTGCCGTCGCGCCTTCTCTTCCATTTCTTGATTCTCTCGACACTTGTGAAAATTCTCAACGACAACGCCAACAAACATGTTGAGTACAAAGAAACCAACGAGAAGCAGGAATGAAATAAAGTACAAGAGGCACCACTCGTTATTGTTTATCTTTGGCTGAAAAATTAAAATCAAACACATTAAGTTACTAACATCACAAAAAACAAGCAAAGTCTGTAAACATAAAAGGACGGACTCAAAGCATCGGCTTAAACAACTGAAATCTTAGTCATGTAGAGTCACATCCACCTAATGTCACTCATTCAGTGTCACAGTTATCTTAATTTTACATACCGGTAATTCAAATTTTTTTTGCTTCAGAGCAAAAATAACAAATATTCCCTTTCCAGTAACACTACTCACATGAAAGAAATTTTGAGTTAACAACTACAGTAGTTTCATGAGCATGTCTGTTCAACAACAGGACTGACTGAGGGAAATCTTTAATGTATTTCACTTCAAAACTGAATTAAAAACTGCTTAAATTTTACATAAAAGTAATGTAACTGAGCTACCTGTTGGTCAACTCCAACAGCATCAAGGCCTGTGTACATAATGTTGACCCAACCATCTTTTGATGCCAACACGAACAGTGCCATTAGAGCCTGAGATTTTTGAAAATCAATAACACACTTTGAATTCTGCATGAAAACTAAAATAATCTAATGGATAGATTCACAGCAAACTACAGTAAATATAAACTGATTCTGCTAAATTGCATTTTCACAAATAATAGTTCTCGTTAAAAAGTTACAATGTATATTACAGTGTACAGTATAACCCTGAATATGCAATATTATTGATTTCAAAAATAGTAGTTCTCACACAGACCACATCATACTGAGTCACTTTTCTAAATCCAATTATATTAATAATATTACTATATTATTATTATTATCATAAATTTATTATTATTATTATTATTATTATTATTATTATTATTATCCTGGGTTAAGTGCTCACCATGCCAAGATTATCAAAGTTGTACTTTCGGTTAATCCAACGATAGGGTTCTCCTTTGAGTTCACAGTCAGTCTTATTGACAATATCTGTTGTATTTGGCCCCTCACAGTAATAGAATGTACCCTTAAATAGCTGTTAAGTACACAGCACATAAGTGAATTACAAATGGAAGCATAAATGATTCAAGCGTTCTGCACTAACAGCTGTTAAACCATTGCTACAAAAATAAAATACCATATCAAAATTTCACTACATATTAAGTACTTTGATATTTTTCATAGGGTCTCTTATCAAATTACTTATTTACTTCCCACAAATGCTCCAATATTATTGGAGTGCCTAATACATTGAAGATTTTATAAGTGATATTCCATTTTAATCAGATGTGCTGCAAATGCCTAAGAATAAGCAGTTATTATGGTGCCTCCTTAGAAAACACTAAATAAAATAAAGGTGCGCGATAATTTATTGGCAGATAATCGGTATCAGATAATTGGCCTAGTGGCCGATAATCGGCATCGCCCATTTAACATGCAATTGGCATCGCCCGATTGATGCATAACTATTCATGATGCGACTGTTGATTATAGTAGAAAATTTAAAGTATTAAGAAAACAGAAACAGGAATAGAAACAAGTAAATGTTAATGTTGAATGTTGAGTGGAGGAAGTTTGTGTAGCCCACAGTTCAGTAACTTTGCTGCAACCAGTGTGAAGCCAGTGGAATGAGAGAGATTCGTGACAACTGGTGTTGATGACAACTGCAGGTTTGTGGCTGGATATCTGTAGGTAAGTTCAAAAGTGGTTGAATCCAGCTAAGGATGTTATGCAAGAGAAAAGAGATAGGCTTTAAGACAAAACCTGACGGTCTAAGAGTGAACCTGACTCAACTTGAATGTGGCATTTGGGGTCTGAGGCCCTGAAAGAGAGCATAAAGATATACCGATGCTTCCATCATCAAACTAAAAATCACAGAGACTTCTGCTAGAAGTAGATTCCTTAGTTCTAAGGAATTCTAATCTTATTAGTAAAACCCAAATCAGACGAATTAACCCCTTTATCGGGAACCCCAAATATATCTGTCCACTTTACATTGAGTTACAGTTAAATATATGGTAAAGGGGTAAGACTCGTCACTTACTTGAACGCCAAGAATGCCAAAAATGACAAAGAACATGCAACAGATAAGCACAATATTGCCAATTGGTCTGAGTGATGACAGTAGCGTCTGAACCACAAGCTTTAGGCCAGGAGCTCGACTTATCACCCTAAAATTCAACCAATATTCACTCATCAATTCAGCTAAGCCCACATATTATGACAAGCTGACAATAGTGTTGAACAATTTCTTTCATGAATGCAAATATATGACACATAAGTGTGCAGTCACACATAAGTGTGCAGTCACAATGAAACTATATATATGAATATATATATATATATATATATATATATATATATATATATATATATTAAAAAAGTAAGTCCTTTGGGAATATATATATATATATATATATATATATATATATATATATATATATATATATATATATATATAGCAGAGGTCATTCAATTACTTTGATTTTTGTTTCTTTATTTTTGTTTCTCTATTTTATTTGCTTGGCTTGCATTTTATCATGTGTCTATCTTTGCATGTTGCTGTAGCAACACTAAATAAAAACATATATTAAGAGCACTAACAGTTCATGGTGTTTACACGACATACTGGAAGCAATAGGGTTAAGGAACAATTAGAATTTTATTTCAACTGCATTCTAAATACTGCATGAAAACTTCAGAAAGGCAACGTGCAATAAAGCCTTGTTTACCGAAGAGGTCGGAGTGTACGAAGCAAACGAAACACCCGGAGTATTCCAAAAATCCGTGGACTGTGCGCAGCAGTAAGTGAAACACACACATCGATTAGAGAAATAAAAACCAAAGTTCCATCAATGACGTTCCAGCCGCTGCGAAGATAAGCATTACTACCATAGATAAAGCCCCGTGAAATTACCTAGAAACAAGACAAAAGGTAAAGAATAACAAATTACATATACTGTACAGTGTACACTCAGCAAGCAAGAGTATGTATATCAAAATTAGATCATGTATTAAATAAGTTAAGGAGTCCCCAGAGCAGTCTAGAATATTGCTGACAGAAGCCAGTGCTATACCAAACTGATCAAAGTTAGTAGATATCTATTGACCAAAATTTTGCAGCAATAATTTTAGCAAATATGATAACCTGAGTCTAGAAATTATACATTCTTTTAAGTTTCAGAGGATGACATTTTACATTAATCAAGTCAACTTGATATCTCAGTATAGGCAAAAATAAGTGCTGCAGAGCCATACCATAGAACAATTCAAAATGGCGAGATTCAAAGTGGCAAAAGAGGCATTACTGCCTGTGTGAAAGCCACTAGGGGCACTAACGTGGCTTGAACTAGCTCTCTCGGCCTTTCACTCCAGCACGTAACTCACTCTGCCGTCTTCTGCCCCGACCTCCACTACAATTGCCTAATGATTGATTGATTGATTGATTGAAGATAATTTATTTCAAACTCAAACTCAAAGTACATATACATATGCAGAACTAGTACAACTAAATAAGTAACATAATATGACCCTAATTTACAATGTAACAATGTAACACATAGTATGAGAGTTCATTGATAACATAGTAAATGAGTTCATCAGATCAATATAATATTAAATATTAGCTAAAATATATGAATAACAGCATAATAATCAATTAATAAGTGGAATTTCGATTGAAAACTATAAACTCATTAGGTATAACATTAATTATAATGTTGAATTTGTTACAATGTAATAAAAAAACAATTGAGATAATAGAGGGTCAATCAAATAAGTATAGTAGGTAAGAAAGTGGTAACATGAGTAGAAAAAAGTTGACCTAAGGGATAAGGATATCCCGATTAATGGTCAACTTATAATAAAGTAGGTTTATAAGTAAGTCAATTAGGCGGCAATATGTGAAGCAATGGAATAAGGTGGGTAGAGAAATAGAAGCATTCTAATCTAATCTAATCTTAAACTTCTATAGCGCCACTTTCATAATGCACAGAAGCATCAACCGATGGCACACCAAATCCAAATCACTAAAGATCCAGGTCAAATCCAGGATATCCGGCCGGACAAACGGGTGACAGTCTATGGTGGATAAGCCCGGTCAAAAAGATGGGTTTTTAATCTTGCTCTAAAAATTTGTAATGAATTTGCAATGCGAACATGCTGAGGCAATGAGTTCCAGAGTTTTGGGGCAGCCACTGAGAAAGCACGAGAACCAAGAACTGTCCGAGTATGTGGGATGGAGAGAACTATTGCAGATGGATCTGGTCGAGTATTTGTTTGCTTGTACAGAAAGTTTTGAAAGAAGGTAACTGGGTTCCTTGTAGTAAAGTGTTTTGTATACCTGAAGGCAGATTTTAAAGTCTATCCTTTCTTTAATTGGAAGCCAGTGAAGACCCTTACGGACTGGGGTTATGTGCTCACGTTTTGGGGTTTTGAAACTACCCGAGCCAATGAATTTTGAACTCGTTGGAGTTTAGCCAGGTTTGATTTAGAAATGCCAAAAAGAAGGAGTTGCAATAATCAAGACGACTGGACACTAAGGCATTTGCCAAAAGCATTAATGCAGGTTTATTCAGAAATTTCCTAATACGATACAAATCATTAAGGTGGTAGTGAGCTACTTTACAAATGCTATTTGTGTGAGTTGAGAAAGAAAGCGTGGAATCAAAAATTACTCCTAGGTCCCGTGCAGAACTACTTACAGGAATAGTTGAATCACCAAGTTTAATAGAGTTTATAGAATCAAATTTCTTGAGCTGGGGCTTTGTGCCTAAGAGTAAAAATTCAGTTTTGGCCGGGTTTAAAAGCAATTTGTTTGAATCCATCCAGGACTGAATATGAGAGAATGCTTGAGAAATAGTTTCCAATGAAGATTCTGATGAAGACTTATCAAATGAAATAAATATCTGAGTATCATCTGCATATAGGTGGTAATCTAGGTGATGGTTTGACAGTAATGAGCCAAGAGGAGTCGTGTATAAAGTGAACAAGAGAGGGCCAAGAACAGAGCCTTGGGGACCCCACAATTTAAAGTAGCTGATGATGAAAAGGTGCCATTTGTGCAGACAGACTGAGTGCGAGGACTCAAATAAGTAGTGAACCAGTGTTGAATCAGAAAGACCAAACCAGTGTTGGAGACGGTGTAGGAGGATGGAATGATCCACAGTATCAAAAGCTGCTGATAGATCAAGAAGTATTAATGCAGTGACCTTGCCATCATCCATTGCATTTATGATATGATCGTGGACAGAGAGCAGAGCAGTTTCAGTAGAATGATATTTACGGTATGCTGACTGAAAGTGAAGAAAAAGGTCATTTGAAGACAGATGGGCATGAAATTGATTTGCAACCACTCTCTCGAGAATCTTTGATAAAAGTTCAAGTTGGATATAGGTCTGTAATTTGCTAAGTCATTTGGGCACAGAGATGATTTCTTTATTAGAGGTGGACCACAGCATTTGCAAAGGAAGATGGAAAGCAACCTTCTGTCAGTGAGAGATTTATCAGATTCAGAATAACTGGACCAAGGACATCAAAACATTCTTTGAGTATGTAATTTGGCAGTATATCAAGAGAACAATGAGTAGGCGGCGATGAAAAAATCAGTTTGTGAAGATCAGAAAGAGTGATAGATTGAAAGGAACTAAACACAGGTGGCGGTGAGACAGGAAGAGAGAACCCAGTTGAAGCAATACTAGAAAATTTTCCCCGAATTTTAGCAATTTTATCCGAAAAGTACATAAGAAATGTGTTAGGTAAGGAAGACACATGAATGTTGTTTGGGAGAGCCGTATCCTTGTCCTTGTGTAGAATTTTATGCAGTGATTGCCAGAGTGACCGAGGATTTGAGGAATTTTCAAGGACAAGGTTTGTCAGAAATGTTGATTTGGCTGAAGAGACAAGTTTGCGAACAAGCTGACACTGCTTCCTAAACTTTACCTTATCTGAGGGCAAACGAGAAAACATTGAGTAGAGGATGATAACTGGATATTCTGAAGGAAATATAGATAGAAGAAAAGGATAATAATAATATTATTAGATGATATTATATGACATAATATTATTAGATGATACTACAGATCATTATTAATGTTGCACTGCATTGTATGAGCCAGCACACAAAACAAAATAT
Source organism: Metaphire vulgaris (assembly GCA_018105865.1). Taxonomy (NCBI): domain Eukaryota; kingdom Metazoa; phylum Annelida; class Clitellata; order Crassiclitellata; family Megascolecidae; genus Metaphire; species Metaphire vulgaris. The sequence continues at coordinate 15,819,641 of CM030837.1, forward strand.
AAAAAGAGGGAAGCCAAAGACAGGATCATGCTTATGAGTAGTTCTTGACAGGCTGTCAAAAGAAATAACAGAAAAAAATCAGTCCTATTTGAGCTGAGTTTTGTCCATTATTCAAGATTTGACTAACACAAGTACTACAGCAAATATTTGAAGACCATGAAATTAAGTCGTAATGTTTGAGTCAATGTTCAACCATCTGATCTATTTTTGTAAAACATGAAATTGTGAAAATCAATGAATGTTGACTGGAAAACATTAAAATGATAGAAGCAATAGATGCTCTTTACCTTGATGACCATTTCAATTGCGAATATCACAGTAAAAGCATAATTAGATAACGTCAGAAATTGCCTCTCCTAACAAAAATACAAGAAAAATGTTAGTCACATCAGAGACGTTTTAGACTTGATATCTAGAATTCAACAGTGACACCACTATCAGCCAGGCACAGTAATTCTAAAGTGCAACATATATGTAGATAACAGGTACCTTACACTTGAGTACCTTGCACTCAAGATTCAGAAATACAAGAATCAGTCATTAATTAAAACTAGGGTTCCATTATCTCAGCACAAGTTCTGTTACAATCAGTGGCAGTCCGAATTAATCCAAGAATTGGTATGAATACACAACACCTATTCACATAGAGCTAAAGATGCATGTTCCTACGTAAGTATAGCTACCAATTACTAACAATGATAATGCTTCAGCAACAAGAAAATCCAAGAAGTGTTTTACTATTATCAAGAGTCAATGAAATGCAATACAATAAACCATCAGAGTAAAACAAAAATGACACACTTGGTGGATCACCATTCGATCCCTGGGATTCAAATGTTCACTGTCATGAAGTGGACATTAATATCTAAACTACCATATACTGTATATACACTGAGGATTTAGATTTCTGTAACTGTCTGCTGCAAATTTTTCACATGATATTTCCAGGAAGACAAACTGTCATGATAAAAAAGACATTAACTTACGACGCTGTCACTTGGAATGTCCGGACGCTCCATGGCAAGTGTGATACAGTTGAGCACAATGAACATAAGCAGCGTGTTGTCAAATCGCGGCCACGAAGTCAGTTTTCTACAGATCTCGCGCAACCTGAACACAAAAAGCGATCCTGTACAAGGTCAATTCAGAGGAAACGATCACAAAACACAAGATCTCATCACTCTAATGCCTCCAATGCGGAATAGTCAAAAAAATGTGCTAAAATAGCTGGTTGGGAAACATTCCCGAGGTACTGATCAACGAATAAATTTGAACTCGTGAATCAGAACCACCCGTGCCTGTGCAGAGTTCAAAGATATTCTGCCTATCACTGAAGATGACGTTCTGTCTGTGCATTTAGTGATGAGCATATCTTCCGAAAACCACAACATGGAGATTGCTAAAGGAGAGAGCACAATGCTCTACAGTAAAACTTCCTTGTAACAATATTCTTGTTTGACCAAAAATTAACATTATATTCAATGATCCTATTAACTGTCATCATGCCTATAATGTACAGAACGAGCTCAAGACCATTCGTACAAGAATGTCACAAAAGAGTAAGTGTAAAATCAAAATACACCATAACTGACTTTCACTGCACACATATCCCAATAATGAAAACATAATTACAGGCTGCAAGTAAGTCAAATCACGTTTATTTATGTAGTGCTTTTTAAAGGAGCACAGCTGCACAGCAGTAGCTGCTTATTCTTTAGTGCTTAATACAAATTTGAAATAGTTATTGCTGCCAATCAGACAGGGCCATTTTATCCAAAGGGTCCTCATGGTTGGGACATTGCTGCTACGGAGGAAATGATTTTTGAAGAGAAATGCTTTAAGTTTAGATAGAAAAATATATGGAATATTCTGTACTTGGTTACAGAAAGTTTTAGAATCATAGGTCTAGGTGACATCACAAATGATGTTTATTTATCAGTCAGTTTTAAGTAAATTTTAAATTACATACAATACTTTCACGGTTTCATGAACATCCAAAACATCCCCTAGCTACATCTTTATCCAACGATCCAGTAACCACAGTTAATGATTCAACAACAATAATTACATAATGATGGTAAAGATCTTGGAAGATCAGTATGGTAGTGAATACCACTGAATGATGAACATAGACAATAATTCTGTACAACTGCAGGCAGAATGAATCACATCACTTTATAATTTCACCCACGCAACTACCATCGAATTTAGAGGCCAAGCATTGTATAAGAGAATCTAAGGAAAACACTGCCCAGCGTTATGCAAAACGTCATCACTAAGCTCTGGCATATGTTCACACTTATTGCACATTGGTACATATGGGGACCAACAACAACTAAGGCAACTACAGCGGAAATGCTTTGGTGATTATGTAATGCCGGATCATCATATGCATGTGTGCACACGTATATAAAACATATGCATATAATGTATACATACACAATTACACATACATACATACCTACATACAAACATACATTCATTCATTCATAATGGGTTTTTAAGTGGTTCAGTAGGGTTAGGTATCTGTTAGAACTGGTGTATTTTGTTCAGCAATATCTACGCAGAGCTAAATTTAAACAAAAGGTCAACATACGTGTCTATCCCATACAGTTTGCAACCCAGTACCCAGATTTGACTGAAAGACTGGAAAGAGTCTTAACTATTCGATGTGTACGATAATGACTTCTAGATGCTGTTACAGGGTAAATGGTCATAATGTACCTCTGATTAACTCACTTTATCTCAATTATTAAAAACACTTTCAACATGCTCAGACTATAGGAAATCACACGAGGATTATGGAATAATTATATTCCAGTAAAACCTGTTTGTTGGTGAAAGGAGAAAGAAAGCGTATTCAGATCGACTCCTGACACAACTTTCCAACTTTAGCAACCAGGATAATCCAAAACACCGTCTCTGAAACAACACAACCCCAATTACTCAATATATAAGTCCATAGAATTACAGTGGCTCTTAATCACCAATGCATAATATTGTATAGCTAAAACAACTACGAATACTTGTTTTCAAAGCAAAACAGCAACAGCTACATAGCAACATAAATAGAAATGATAAGTAATCAGACCCAGACAGAGACAGGCAAATTTACATTCAAATAAAACAATATAATTATAGTTAACAAACTTGACAAATATTTGCTGTAATCCTTTCTGCAACACTTTCCGTTCCTTCGTCTGATGGCGATGATTTTTCCACTACTGTATCATTCTCTTCCGTATTCTCTGCAATCGACGTTTGCCGATTGCTACGCGTCAAGCTGACCAGCGATGGCTGTTGGAAAAGACTATGATGGCTGCGCAAGGACCCCTGTCGACTCAGCTGGTAGATATCGCGCAAACTCAGAGGCACCGGGCAGTGGCCACCGCCCCCGCTGCTGATCGTATTTCGACGTCCAAGGTATGGCGGCGCTCCCTTCAACGACTGTCCGTTACTGGACAGGCGGCGACGGTGTCGGAAAGACTCACGGGGACTGAAAGTCCGGGGACAGTTGAACGAGTGATGAACAGAGAGGACGCGCGGCCGCATGCGTATGGAATTGTCGCGAGCCGTGCCACGATGTCTCCGAAATGAACCTTGCGGAGTCAGGCTATTAATAGGACTAAGTGTGCTAATAAGACGATGCTCTCCTAGAGAATCGTTCGGAGAAGTATTGCCTTCTTGATGGAGATTGGCCGAACTCTGAAGATTTGACGAGGTTACGATGGGGTCGTGTGCACCTTTTGCTTTAAAGTAACTCTGGAACGAATTGTGCGGTATAAGCGACGAAATCGTCACTTGACCATAAATGTTCAGTTTGGGGCTGAAAGGACCGTTGACATATCGTCTACGAGTTGGTTCACAAGCACCACCAAAGTAACTCTTTGGACTACCACTGTACTGGTGGTACATCTTTACAGAGTTCTGACGAGACATTTGGTTTAACCGATAACGGTAATGGTCCCTACATATAAGTAAACACATGTCAGCGCTTAAAATCATCCGATAGCAAATAATTTTAACTTAAAATTTGTCCAATGTTTCCATGCAAAAAGTACATACATTCTCACTGTAGTGTGCACTTACATGGCATGAAAGCCATCTCACAAAACAGGCTTAGAGTAATGTAATTTTCAGAACGTCTTAAAAGCTCTGAATCAAATAAAAATTAGAATACCCTAGCACAGTATATCTTGCGACAGAATTATTTAAAAAAACAGGAATGACGCTAGAACTACTTAACCACAAGCAGAGAACTAAAATGAAATCACCACCACAGTGTCACCACAAAGATCTGATGTTAGTGTCATCTGAAATGAGGAAGACAGAATGACTACAAACAAATGTGAAATTAAAAAATCCTCACCCAGAATCACAAAGTCTCGATGTCCTATACAAACCAACTTCCTTAGGTAATTCACTTGCCCCGTTCTGTAACAATAATAAGCATTGGAAAACCGTCAAGGACACAAACACTTCAACTTAAACAAATTCCACTAAAGGTTCTTGGGTCTAGCATATTGAATCTGCTGGCTTTTTAGGCACACAATTATTTTTAAAAATTTAAAATTCTTCCTGATATTACAAATGACTATGCAACCCAATCTGCAAACAATTGCTTAAACAGCTATTCTATAAGTTCGCAACTTAAAAGGCATTAGATAACTGCAAGAGCTTCTGGAGTTTTAACCCCTTAACTGGGCAACTATTTTTTAACTCAATGTAAAATGGACAAGCGTTACTCGGGGCACCCAGTTAAAAGGTTAAAGAAAGTCACAAATTGAATAATATGATCCCTTCTGATTTGATAGCATTTGATAAACAATGAAAAACTACAAATGTACCAGAACACACACGATGCAAAAATGCCGGTGCAAGATCAAGAAATCATTGCAATAAACTGAAATATTGGAAATAAAAATTTTTCATTCTTTCTAATTAATAACATATCTATCTGTCACGCATGCTTAAAAAGCCACTCACGTGCTCATTGCAATGAACTGCAGAGTCAGAAAGAAGATTTTTGTTTGACTCGAATCCCTCAGCAGCACCCAGAGTCACTGACGTGCCTATACTAAGGGCATCTCCTGTGATTTGACTCAGTGTACTCAGGCTGCTCATGTGCGCTCCATTAGTCTGACATTTTTCTTTAATTTCTGACACCGACACAAGAACTGATGATGCTGCATCATCTGTAAACACCCAATAGTCACTGCTTCAGTAAATTTAATAGACATTTACATCATGCAATATATATATATATATATATATATTTATATATTTATATATACATATATATATATATATATACATACATACATACATACACATGCAATTTATGATGAAGTCTTGTACAGAGACAATAGTCAGTCTGCAGTGACCTTTGATGTGATAGTACAGGCTAAAAGCCACTTTAGTTTTCAATTTCATAGTGTAGAACTGTAAATATATGACAACCGGCTTGAGAGATGGACATTGGACAATGCTTGAGTTAGAGGACAGTGTATCATTCTGCCATAATAATGCAATATATTGCTCAACAACCTTCATATAAAAGATCATTGGCAACAGAAATATAACATAATTACGCTATAATTTTGCCATATCAGGCCGATGACAGTTCAACAGTGACTTCTAACGACAGACCGGTAATGCTCATCGGTGTATCCGGTGGGATTCCAATCTCTTGTTCTCCTTCTTCCACATCCGAGAGCGACAGTCTCGTCGATGGATCTTCGGTGTCTTTGTCCTTTTCTGCGCCTTTCTTAGTTCTGTGTTCCATTGCATTCAATTTGATTATCTTTTTCCTCTTCTCCAGCTGCTGCTCTTCGAAGGCATCGAGGGCTTCGCCCTCTAGCTGCAACCAAAATAACCATACAAATACTGGTAATTTAATGCCCTTAGACTAGTGACATGTGTCATATGTATATTTAGATTTGTGTGTAGGCTACATAATCCACATATATACAAATGTATCATCTATACACTACTGTGTGTTGCTTGTCAGATCTATGTCTTCCATGGTTCAATTACAACTGAGTACGGGACATATGGCCACAGATTCCATACAAGATCACCTGTTCTGGACGATCATTGTCATCCTCAACAACTTCTGCATCCACAAACTCAACAGTAACTTGATAACTGTTTCAGCATTTCTGACAGATATCAAATTCAAATAATGTTTACTAAATGTCCATTACAGTGATCCATTTATACCCATTGGTCTGATGAACTAAATCAATTTCATGTGCTGTATCAGTAACCAACTTTGATTACTCGCGCTTCAAATGTCTGCATGAACTTTAGCTGAATTGTGTGTATTTTTGCTGTAAAGAACAGTATATGGAAGAGAGTTCTATTAAGTGAGCATCTCTCAAGACTTTGTAGTCTCAAAGAATTTTAGAAATAATGGCCACATCTCATAATTCCCAAGAGCCTTCTCCTAGAAGTCCTAATTTATACACTGCAATAGATGACCCAGCAGAAGGTCATTCCGATAATAAGAGCAAATGCAGCACAGAAAAAGACAATCAAGAATAAAAGATGGAAATGATGAAGAACAAGGCATAAAGTAATACCAAGCATATGTAGTCTCAAAGAATTTAAGAAAATATAAGTATTCAATATTAAGAAAAACTGTTCAAAACATAAATACAGTAAATCATAGCATGCTTATATAATATTTAGTATTTATATAATATTTATTTTATGTTTTATAGCTAATAAATTTGTTAAAAGTCAGTGGTTGCACTGGTTGGCATAGTTTTACTTGCAGAGGTTAAACTCAATGGTCAGTGACGACCCTAGTGGAGGTCAAATGCTGTGATTTTTATCTGTCTGACAATTCTACAATATTTTCTGGTGAAGAAGTCTGATATCCATTGATTTTAAAAACCGAACACCAAAAATAAGTAGCATTATGCATAAATTCACTGCCACATTTAGCATTTAAGGCAAGTTGAAAATTTCTCACTGTGTTAGATGTAAACGAATAGCAAATATCCATTTTAAGAGAAATGCATGTCTTTCATGTACCTCTCCATCAGCAGAAAAGCCTTCAACCAAAATAGCAACCAGGAGGTTGAAGAGGACATAGTTGCCAAAGGTCATAAGTGCAATGAAATACAAAGCAGACCAATGAGAAGTCTTTGCCATTCCACTGTATAGAACTTCATGCCAGTCCTCCTGTGTGAGAATCTGAAATCGCCATATACAATGCCAAGGGTAAAAAATATATATTCTCAATATACGCACACATAACATACAACATAGGTCACACACACACAAATATACAAAATATATATATATATATACACATATATATATATATATATATACAGTACATATATATATACACACATCTATATATGTATGCACAAACTATATATATATATATATATATATATATATATATATATATATATATATATATATATATATATATATATATATATATATATATATATATATATATATATATATATATATATATATATGGATATATAGAGGAGGAGAGAGGAGGGAGGAGGGAGGAGGGTTCATAAAATAGATCTGCATTAACCTTTGCTGTAGAAGATTTGAAATTTTTTGCTCACAAAGTCAGGCTGTGATTTTTCTTCTCAATTGAGGTAAGAAATAAAGGCCACACCTCATAATTCCCAAGAGCCTTCCCCTAGAAGTCCTAATTGAATGCATTGTGTACACTGCAATAGATGGTCCAGCAGAAGGTCATTCCAATAATAAGAGCAAATGCAGCACAGAAAAAGAAAATCGAGAATAAAAGATGGAAATGATGAAGAACAAGACATAAAATAACACCAAGAACATGAATGAGACAAACACAGAAGTTACTAGCGAAATAAATAAATCATAGTTAATGCAGTACAACATTTGCCCAAACCAGAACAAGACAGCGAATCATACGTACCTGAAAGACAGTAACTAGTGACCACTGAAGTGTATCAAAATTCTTGCGATCACATTTGCACTGATTGCTGAGAATTTCAGCACAAGTGCATTGCTTTTTGTCAGAAAGACGAGTACAAAATTTTCCTCCAAACAAATGCATTCCAAGAACACTGTAAATGCCAAAAAGAGACAAAGCAAATGGCAGCGGTATAAGTCAGTAATACCAACATGGAAAGATATTCACTCACTTTTACTTTTAATCAATTTATCAATGTTGCATTTTTCCATTAATAACTTTGAGTGATGTAAAGTAACAAGTCATGTGCCCAAAACAATACAAATAAAAAGGGACACAGGAAAGGAAATACTAGGCAGTACGGTACTTCCGGGACATTGATAAGTCAGTCGGTTGCTTTAGCACCATGTTTTAATTACACCCATACCTACTTAACGAATACCTTACTGAGTTACTAAATACTCCACACACAGAAACACAAGAACTCCTACAGAGCACCATCAATGTTATTATTATCAACTTGATAATAGTGATACGTTACTGCGGTATTACCGCAGTAAATGACCCCATCTCCGTGGTAATACCACATGACAGTAACCCGTTACTATGGAAATACTGCACTTCTTGACTAAATTTTTCCCATTACCACAGTTACCGTGGTTACCATGGGAAATCTGAGGTGACTGTTACTGTATCACTCTCTAGTAATTAAGTAATTTGTATCTATAATGGGACTGGGAAGAAAAAGGCCAATGTCGAAAGCAAAACTCAAAATATAAATTTGAATAATTCAGATAAAAAGAAACACAAAGACACTTCTTTTGCTTCAATTCACCTGAATATGAATATAAACAGAACAAGAAGCGAGAAGAACGTGGCAACGTTGTCCATTGTCTTCAACATGATCACCAGCTGGTAACGTAACGCCGGCATGAAACGCACGAGCTTGAGAATTCGTAGAAGTCTGAACGTTCGCAGGACTGATAGACCACCAGTCCCCCCTTGAAACAGCTCCACAAAACTATAATCAATGCATCCATATTGTATTTATTCTTATTAGAAATCTGCATTAAGAGCCATATATATATATATATATATATATATATATATATATATATATATATATATATATATATATATATATATATATATATATATATATATATATATATATACATATATATATATATATATATGAAACAAACTCAACATAGTGTATTTGCAGTAGGTAAGGTAAAGGTAGTCCCACAACGTAGGGTTTCCGGCATGATCTACTAGGCAAGCAGGGTCATGTATAAATGAGGAGAAAACAATGCTACCAATTTATCGAAAGCGATGAAGCCGGCATTAATTAGATCCCGGAATGGTCACCCATCCAAGTACTAACCGCGCTCGACGTTGCTTAACTTCGGTGTTCTGACGAGAACCGGTCGCACAACGCCAAATAGGCCGGGTACAACGCCAAATAGGCCGGGTACAACGCCAAATAGGCCGGGTATTTGCAGTACATCATGTATAAATGAGGAGAAAAACAATGGAAAGCTGAGCATTAATTGGAAACATTTCCTATCTAGCCCATAATCAACTGGCAGAAAGCCGAGATGATGATGATGATAATGATGATGATGATGATGATGAAGACGATGATGATGCATGAATAAAACATAAAATTAATTAAGACAGAATCACAGAACTGAATAAGAGCTAACTACACATTATGCCACTGATAAATGAACAGGTAAAAAATATATATCTGACATATAGTATAACAGAAATAATCATCAGCTACTTCACAAAGAAATCACATAAATGCATATTCTAAGTGAAATTTCAAAATAAGAGCATATGTAGTGACCTACCGGTATATGCATACAGAATTTTTATGACACCACAAACAAGTACAAGTACTCTGGAAAATATGAAACCGGCCTGTGCACCAACAGCTTTTAGATGGGCCCCAAACCAATAACTGCTCACAATTTCAGTCTAGATTGTATATCACTGCATCATCAGGCAGTTCCAAAATGAAATATATATATATATATATATATATATACATTCTTTTAAAGCCCTCGGTACTTCATTCCCGAGGGAATGAATCCCTAACGAATTCTAATTACAAGTAAACAATTACAAGTAAACAATTACAAGTAAACAATTACAAGTAAACTAATTTCCTTTTTTGTAAATTATATATAATATATAATATATATATATATTTGTATATATATATATATATATATATATATATACACACACACACCAATTTTACTATAACTGCAGAGAATACCAAGAAGATTATGGGAAAAACCATACCTTAGAGCAACAATAAATCCATCAAAAAGATTGAATCCACTCTTTAGGTAACCAAACATTCCTTCAGCCACAACTTTAGCCAACATCTCAACGGCAAACAGAACACTGAATATTAGGTTACTGTATTCCAGTACATCAGTCAGCCACTCTGGCTGCAAAAGCCAACAAGAACACACATTACAGGTCTTAAGTAATCTCAATTAATTAGACAAATTCTAATTACAAGTAAACAATTACAAGTAAACTAATTTCCCTTTTGTAAGAAATCTTGGTGTGATATATGATCAAGATCTCTCATTTTCAACACACAGCTAATCTCAGTCGCTCATGTCTCACATACATACGGGACTTACGATGCTTACATCCATTCCTAAACTTCCGCACAGACTGCACGATTGCCACCTCTATTGTTCATTCAAAAATGGATTTCTGCAACTCCCTCTACCTTAATGTTAAAAAAACAAATAGCATGCCTTCACGCAATATAAAATGCTTTTGGCTAGAGCTGTCACGCAAACGCCAAAAACTAACCACATCACTCTGGTTTGAAATCGCTTCACTGGCTCAAAGTTCCAGAATGGATACATTTCAAGATTCTATGTCTGACCTACAATGCCATCCAGTTCTCAAAACCCATGTACCTTCGTAATCTCTTTACAGTTCAAGCGCAGCGGCCAACTCGTTCATCTGTCAGCCTGACACTCGTTCGACCAACAGCCACGTCATTAAAATTCTCAGATCGGTCGATCTCAGACACTGCGAGATGTCCAGGGCCCAGATGTCCCGTTACCCAAATGTACCGTTACCCAAATGCCGGGCCCAGTTGTCCGGGGCCCAATCGGCAGTACCCAGTTGTCCTGATCTGATTCCAAACCAGAGACCCAAACAACATTTTATAATCTATGGCAGGGGTGCACAACCTTTTAAGGACGAAGGGCCACATTTTTCGGTCCCAAGACTACGCGGGCCACATGCATTTTTTCTAATGCAGAAGTGGTACGTTGACGGTAAACGTTGATAGCAACATTTAATATGGTTACGGGTAAAATTTATTTCGACAGGACTAATGTAATTAATAGAATTTCTGATGAATACAATAAATCCAGTAGGAACAAATGAAATCGAAATGATTAGTACTGTAATTTTAATGTAGAATTGAAGGACAAGGCCTTGTTAATCAAAAAATAATATGACCATGTTCAATTATTAATTCATACAATTTAAAACCCAAAGGTCATTCGCCTTTTTATAGCCAATGGAGTTGTTGAGACTGAACGTCTTTAACAATCTTATTCATATTTTGTGGCCGTCCACTTGTTGCAACTTTCAAAACCGAGCGCTCAACCTGAACATAAGAACATGTTTGTTCAATTTCATTACAGAATATGTTTGTTCACACAAGTATGTGCTTCCAAATAGTCCTGGCCCTGACGGCCTTCTTGCTTTCATATTAGCGCCAGAAGAAGTCATTCGTTCCAAGGGTCTAAGTAGCCATCAATTCAAGTTATTTATAGAAGATACTTTAGCCTCTTACCATGACATACCATATTATACAGATGTGAGAGAGCAGAGGACCAGAATTTAGAATGCTTTGTTGAACTGATAGCAGAAATTCGTGAATTTCTTAACAGCAAATAAGGGCACAATAATAATAAGTGATAATAACAAGGCTTAAAGTGTAGCGCTAATATAAAAACAAGAAAACCTTCGGGGCCACTTTAAAGCCTTCGGGCCACTTTCTATTGAAATCCCAAACGTCCGGGCCAAAAAATCGTCGGCGGGCCACAAGTGGCCAAGCAACGGGTTTTGCACCCCTGATCTATGGTATTGAATGCAGTGGAAAGGCATAGGAGGCTGAGGCCAGTACCGGTAACTTGTGGATGTCTGATAGCCGCTCCTGTCATTAATGTAGGCCAGGATGTTTATGTTGAGTGGTGTGGGTGGATTATTGAGTCTTATGGGGAGAGGGTTGTTCGAAAAGCATTCTCTGAATCTAGAAAGCTAGGTTTGTGCATTTCTACTGTGAGTTTTGACAGAAGAGAGATATAAGAGGGGAAGGGGGTAGGTAGCCATTGAAACAGAAAACTACTGGTAAGAGAAGAAATTGCAATAACATGCAATGCTTCGTTGAGTGCATGTGTACTTAAACAGTACAATAGCAGGTATTCTTACAAATCGCATTATGGTTGGCAATTAGAGGAATGCCAGGTATAAGCCATTTTATGTTACCTGGATAGAAATGGCAGATGAAAGTTATTAAGATAATTGCATAGATAGAATAAAAGCTGAAGACGGAGACGTAAGTTGGCAGCTGACAAAAGGATAACTTGACACCAGCTAGCAAAATTAAATATGATGGCAAAATATGCAAGCAATATGCTCCTAATAGAAGTCATAAGCAAGTGTGTTTTGTTTTGTTCTCAACATAGATCAGTTCGGTAAACAAACGGCAAAGCTGCAACATTGGACTGTCTCTGCAGACAACTGGCATCTGTAAGTAATCAAAGCAATTATAAGGCCAACAATACTAATCGAAGACAAGCTTTATGCATAATGTTCTGAAACTAATATATATATATATATATATATATATATATATATATATAATATATATATATATATATATATATATATCCCTAGGTACTTATTTCCCAAAGGACCATTATAGCCACACACACACACACACACACACACACACACACACACTCATGCAAACACACGCACACATATATATCACAATCAAAAAATTCATTTTTCACACACATACCACAGATTAACACACTTCACATAAAGGTATACATTCATTTATATTCAGATATATGCATATAAAGTTTGTATAAGTGCAAAGTAGGAAGGCCCAACTTATTTAACTAACTTATATTAGGTGACAAAAAAAGCAAACAAAAGAAGAAGAAAAAAGATTACAAGATATATATAGTAAGCTAATAAACTGTATGTGAAAAGGACTACCAAAGGAATCATAGATCCCAAAGTGGTAATCCTATTTGATAAATGAACATTGCTATCGATGCAACTAGCAGCACAACACCAAAAGTTACAATTATATATATATATATATATATATATATATATATATATATATTTTTTTTTATGCCCTGGTACTTAGTTCCCGAGGGACTTATTACAAGAAAGTGTCCGGAGACAGAAGAATATATACTTTTCAGCTCTCGTCTTGATCCGGACCAGAAGCAGAGAAAGTCCTTGGAAGGCAATCGCATTAAAGCGTTGTAAGATCATCGAAATACGTTGGACAAAAACTCTCTCTAGTGTCTCCGGAAAGTACGGAAATGACGGCCCAACTCTTTTATGAAAGTGAGTGCGCCGTGACTGATAGGATAGTCGAAGGCCAATGGCAAGAAGAAATAGTCGGCCGACAAGTCAGTGTATGGCGATTTTCTCACTGATGCTGCTTCAGCAGCGGCCGGGGGAGAGAGACGTCACTGGCAGATGAGTGGCAGCGACTGTGTCTGCCACTGTGACGTCCACCAGGCATGCCACGGAATATGGTCATGCCGTCCGGTCTCTTTCCATCGGATCTGAGAAGACCGGCGGTTATATGCCAGCTCGTACCAGGGCCCGGTAGACTACGTCATTGAGCATGGAATGACGTGCAAGGCGACCTGGTCCGAGTTTGCAGGAGAGTCCATGGGACCCATTCTCCTGGACCTGCTCTCCACAGGGACAGAGATGCCGCTCACAGATAAAAGCGCCAAGACGGAGACCCACTGCAACTCTGGTTGTAACCAGCGCAGACCGCAAGAGCTGATTATGAAGCCATCGCTGGCGTGTTCCGCTGCCACTGCTCTTAGGCGGGCCTGATGGTAAGCTAAGGTCGGAGCTAAGCAAGTTGGAAATCTCCTGAGAATTATTGGGCGGTCCCAAGTGGCCTGCTTATCGAGTGAGCCTGATGCTGGAATGGGGATCTGGCTCTCTAGGCTCCATTTGGTGAGAATTGCAGCCTCGTGTGAGTCAATGGCCAGCCCAGCCTTCTGGAGAATGGATGACTGGAGTCGCGGGTGCTCGAGCTGAAGCCAAAAGGCAGAAGATGCCAGCGAAGACACCCGACGAATGCCCAGTCCGCCATCTCTAATAGGCAGCGTGGCCTGAACCCATTGGTGGTCTGAGAGGCGCATGTTTAGGATCCTGCTCAGTCCCTGAATTGTGTCGTCAAAACTTTCCAGTAAAGGATGGCGGTGCAAGGAGTGCAGCGCAATAGCAGCTTTGTGTGAGTGAGGGACATTTTAAGAAGGATTAGGGCGTCCTGCGTGTGTATTAGCTCAGTGCAGTGTGCAGTTCGGTTATCAACATAAGGGTCTCAAGGCCTATATATATATATATATATATATATATATATATATATTATATATATAACTGCTCTATTAGCACCAACACAGAACAGAATTTTAACCTACTGTGTACACCTTAGAAATCTGAAAAATTCAGTCAAAATTTGCCATTGATTTCTGTGAAAAATTGCAGTAAATGCACAAAGAATCTAGCCTGCAAGTTAAGCAGGAATATTGAACTATTTGGCTTATAGGCTTATTAGAAATGGCAGATGGCATCGTCAAATCCAATTTCAATATTAAACATACTGCAGTCAATAATTGAAACCTCAGGATCTCTATCAGGCACAAAATCTGTGAATTTTATAGGATGTCTTGCAATGATCATATATTCCATAGAAATATAACTTTTAGGTGCTGTGCTGCTTGTTATAATATCAACATAACATAAGAACTTCTATAGCACCATTTTAGTCATGCACTTGGCATCAGTTGATGTCGCTACAAAGTAGAATTTTAATCCCCATGGGCGCCCGCACATTATGGCAAGAGGGGGCATTTGCTCCCTGAAAATGCATATACCAATATTTCACATTAAAATTTGAAAACCTTGCTAAAATATTAGTCATGACCATTGTGTTAAAATGTGTTTTGCCCCTCCTCAAAAAATTTCTATGGGCACCCATGGTAATCCCCCATTGTCAAATCCAATGTCAGTCTAATTTTCTGGTTCTGGAACATGATGGATAGGCAGTAGAGAACAGGTAAGTTTAACAAGATTGTCAGGTTAAAATGAGTAACAGAAGATTTGGCACAACTTCTAAATATCATTATTATTTGGTAAATAAATCTTTCCTAAAATCATCTTCAGTGGATATATAATTTTTAAAAATTCACAAGGGTTTCTACGCTGGTGAAGAATGGAAATCTTCAGTTCTGACATGGGGATGTATCCTCTGAAATATTTTGTTAGAAATGAACAGAAGAAATACTTCATCGACATCAATTACAACAAGAAAAGGAAAGAAGTTTTCATATAGCATCCTTCAACACTACAGCATAGATAGGTCAACATATATAACATATAATAATATAACAAGGTTTAAAGTGGTTCAGGCACAACTAGTCAAAGTCAACTTGCTAAACTTCACTGATATACACAGAAGATATGCAGCAATTCTGCTATTTACCTTTATAAATTACAGCACATTTTACAATAGGTCAAATATGCAATTCACATGAAATTTGAACATTTTGTCACATGCAGTTGCCGCCAACCTGATTGTGATATTCGATTCCCATACTGAGAGTGTTAACAAGAATTGCGACCAAAATGCCTCTCTGGAAGATTTTACCATCGACGCATCTTTTCACATGAACTGTAAACCACTGCCAAACGTCTGCAGCAATGAAAAGTAGAACAGATAAACACTCACAGATCAAAGAACACTGAGTTATGGCTAAAACAAACTACAAGCGTCAGGAATGCTCCGACTTCTAGAAACAACCTACTTAATAATTCCTTCTAGAAATTGTAATGCATGCAGAATATGCCCCGAATAATGGATAGTAATTCACCAATCATTGATAAAACATCTTTACCACCAACATCGAACATCATCACCATGGATGCGTTACATCGCTGCCGCTGCTGCTACCATTGCCATCATTGTCACTGTCCTCATCATTGCCAACATCGTAACCATCAATGTGTCACTTTAGATATCATTGTCATCTCTAGTTTATAAACTCAAATTGCAGTGCATATCTAAACTGTTATTACAGACTGAATTTTCTAACAAGCAAAGCACAAACTTATTGGCACTAGAAATCACTATCAAATAATTTACAAAGCAACATAGAAAAGTGACAAAATGAAAGACAAAAGAAGCAGCTTTCAGAAACAGTTCAAATGCTTCTCAGTTTAGCAAATGACCCTAGGCACAAATTCTTAGACGTTCACTCTAAATGGAAAATTGAGAAACAAACTTATCAATTTATGTAAACAAATTAAATATATGTAAGAGATCTTGAACTTCTTTCAACAACAGTCTTTTTTCATTATTACTATTACCGGTACTACTATTGTTGTTATTGTTTGTTGCTGTTGTTATTGGTGTTGTTACTATTATTGTCATCATTGCTATATTGTTATTACTATTATTACTGCAATATTTTAGTATTATTATTATGTACTGGGGCATCGGTTTAAGTGCTTTAAATGCTGTATTCCATCACATACCATTGTCGCTATGCAGAGTGGTCGGCTGTGCAAATGGGTACCGTTGCGTACCATATGGGTACCATAGTGCCTCCATTACTTTCTGTTCTGAATGCATCTAAAAGGTTAAAGGGTTGAATTTAGAAAGGCCCCCCATTCTACATAGTGATGTTATCTAACCCAGCTATTTTTGGTCTGCCATGTTTTCCTGTGCCTCTTGCTGTAATCTTCCTGTAATCACAGATTCTTCTTTGGACTCTTTATTGTTTCTCGTTACAGGGGCCAAAGTATCAGAGTTTGCGAGTTTTAATATTGTTCAGTAACAGTTGAAGCAGAATCAGCAATGAAAGGATAAAAATGCTCAACTTGTTCCATTTGTAAGGTTTTTGTCATGAACTGTTCAAGATAACAGTGTCATGCTTGTTTACTGGTGGAATGATAACTTATCTTCTCAAAATTCAAAATATATATTAATGAGCTTCGTTTGTGGTAATTACATTTTAAGAATAAGCCGGTGATGTGCAGGCCCTATCAGAGGGGGGCCAGCAGGACCATTTGGCCCGGGCCTCCATCTGTTGGGGGCCTCTTTTTTTACTTGTCTAGAATTTTGGGAGAGCTAGAAAGCTAGATATCTACTACTAGAAGAGGCCTCAAAATTTGGTGATGACCTTTATTTGCTTGTCGACAATTTTGGGACTTTTGGGAAGCTAGAAAGGTACCCTGCAGCAGGGGCGTCATTTTTGGGGGCAGGAAATGAAAAGGGAAATGAAAAAATAATGTATATTGTACTAAATAAATAAATAAATGTGATGTGTGCAAAAAAATCGCAAAAATTGGCCAAAAATTGCCAAAATTTTGCCAAAGATTGCCAAAAATTTTCCAAAATTGCCCAAAATTTGCCAAAGTTTGCCTAAAAGTGCCAAAAATTTGCCAAAAATTATCTCACCCCCAAGAAAAGTGTGAAATGACACTAATGCCATGTGGTCCTCAAAATTGGCGATTACCTTTTTTTGCTTCGCAATATTTCAATTTTTGGGAAGGCTAGGAGAGGCCTCAAAATTCCCACAGGCCTGGGCCTCCTTCAGCCTCTGAAGGGGCCTGGTGATTTGATAACTGCAGAGTGATTACATTACTGAAGAACAACTACGGTAAACTAGGAAGTTACAATCAGGTCAACTAAAGTCATATCTAATGTTTGCCTTGTGACTAATTTCATTCAGAAACTGATGATAGTTTGATGTGGTCAAAATCAAACATTTTGACTGGACTTTTTCCTGTGATCACATGCATGCAAAGCTAGGTCTTAAATCACTTGTTGCATAATGTACATGTATGTTCAAAAATCCTAGTCCCCTATCCAGCCTCACTCCTTATCTTTCCTTTCATTTAGAGCCAACTGCCTAATAAAAATCCAGAAATAAATAAGGGAAGACAGTGAGAGGAATGCTGGATAAGTGTCAAATGAAAAGCGACCGAAAATCAATTGCCTGACCTTACACTGTAGATTTAGTAGATTGGGAATGGAAACTGTTGAGGTCCATTAGCATAGAGAATGGGGCCTCTTAACAAAGGTCTCTAAAATCTGCATCTAAATAGACTGTACTGAAATTTAAATCAAAGAAGACAACTTGCACAAGGTCACAAAATTATGACCAAAGGAATACACACGCACTCAAACAACAAAGACACATGCGCAAGAATATACACAGTATGTATAAGCATAAGCATGTATGTACACTGTACATATGCACACATAGTTATATGCACGCACGCACACATACATACATAGGCTTACACACGCATACACAACTAAACACTCATGAATACAGAAATGTAAAGCTAGCAAAAATCAAAAAGTTTACATGTTAAAGATTTGACTCACTTCTCCTGCTTTTACCACTGTCCTCATTATCTGACGAGCAGCCAGATCCCGTCTCATCATTGTCGTCATTGCCATCTCTCTCTTTATCATCCACGTCATTTTCATCCACAACTCTAAGCACTTTGCCATCATTTTCTGCATCGGAAACATGATTTTGTGGTTGGTGGCAGCCAGGTATATAATTTTCCTCTGGAAAAAAATCATCACTATAACATTATTGGTAAGTGAAAAAATGTGAATATTCCTTTTTAAAAACATTATCAAGTATCCGTTGAACCTGCAGTCATACTGGAAAACTTTTAAGATAAGTGTGAATACGAAGCATGGCCTTTATACAGATGACGCCACAAAACACCTGGCAAGCTGGCATGCGGTAATACACACCTATCTAGCAAGCAACCTATGCAGATGGAAAACAGTGATAATCATCCAGTTAGGCATTTATTTGCCTTCAGCACAATGAAAACAAATACCACAGTTCATAGATGCATTATGACAACATGAAACTACGTGTAACACTTGGGTGGCCATTTGCGCAAAGCAGAGCCTTATCCCAGGTGCAAGTGTTACCCACTTCATGTTTTAGTGCACACAAACGCCTTGACTTATGGCAGAGCGGAACGCACAGACTGCTAGTAACAGGACAAGAAATTTGCCCGAAAGATCGTCTGCTTGCAGGTGCGTTGTCAGAAGAGACGTTCTAAATCAGAGGTTCCCTAACCATGGTCCGTCGACAACTTGTGGTCCGTCAGCGTTCAAAATGTAGCCTGCAAGGCTGCACTATTTGATACAATGGGTTCTAATATTTTCAAAAATGCGCTCACGTTTAAATAACCAAATAACAACTAAACAAAAGTTGCAATAATGTGTGATCTAGAGCAGTGCTTCCCAAAGTGGCGGTCCGTGGACCGGTGCTGCTCCAGGTTCTTTGCCAGTCCACAACTTGAATTGAAAAACATGAGAAAAAAGTTAAATATTTTCTCCTTTGAGGATTGTTTAGAACTGTTTAAAAACGAAATTGTATAACACACACACAATAACGTTAAAACTTATATCTATATTAAGATGCATATGAGTGGCAGATGATGGGTTGGGGCACAGGAAAGAAATTCCACAGTCAAACAGGTGCCTAAAACCCATAGAGGTTTTGATCGCAATCTTAACTGTAGCAGTTTTCATAATAGTCGTCTTCTTGTCTACTTCTTCTTCACTATAATATGGCAAATGCAGAACAGAACACGAATTAACGACAAAAAAATTTTGTACCCACCACACGACACAGACACCGTGTCACTGACACAACAATGACAACGGAAGATTTCACTATTGTGCTGGCAGCAGGCCAGACTAATTCCAAATCCTTGCTTGGTTGCATCTTGTCGGTCATGTGCCAAGTCTTTGATGGCACCAACCGTTGTTGTGCCTGTTGTTGTTGTTGTGGATGTTGTCACCGTTGTTGTTGTTGTTGGCAGCACCGCATGATTAATCCGGCCTGAGAGAAGCTGATTCGGGTAGCCATTAGCTCCTCCGCTAATAAGGCACGAATTTTCGTTCGACTCGCAAAAGACCGAATCCCGATTCCCATCACGTTGCTCTGCAGCTCTTGGCTGACAGCCAAGATTTGCTTCCACTGCATTCAAATCCGTTGCTGTCTGTCCTGACTGATCTGCTGCGCTCGTCGCTTCAGAATGGTGATTGTGAGCAGAGTTAGCGTCTTTTGCCTTTTTGTGGTGTCCTTTGCGGTGTCGCAGTGACACCGTAACTGTCGGTTCTGGTTTCAGCCAACCGTTCGCGTGTGCAATGCTCCGATACAGGAAGCGGACTTTCCGTTTTGCTCGACGGCCGAGATGAGCAACGTACCGAATGATCTCGTCGTAGCAGCCACCAAGCTCCTGATTGCTCATGAGCGTGCTGCTCGAGTGAAATCGCTGTCGTTCCTGCAACATGCGCTCCGTTTCACGTTTCTTTGTTTCCGAGAACTGCGTGGCTATTACAACCAGGCAGAGATTGATCATGAAAAACGCACCGATCTGTACGACAAAAAAACACGCACAGCTATCATTGTCAAATCACTGCATCGAGCAAGCAAATCAAGGAAATCAAGCTTATATACTAAAACACCTAATGCAAACGACTGTGCCTTGGCTAAACGAAATTCAGCACTGATTAAAGTTCTCAGATCAATCACACTCAGGGTGCACTCATGTCTTCCATTACTCAACTATAAAGGTCAACAGGTACATCTGATAGAATCTTTAAGCTAGTGGTAGCAAACTCTTCTCAAATCCTTGAGTTTCACGGAACATGGTTATGTAAAATAAATATTTAAATATTAAATAAAATAATATTCAAATTTATTACCTATTAAGAAATCACAAATTACATAGTTAATTTGATTTACTTTATTTAGCACGTGGGTGTGCAAAAACATCTGATACGTGCAATGGCCAATAGAGGATTTGCACAGCAAACAAACTCAGTAATATCACTCCAATAAATTTAACAGCTGCTAATAATACAGGTAAATGTGGAGTGATATTTTAGACATTCCAGAACTGCATGTTCAGGCCAAAGTTGCAGTGACATGCATTGCCGAATACAAAAGACATACGGTCATACACTGCACATAACATGCATTAAGGCATTAGGTCAAAGATATGGCAGAAAAGAAATATAATTATATAAGCAGTGAATTATACAGGCCTGTTAGGAGGGGAGATTCCTCCCCCCCCCCAACAAAAAAACTCAAAATCCCCCAAATCCCAGCACTTACACAAATTTTGCATTGAACTGTCTTTCCCCTCCAACCAAGTCGATTCCCCTGAAAGCCTCAATCCCCCCCCCCAAGGCCTGGAGTCTGGATAAAACACTGAATATAAGCCTTTCAAATCCAGAAAAAATTTCTTTAAAAACAGGGAAAAATAACTTGCTAAGAATTTCTAATGAGCAGAGCTATAGATCTATTTACCACAATCAGAGCTACAAAGTAGATCCAATCCCAGAAGGAATGAACATCTTGAACGTAATACATTATGTTGACCCAACCTGCAAGGCTGATCACCTGCAACACAACAGAATGAAATTAGCATTTGAAGCAATCTTCCGCCTTTGAACATCAATATTGCTCCAACACAACCGTTCTTCAGCATTAAGTCTGTCAAGATTTTCTACTAAAATTCACATTGAAGTTCAAAACAGCATCTGATTTTAGATTATATAACATTTAAGATAAAGCAAAAGTAATGGTGTGAGGCTACTAATCATCGTCGTCGTTGTCGTCGTCGTCATCATCATCATCATCATCATTTCTAGGCGCTAAATTCTAAATTAAACCTAATGCGCCTCGGCTTGTGTACTAAACAAATATGTTTTCAGAGATGCGAGAAAAGTTTCGCGGGAAAGTATGCATCATTTGAATGAATCAGTATGCATCATTTGTTTCTTCTTACCCACCTTAACTATCAAGTATATCATGATTTTACAGCTAATTGAGTATAATCTCTTGAATTTATATAGCACCTTTATATGGCACCACATTAACTGCTTACCGGTATTTATAGGCACTTAATCTAAATTTGAAATAGCCATACCCAAAAAAAGGTGAGATTCAATCAGACAGGGTATTTTTATCCAAATGGTCATCATGGTTATGACATTACGACAACTGAGGAAATTAATTTATGAAGAGAAATGATTTAAAATTAGATATACATAAATGGAGGACATGTTGCAAGGAGAAGTGAAGGAAATATGACCGAGAACTTGTGTGACCATGGTGCAGGCAGCAGAGGGATGCATGAGATTCAAAGTTGTAGAATATACCGGTAAGGGGCTCTCCATTAATTATGTCAACAAATTAGGAGGAGGGGGTTGAAAAAGTTTGACAGTTGTTGACAGGAGGGAGGGGGAGGTCAAGAGAAGTTGATGTCAACAATTTAATTTTTTTACAAATGATAAAATATAGGAAATTTTATGGAATACTATTTATTACAATGGAAAAAAGCCTGACAAGCAAAAAACAAGGTCATCATCACCACATTATGACACTTGATGAACAAAAGAAAGGGAAAATGTCTTATCACTGCAAAAATAACCTTCTAAACTTTTTAGGGGACCCGTCACTGGTCTTAGTAGGGGTCGGGGTTTTTGATATAAGAGTATTTTGATATTATTAATCAGGTCATTTAAACGTTGACTAAGGCCTGTTGATTTACAATTATAGGGGGTCACTGAAAGTTGACAGCTGTTGACAAGGGGAGGGGTCAGAAATTGCCCAAAAATTGTTGACATAATTAATGGACAGCCCCTAAATAGAAATGCACTTATTCAAGGAGAGAGGGGGACAGAAGCGAAATGCTATTGGTAATGCACAAAGACTCTGCAAAACATAGTTCTTGATTTTACCTGAAACATGATTTTATTTAATTTCACTTGATTTACTTCATTTTACCAGAGATAGAGTTCCAAAGTTATAGAAAATAAATATAAATGCACCTAAACAAAGACAGAGAGAGATAATAAGAGAGAGAGATGAGGGGGTAAGAAGAGAAATGCCATTGTTAATGCATGCAATACAATATGCAGTGGTTATTCATTTTACCTGAAATATTGCGATCCAAGCCAGACCGATATTGTCAAAGGAAATCGTTCCCAGGAACGGATTGCCAGATTCGTTTCTACACGATGTGTAGTACTGATTCCAGTTGATGCATGTCTGGTTGTCAGATGTGTCAGACGTGTCGTTTAAGAAGAGTTCTGCTGAACCATAGCACTCTCGTCCCAGGTGGGTATAATTTGGAATGTCACTGCATCCCGTCATGCCGTCATCAGTTGGCTTGCTGCATATGAAATCTCGATCGTACTTGTCTATGAAATACGGTGTTAGCCTGAAAAAGACAAGTCGCAGAATTGTCCTACATAATTTCTCTTTGAACATTTCTTTGTTAAGAGACACAATTATATGCACGATTTTACATTAACTGTCCAATACCCTTCTGTAGCCAGTCATAGACTATGGTCTCAAATCCTGTAATGTAGTGTAACATAATATTTACATAGCAGTTCTTCTGAAAATACACTCAGAAGCCTTTTTGGGGCAATCAGTGATGCTGGTCTCAGACCTTGCAGTAGGCATGCTGACTGGTCCTGAACTTCCTGGTGTCTTCGTATAAGAACTAATGTTAATCAAGTTTTAAAAATCAATGCACTTCTTCTCAAAGCACAAAACAGGGCTGGAGAAGACCAATTCAGGTCAGGTCAGGTCTTCGTCCTCCAGCTGTGTCCAGCTATTGACTTCTCCATGACATCTCTCTAAAGTTCTCTGTCTTTTGCTATTTCTTCCAAAGTCATTCGGTGTCTTCCGTCAGTTTTTCCATTGAGATTCAGCCCTGCCATGTGCAGATCCTCTTCCAATCCGTCCACCCATCGTCTTTTCAGTCTTCCTTTAGATCTTCTTCCCTCTGGTTTGTAGTTGAAAATTCGTCTTGGGTTTCTTAATTCTTCCGAGACCAAAACTGGCATTTCAAAAGCCAATCAGAAAAGAGAATTTTAATGCAGTCTAGATTGTAAATATTCAGCCCATAAATCATATTCTTGATCACTTGGAGTTTTCTCCAACTTTTGAAATCCTATCAAACACATATCAATGTAATGGCTCATCTTCTATAAGATTTGTATACAAGCATGAGCTTGCAAGCTTTAATGATAATAATTGAAAATTTTTATGCTAAATTTTCAATTTCAAGCATCTGTTGTTTTTTAGTCTTCAGCTTTTTGAATTAGTGGATGATTTTATGATGTTTCAAAAGCTGATCCACTTACGGATAGAGACTTGGAGCATCCCATACACATGAAAAAATATTTGTTCTTAATTGTCATTGTTAAGATTCATGAGAAGTCATTAATAATTGTTAATCTTGATGGATTACAAACACCTGATGTGCTAATTACTGGTACTTGCACCTATGAATGTTGTGTATAAACTGTATATATATATATATGTATATATATATATGTATATATATATATATATATGTGACCAGCTGGGAGAAAAGGTACCATAAGTTGTCCCTAATTATGGTACCTTTTCTCCCAGCAGGTCACACACACACAAAATATGTATATATATATATATATATATATATATATATATATATATATATATCATATATATATATATATATATATATATGTATAATACATATATATACATATAAACATACATACAACATTCACCTCAAGTAAAATCAACTAAAATCATATTTAAGGTAAAAGCAAGAACTATATTTTGCAGAGTTGTTGTGCATTACCAATAGCATTTCACTTCTGTCACCCTCTCTCCTTGTATAACTGCATTTCTATTTACTAGTATATTCTACAACTTTGAAACTCTGCTGCCTGCACCATGGTCACACAACAAGTTCTCAGTCATTATTTCCTTCACTTCTTGCAAAATCTCCTCCATTCTTGTATATCTAATCTTAAATTATTTCTCTTCATAAATTAATATATACCGGTAATCATGGATTATGATGATGATGATAATGATGATGATGATGATGATGATGATGGTGATGAATGATATATAGACATATACACATACATAGTTTCACACACATGTTTCACACAGATATACACACTAGGCATTTTGCATGGCAAATTAAATTAAAGCAAGGTTTATAGTACCATCAAAGTAAAAAGGAACATAATCTTTCATCAAGTCTGATACTTCATATGATAAGTCACTGGTGTATTAAAGTAATCTTCAGACTTTAAGTTGCATATTTACAATGAATTCATGTCATATTATAACTTATTTATGTGGAAATCCCAGTTGAAGATATTATAAAGATGCCAAAAGACAAAAGAGATCTTCAAACATACATTCCAAATGAATTAAAGGCATACAAAGTACAAAATGGCAAATGACTACAGAGTTCGTGCTCATTATCCTGTGAATGCCTTCTCAAAAAATCACATGGAAATCTGTGACTTTTGATAAGGCAGACACAAGCTTAATGGAGTTTATATTTCATTGTGATGCAAAACAACATTACTGAACACAGTGTGGTTCAACAGCTCAAATCGTAATTTGCAATCCTAATAACTAATAAATTAATAACTAATAAACAAAAGTAATGTCAAATATGGAGCATCAAATAATAATCTTAGCAAATGGACAGGTGCTTGAGCAAGTTTCTAACTTTGCATACTTTGAAAGCCTGATCCAAGATGATGCAAGATGCAAAGATGACATCAAAGCAAGATTGGCCATGAGAATGAATATAGGGTAATCAATCAACCAGGGTGCTACTAAAAGATTTCAAGAAATTTGAAGTACAGCTCAATTTATGTAATTCTTGAAATTTTCAGCTTCTTTTGTCAAAAAACTCAGAGATATGATATTTTGAAAGACTGAGTCAGCAACGTGCATTTTTGAAGTTTGATCTTGAGAACCACAGCAGATATCAGGCTGAATGGCTGTGAGCATACACTTTTCAGCTGAGTTGATGGTGTAATAAATAAAGAAGAAGCAACTAAAAATGTCCAAACATCCCATAACAAACAAATGTTTGAGTAAAAATGGATTGCAAAACATTAGACTATGTCTGATTTTATATCCAATGTAGATCAACAGACAGGATTTCTGTCAAAATGGCTTGTACCCACTATGCGTCATCTTCTGAGTCACAGTTACCTATTTCTTCTGACCCCTAAACATATCAAATCAAGAAAAATGAGATATTTTGGATGGTGAAAATTTCATGTTGGTGTCTTGATTCTTTCTCATTAAAAACTATATTGAGTCATTCCATGTCAACTCAGCTTGAAAACTCAATACTCCCCAAACATCCATCTGAAAGATTTGTTTTAGCCTGCTCTCTTCAGTAATTTTTGAGATAGGAACCAGGGCCGTTTTTTCGCGTTTCGCGGCAGAGCTTAAATTTCAGACCTTCAGAACCAGCTGAAATATAGACAACTTTTGGATTATTCACTACTAGTAGTATTTTATAAAACAAGAGAAGACTTTGTCTTTTGAGCTCACTACAGAGTCACAAAAATGGAAGAAAAAAATATTGTTCGGGGTGTTTGAGGCAGCATACCTAAATGGAGAACTTGTCTCGGATTGTTCACAACGTCTGAGATGTTGCAGCGCTACTCAACGAATGCTTCTTTCCACCGTGGTCCGTGGGTGATCGGCATTTTCATGACATGAGTCTGGAATAACTACCACTGGCCATTCAACTCTCACCATCACTAGATACCATAAAGACCTAGCTATTTTGAACTGGTTATGATTCTGTTTAGACACTGTAAATGCAGTGCTATGGATTAGGACAGTAATCTTAACTTTAATAATAATAATAATAATAACAAAACACATTCAAAGCTATAATATAGTAAAATTTGTGATGGTACTTTTTCTTTAAGGGTTACAACTTCCCTATTGAGAGCTAAATATTGAATATCAAGAAAGAGCAATTTTTTTCTTCCATTTTTGTGACTCTGTAGTGAGGAACTTTTTCCAAAAGACAAAGTCTTACTCTTGTTTTATAAAATACTACTAGTAGTGAATAAGTCCAGAAATATTCATAGCTATGATATTTCTAAAGTTATAGAGGTCTGAATTTGTGAGAAATGTTGACCTGAAAAAATATTTTAAAAGCTGAATATCTCAAAATTACTGAAGAGAGTAATGCTTTACAATCTTTCAGATGGATGTTTGAGGAGTATTTGTGGTAAATTTCATAATTTTTTTTTAGATGGTCGAGCTGGAGCCATTGGTTGAAACATGGAATGATTTATAGGTTAATCCAATCATTTCAATGAGAAAGAATCAATGCAACATCCTTCACCATAGTTAGTAAAAACTACAACAAAGTTTGAAAACAATTTGTCAACATGGGAACATGGGTAAAATTTATTGACCAGAAGATTTATGTCTCATTATTGACTGCAATTGATGAGTACATAATTTATTAATTTACAAATATTTATGTTTTATCCATAGTATTTGAAAAATTATACATTTTTAGCAAGTCATCAATGACAAAGATTATATATTTCATTCAACTCAGCGGTACATAATCAAATTTCAGCCTGATATCTGCTCTTTTTTGATATTAAACTTCAAAAATGTAAACGTATTGTTATTCCGATCTCAAACTACCCTCGTATCTTCAAAATATCAATCTCTGAGAGTTTTTGACAAAAGAAGACAAATTTCAAGAATTTCATAAATTCTACTAAACAATCTTGAAGATCTGAAATTGAGCAATTGTCTAAATACTGGTTGAGTTGACATTCTATAGTAAAATCAAATTTAAAATGAAGAATAAATCGATCAGTAAACTTACAAAGCTAAGACTGATCAGGACACTAGTTTGGCCTGTTACCTCATATGGCTGTGAGTCATGGACACTTTTTCAAGCATCGAAAACAAATATTTGAGAAAAATGTTGAGGATTCTATACAGATTTTATATCCAATGAGACACTACACAAAATTTTTTCTGAAACATATCAAATCAAGAAAAATGAGATATTTTGGACATGTTACTAGAAAAACAGAAGACTCAATTGAAAACTCAATAATAACAGGTTTGACGGAAGGAACCAGGAGGCAAGGCAGACCCAGAACCAGCTGGATATAGACAGCATTATGTCATGGTCTTAACATGAAAGGAGCTTCACTAATGGAAGCAGCTAAAAAAAAGGGAGCAGTGGAGAATTATTTTTCAATGTTGCGGCCAACCTTCGCATAGCGACAACGGCTTCATGACATGACAATAACTAATAATCACATGTACCATAAACACCGCAGAGAATAAAAAGCAGCGGACAGACTACCGGTATATTGAAAGACAAAACACCCCAGGCAGAAAGACCTTAGGGTATACACAAACATCAGACAGAGGATAAGGAAACTCAGGAAGTCTAATGCGATAAATATTCAGGTGCGCAACATTGGGTCGTAGATACACCTGAATATTTTAGCTTAATTAAAGCTGACAGGTAATGCTACCGTGCATAACTACTGTGCATAAGCAAGTCATAGAGTGAAACAGATTTATATTAATCCGTATTCATAAATCATGCAATATCCTTCAAATAAAAACATAACATAAGACAATTTGTGGGAACATTGCTAATATTTATTGACCATTTATGCATCACTGCACTTTAGTAATTTATTAATTTACAAATATTTATTATACTAGTCTTTATTATAAAGAGCAAGTCATCAAGGCAAATGTAGATATTCTGTAGCGGTACATAATCAAAACCGCCCCTCTCTGTTTGATAATGTAAATAGTATTGTTATTCATCTCAATACAACTCAATAATAACTCTCAATGCTGGACACCCAGACAAGTCAGAAGTTCTAAATTCTACTAAACAATCAGAAAATTGAGGAAATTCCAAATAGTTCCCAAAACAGGTTTGATGAAGATAAACCAAAAAGTCTGCTAAGCTTCATTGAATACCAACCTCTTTTCCTCTCTGGATCAAATGTCAGTCTAAATTTGCCCTCAAGTTTTTTTTCTTCAAATCTGATTCTTGTGAGATTGTGTATCTCACAAAGCTTGATACCTTGATATCTTTCAGCACAGGACTTGCATCTCTAAGTCAATGTAGATGAACATCTGTTAGCCTGATTGTAAATGGCTATTCAAAAAAAATAGGAGATGCTCTCACAAAGTGTCCTTCATAATGTCCTTGATGAGGATCGAAAAATGCAATTTATGAATATGGGGCTAATTTGTATTTCCCTTCATGATCTGGTATATGACTTTTACAATTGTGCACTGCAGCTGCATGGTCTTTTGTAGTAACAGTGCCTGTCAGATTTAAACTAAAGCATCTGGCCGCCGTTCCTAAATTTGGTTTTGTGCCTGCCTTCGAAAGAGGCAAGACAAAAGCAGATGAAAGAAAAATAAAAATAAAAGACAACAGAGAGTAAGTAATTGGACAAAAATGCAGAGAGAAATAAATGCCAAGGAGTGAACCAGAGAAATGTAGTCTAACAGAAGTATACAAAGCCTTCTCAAATACATAGTGTGCAGAGAAAGACTTAAAATCTACAGAAAAGTCTTGGTGTGCTGCGGCAGCACCTGAACCATCTGTAAACTGCTCCTGCTTCAAGCACCATGTAAACTACATTGACTTCAGCCTCTGTTGACAGATGCTCTGAGTTTCCATTTGGTCTCAATGGAGCGTCAGATGGAAATCGGTTGAACAAAGAGGATTTTTGGGAAGAATTTCAAGACTAAAACTAATACAAGCAGATGGACTGATTAGTTAACCGTAAAACAAAATATCTGCAGTATTTAGCCTGAAAATAATAATTATTATTATCATTATTATTATAATTATGTACTTCTATAGCACCATTTTTAATACTCAATGGTATCAATCGATGGTACTTCAAATCTATCCGCAAAAGACCAGGTCATTCCAGAGATCAGTCAGAGGGAAAAGATGGAAAAAATACAAAAATAGAAAAATTGAAAAATACAGCTACTTTTCCTGATCTTTTCTTTTTCCTCCATCCATTGTCAGGCTGAGACATCCAGAATATAGCATAAAATACAACTATGCAAATTGTAAGGTAACTTCATTTAAAGTTGCTCAGTATTACGATGATTAAGCAAGACTGAAGAGTGGGAAGATGGCAGATTGATAACATGCCGGAGCAGTAAGTACACTGACAGAACGAGATCACAGTCCCACAGGAGCCCTAAGGTCCACTCAGCCTTCACTTGATTAGAGG
This sequence comes from Metaphire vulgaris, assembly GCA_018105865.1. NCBI lineage: Eukaryota > Metazoa > Annelida > Clitellata > Crassiclitellata > Megascolecidae > Metaphire > Metaphire vulgaris. Next base: position 15,850,069 of record CM030837.1, read on the forward strand.
GCAATGGTAAAAGAGGAAAGGCTTAGACCACGGAGGGAGGTAAACACAGTGGGTCTGGTGAAACTGAAAGCAATGGCAAACTTCTCCAAATTAATAACATAAGCCATCTGCATTGCTGTTTCCCTAAGACTAGAGATCCAGTGGTGTAAACCTGGCATCAACATTGGGGGGATAGAATCGTCCATAAAGTCAGGTCAGACCCCCTTTTCGTCTCCCTAAAAGTCTTGACGAGCAAAAAAAACGTCATCCTTATATTTTTCCATGGCCAAATAATACCCTGCCGATGAGCAAAAAAAAGTCAAAAAGTCATCTGTAATGTGTGATTTTACCATAAGGCACAAAACATTGGGGGGATAATTGATACTCTGTCCACCTCTAACCAATTATTGAGGGGACCGTCCCCCGCCGTACCCCCCGTGTTTTACGCCCTTGTAGAGATCAATGCTGAGCTCAATCATGGACAACTGCTCAGTGCTCAGATTCAAAGTATAATTGGGTGAACCTCTACCCTCCTTAGGCAAGACTGAACACGATATGTGTATATTAATCTTCACAAAAATATACCATTGTCATTTGATCCTAGTGTTCAAGAATCTGAGCATCTGGCTTTAAAATTAATTGAATTTCGTGAATTTCATGTCCGATTTAAAATTCAGTAAAATTCAGCAATACAAGTAACTTTGGTTGGGCTACTTTTGCAACGATTAGTTGAACTTGAACTCAAACAGTCACAATAGTCAGAATAACTGGAATCATGGAACTGTAACTAAATTAACTAAGTAACAACATACAGGCAAACTAGTGTAACAACTCACTGCCAAAGCCTAAAAAAACAGTGACATTACACTAACATGATTATTGAATGACTGGGAATCATGGGATATCATAAACTAACCTATGAGGAAAGGCTAAATCACTGTGGATTGACAACCCTGGAAAAAAGAAGAGAGAGAGGGGATTTGATCGAGACATACAAAATACTAACAAACAAAGTGGAAATGCCAAGAGAAAGATTTTTTACAATGAAGCAGTATGATCGAACCAGAGGACACAGCATGAAACTATTCAAGAAACGGGTTGGGAGACATAAACAGCATTTTTTTAGTGCAAGAGTGGTGGACAGATGGAATGAACTGGATGAGGGGATAGTAATGGCTATAACTGTAAACGAGTTCAAAATAAACCTCAGTAGTTTAGGGTATTAGATTGGACAGGAACAACAGTGGTTCTCACACAGGGCAGTCCCTACTGAACCACTTTAAACCTTGTTATATTATATTATATTATTTGACTTTTTGTTTTATTATATTATATTATTATTATTTGATCATCATCATTTTTGTTTTCATCAGTTCATCATCATCATCATCATCATCATCATCATCATCATCATCATCATCATCATCATCATCATCATCATAGTTACTTTCTGCCAGCTCACTAGCGGCAATAGCTAGACACAAAACTTTTCCATTTATCTTTTTCCGTTGTTAATCTCATTCCATCTATTATTGTCATTTGATATCTTTCAAAGTCTTCTTTGATGTTATCTATCCACTTTTCCTGGGTCTTAAGATCTTCCTCTTTTGCCTTCGTTGTAGGTGTAGAGTGCTTTATATGTGAGTCTGAGTTACGGGTAATCAAGTCATCTTCTACAAAATTTTAAAATTCCACACAATGAGTGGAACTGAATTTTATGATAACATTCAGTACTTTTTTAAATTCATAAAAATCTGAATTCTTGAACAATGAACACTTTGATTAAATTGAAAAAAAATAAAATGAAGGAAGCTGAATTTCGGACTACATCAGTTAGACTCTACTACTGAATCAAATATAATCATCAAAATGTCTCCTTTCCACCAAATCAATAAATCTTAGAGCCACAAACTGACACTTCCCAGATGTTATTAACCAGCAGAAACATATCTATAATTCATAAGACTTGAAGGCTTTTACCAGCGGCCATTCTACCTAATGAGACAAGGGGTCAAGCCAGCCACACTGCTAAGTCAGTTAGTCATACAGTAGATGTTAATAGTATTAGTACTTACATTGATGTCAATGTTATGACTGATAATTCATAAAACTGAACAAAGATTCAACAAGAACCAAGTTCCAGAGAAGAACAATCTATCGGAAACCTCTTCCAAAAATTCCACATTCTGACAGATCAACATCGAATCTTACTTTACCTGGAGATGATCATGACAATGAACATGATGACAATGACAACTATGATGATGATGATGATGATGATGACATTGAAGAGGACGACTACAATGATGATGAAAGTGACGGTGATGGTGATGACAGCAATTATCATGATGAGATGATTGTGATGATGCCTTGATTGCCTTCTTTGCTTTTTCGTCTAAATTATTGTAACTCTCCTTGGTCTTCTTAAGTCATCATTATCTGGATTTTAAATCTCTTCAGAATGACCTTGTCAGATCAATGCATACACTAAAAATATTTTAATTGCACCCAGCAAAGTACGCTGCTGCATAATTCTTAGTTACGCATGTGGGAAGATTTCTGTAATATCTCACCAAATGAACTAGATTGCTTTTATTCACTGTCAATTAAGGTCACACAGAAAAATATGTAAAATTTAACTATTTTCCAATTTTCATAATTCAGATACTTAATCTATGGCGATGACCTCAAAACCAATGACAAATATATATGCCCCAAAGTTCCTTCTAAAATTGTTTTTGCTATGAATCACTAGAAAACACCAAACTGTAAGAAGGTCTAAAGACCCATTCATTGTGCATAAGAGCTACTACAGATGGATGTTGCGTGGCACTGTTCAGTCTTCAAATCAAAAGCAGCAAAGGTCAACCTCTCATCATCTGCACCAAGCCAAAAACTAAAGCATTCAAGTAACTGGGCTGACAATCTTCATACAACAGTTCAAGAATCATTATTACACCATATTGCAGCTTTCCATCAGCCGCCGTATGAACCATAGAACTGTATGAACGAACACTTCTTATATTCTTGCTTCCTTTTAAGAAACAAAATCAAATGCTGATAGGAAGTGCATAAACGATAACTCCACCAAGTGGAGTTGAGTGCTACCTATCAGTTGAGTTGCAGCGTGTGCCCACTCGGCATTGGTCGGAGCCACGGCCTAGGAGAGGAACAAACGAGCCGTGTCCCAGTTGCAAGGTATTCACAAAATCTTAAACATCACGTGCCAAATGCATTTGTTTATCAGGTAAAACAACGCGCTCACACACCCGGAGAAGTACACGAACCTAAGCAGATGCACAAGTGCACCACCTATACTTAGGACTACACTTACAACTAGGTATACATGTACACAGACCAAACTCTGATACATATACAGCCACATACATATCCGACCATACACCAAGTCTAAACATACAGAAGTGTACATAAGTATGATAACAAAGAGTTGAGGAGAGACGCAAGAAAGCGAGAGCGATTCGATGCCTCGGCTCGCATGTCTGCCTCGGATCAAACTACAAAGTCTCAACAATAACAAGGATGAAAACCGGTGAATGTGTTCAGTTCCAACTTCCAGAATATTTCATTATATTTCATGAAGATAATAAGGAAAAATGAATGGCAGTCTGCTTCCGTGCTCATGTCAGCATCACTCATTGCATCGTGAAGTCTGGGCAAAAGTAAGTTTCCGTTCCACTCGCCAAGTCCCCATGTTGATTTAATGTTGCACGCTGCAGCCAAGACACAGGTGCAATGTATTGAATGCGCAGGGCAAGGAAGGTACCAAATGCAAGTGCACGAGCACCGGAACTGAAGTAAATCTCACTGAGACAGCAATTTAAGTCAACGAAAAATGCAAAATTTACAAAAACTCACATGCACATGCCAGTGTGGTTTCAGTTATTGATTAATTATTTTTCAGTTAAAGTTACAGTTAAAGTTATTCTATTCTATTCTATAAAGACAAATTATTCAGCGCAGTATCATGGCTACCGGTAATACCTAGTCAAAAACAAGAGCACTTTACATCAGCAATATATTATTTTCCAGTTATAGTCACAGATAAAGTTAATGTCATTTTTCAGTTACAGTTTCAGTTACAGTAAATTATTTTTCAGTTATTTTAAGTTAATCGCCATTGAACACATTAATGAAATTTTGATGCTTTTTCTTAATAAGCAATAGGCCTAACTATATTCTCTCTAGTTGATTGAAAAATCTAATTATATGTCCATATTTTCACATGCACGTCCATCAAAGCATGACATAATAATTTCGGAAGATCGAGAGTTTCAATGTGTTCAATCTAAGATCTTTTTGTGTGGTGTTTGACTTCTTAAGTTTGTCTTTTTTCAGTCATTTTAACTATTTCAGTTATTTATTTTTCAGTTACAATTACAGTTATTGGCATTTTTCAGTTATAGTTAGTTACAGTTAACTGACTTGCTATTTTTCAGTTAACCTATATTTCAGTTACAGTTAACTTAAACCACACTGGCACATGTGATCATGATGATAAATATATACTGAAAATTATCAAAAACACTTCACGGTGTCTATAAAATGAATCGAATGTACAATATAACAGACTTAAAAGCAGTGTGTCATAGTTGAGTAAGTGGAGTTCCTGCATCCATAGGCTAAAATGTATCTGAAGCGTCGACTTGTGCTTGTCCAAAAATTCCACCGCAAGTTCGAGAGTCAGAAACTTTTCGCCTTTGAGAGCCGAGGATCAGAAAAGGTTGTCACACTTCTGAACAACTTTCACAATCTGACAGACAGAATTACTGAAGGAACTTTATCTCAAACCAGACAAGACTTCCAGATTGCAAGGCTATGCACTGCAATACACCTCAGTCTAATTCTAGTTCTGCACGGTCAAACTGCTGCATTGCAAATGAAAAATTAAATTAACACTGGCAAATATTGAGAGTAAAATTTTGAAGTCGCTTAAGGCAGTAACCTTAATAATTCCCATCATACAATTCAAAGTTTGTTTGTTGGTGAAAGTTTACATACTATATCAGTAAATAACGGAAATTTGCTATAGAACCAATAGCAACTGTTATCATTATTGACCAATTCAAAGTCCACAATAATTTTTCTAGACCATGTCAGTGGCACGTTTAGTGGCAATGCTACTAGATTCACAATTAAATATAGCATTTTGTAATTAAAAAATTTGCATTCTGGTTTCATTTAGTTGAAATTTGTATGCAGGTTTATTGCACTGCAGTTTGCAAAATGATTTTTCCCATGCCCTAAGACTATCTGAAGAGAAGACTACAGGTAATAAGTCAGAGCAAGATAAGATCTAGTCTGGTAATTAAGAATCTTGCATAGCTCATGCGGTGTCCTTGTGACTAAAATGTTGCTATTGTTTTCATATATGTCAGTGCCCAGTCTGTGGAAATATGGGGCGTGAATACCGGGTAAGTCCCTCCTCCTTCCTGCCTGCAGTACATAGCCTCTTTTAATGACAAGGAGCTACAGTCTACAGGTATACTTCTCCTCACTTGATAGCACCACTGTAACTTGCCACTCACTTTTCACTTAAGAGGTATCCAGACCAAAGCTAATGTGCTTCAAAACTACAGCTCTGCAAAGTTTTGGATAACCAAACACTAATGGAACCGGTTCCACAATCCGCAATATCCGGTTTCGACCACGGTTAGCTGGAGTTTACATTCCACAAATTCCATGAGGTCAGAAGCCGACAGACCCGCTAACCTGCCAGGATGAATTAGTTGCACAGATAAAATGAGCTAAAGAAAGTGAAGAGCCTCTACAACAGTAACAGCAGCTTCAGCCAATGAGACTGCTCTTCACTTCCCAATTACTGGTGAAAAATTTGAGCTTTCCATTGCCATCTATAGGTAGACTGTAGGTCCCAATATTTAAGGGCACGCTAGTCAAAAACCATCTTCGGGGTTTCTGTGAAATCCAGAAACCGAATTCTGTACAAAAAAGTTCACCGTGTCTGGGGCTTCCATAAATCCAGCACAGCAGGAACAATAACAAACCACTGCTGTAATTTGCTAATCATATATGGTAAAACAGAATATAAGAAGACCCCCAGAAAACCAGGCATCAATATGTAGAAAATAGAAGAACACTTGCCGAGAGTAGTGCAACTTCATGATATTTGAAAAGTTAAGTTAATGCTTTGGTATATCTGTTTATATGCTTATGATTCTGGGATTATTGCAATGGCTTGGGACAAAGAATCCTGGCCGAATCCTTTGAGTCGATGAAGCAGTACTCAGACATTCATGAGAAGAGTACAGTAGTCCAAGCAACTTGGTACTAGAACATAATATTATGCCAAGAGGAATAAGAAGAGCAACGGGGAACTAGACCTCTAAATCCATGCAGGTCACGGGTGTGGTAGCCCGCAAAGCAACATCTATTACAGCACCAGAAGGTCCACCAATCAGAGATTACGGTCAGAACCACACCAAGATTTACAAGCACAGTAAGGCTTTTCAATTGCAGATTCGTCAAAGGAAAATCATACTAAATATTGAACGCTTGAAATTACGAGTGTTCCCAGCAAAATAAATGGAGTTCTGGTGAGGTTGAGAAGCATTTACTCTCAGCCGTTCACGAATGTACTCATGCTAAACAGCGACCCAAGGCAATACTGAGGCACAAGGTAGGTAAAATCGATAAAAGCCTACAAGCATGGTTCCCTCTAAGCTGCGTTAGATGATCTTGGGCTCGTAGTGCACAGATTTTTTGCCAAGCTCACGAAAAATGAAAAATAATTTAGGCACTCAAACTGTGCCGTTGCTCTAACTTTAACAATGCACGACTATTCAAGCGGAAGCCTGCAAAATCTTTCCGTTATTTACTAATCCGGGTAGCTATTGGTTTCCGTCGTTGCAGTCCAACAATAAAGTCAAAAATTATAGCATCAAAAATTTCAAAATCTCCAGGATCAGAGGAGGTAAAGAGAAGGTAAAAGTTGGAGCCATGAAAACCTCTCAGGACATACTAACATTACAAGACAACAGGAACAATTTAATGCAATTAATTTTTACTAGATGTGTGTGGAACTTTTCAAGCCTCGAGTGCTGATTGTGAGAGAGATTTCAGCCAAATGAATGCCGTTGAAACAAAAAGTAGAAATCGGCTGGAAACAAATCACCTTTAGAACTTGATGAGAATTAAACTTTACATGTCAACTGAAAACATTAATATTGATAATGTTTATCAATTTTGGAAAACAGAAAAAGAAAGGACAGAAAAGTAAACTAGAATATTTTCTGCATCTAAATGCAACTTGATTTTGTTTTGTTTATCACACCATACTTAAAACATAGCTGTAATCGAACTATTGTGGCGCGTGTTTATGATTATTAATTATAGTTCTTTATAGTTTGTAAAAGTTTTACATTTAAATAATGCAATTACCGCGTGTGTGTGTGTCGACTCTAAAATTTTGCACACAAAGCATTGTTGCTGTAAAAACTTGCACACAAGTTTTTGATTTTGCACACGAACCAGCAAACCTTAAAGGGAACATTGCCTGCAAGTTGTCAGCATAAAGATGGTAACTGATACTGTGCTGAGCAAGGAGAAAGCCAAAAAGATTATTCCAAAGCTGCTTGAAGCCATACTTTAAAGTCTAAACCTTTTAGGGCTGAAGATTATCAAGTAGAAGCAAAACTGAAAACACGTACCATCTCTTTCTCTATGCAACAAAACATGTATTACCCGTGACTCCAACATCACCAGCTGAAGTAATTCATGCTCTGGTCAAAAACTTCAGTGAAAGAATTAGGTGTATGCATATGCATATACATCTATGTATATAAGAGGATAGGTAACATCAAAGAAGACTTTGAAAGATATCAAATGACAATAATAGATGGAATGAGATTAACAACGAAAAAGATAAATGGAAAAGTTTTGTGTCTAGCTATTGCCACTAATGAGCTGGCAGAAAGCAACTATGATGATGATGATGATGAAGATGATGATGATGATATAAGAGGATAAAAAATGCAAGAACTGTATCCAGATACATATAACCCATTCATTAGCTTCTATGGCTACACAATCTAAGCAATGGCTCACACTGAATAAAGGTGCAAATTAATTAGTGTAAGTTTTGCTGAAGTGAAACAAATACAGTAGCCTAAAGCAGGGTTTTCCAAACTTTGCGGGACCGCGACCCACTTCAGCGGTTTTTTAATGCACACCGACCCTGCTAACATTGTATCAACTAAAAGTGAATAAAACACTACCGGCAATCATTTTAGGCCTAATATAAGCTTTGAATGGATTGCAGGTATATAACTGTCTTAAAATGAAAACTACTAGCAACTTTGCAATGCTAGTGAAATTATGGTGTTGGCTAGAAAACGACACTTTTCAATCCAATTTCACATTACCCCACAACCCACTTTTGGGTCGCTACCCACAGTTTGAGAAACACTGGCCTAAAGCCTACCGTTCATTGGAAACGTTGGCAGGTAGTTCCAGAAAGCATCGCTGTCTAAGAAGCCCAGACCACAGTTGGACCCCGATGATGCCGAATATGAAGAAGACGAAGAAACACAGAAGCAAAATGTTGCCCAACATAGGAAGAGTGTCCAGCAGGAGCATTACCAGAATACGCATGCCTACAAAATACACATGAATGAGACTTCAAAACACAAGTCCATAGTCTGGTCATTAAGATACCATCGGCCATGCAAATAAACTCTGACATAATTTAAATTGTGCAAAATCAATAATCACAAAAGCTGCTCTTAAAATTGTATAGCAATGAAGAACTTCAGACATCTTAAATCATTATTTGGTAAAGAATCATAGCTTATGTCTGGTCATAACACATGGCGGTATATTAATAATTACATATTACTATATACGTGTCGTGTAATAATCAAAAGAGACTAATAGATATTGATCAATGAATAGGGCTGTCATCGGGTACCTGGGTACCCAAAGACAGTCCGGGTACCCGGGTAGTAAAAGTGGGAAGGATTACCCATGAAAGTGCAGAGGCGCCGTCTGGTGTACAATCTACCGGAAAAACATTTTGCCGACCAACTGCTACAGATAGAACTTGACCTGTTTTAAATATGTTTTATTGTTGACATTGACATTTGTCTTCATTTTAGATTAGTTTATGTAATGATTTTTGATTAATCGTATTAAAAGTTTTAAAAGTGTATGTTGTACATATACAGATCATTATTAATATTAAGTAGGCCTAACTGGAAGCGTACCTTTGATTACTGTCTGAAATAGGCAGCTTGTGTACAATTTGCGGCAATAACGTTATGCTAATTTCGGAAAGGGTACCCGTTCGAAATCTTGACGGGTACCTGAACCGACTTTTGGAAAAAATTGACAGCCCTATCAATGAATAATCTCACAAAACAACACTGAAACTTGCAGCAATCAAAATAACCCAGCCATAAACAATGCTAATATAGTTCCTAAAAGATATGCTTTTCAGTTTGAGTTTTTGGAAGAATGATCATGCCTTCGGCTTTAGTTTTGGGCAACATCAATGCATATCACTGTTACATAAAACTGCTGCAATCATGTCTTGAATTTGTCGGTCCCCTCTTGGACAGCGCAGGATGTGCAATAACAGACGATGTAGAAACTGCACAGATTCTAAATAACTATTTTTGTTCAGTATTTACAGAGGAAAATACAAATACTATGCCAGAAGCCAAAATTGTGTTTGATGGAAACGAAGAAGAAATGCTAACAGATATAGTGTGTACAAAAGAATGTGTTATCAAGGTTTTGACCAATTTAAAGACAGACAAGAGCCCAGGATTAGATGGCTTACATCCAAAGTTTCTTTACGAGGTTCGAAATGAAATAGGACATGCAATTGCTTTGATAATCAATGAATCACTCGAACTGGAGTAGTACCGCAAGACTGAGAGACGCATTAGTCAGCCCACTGTTCAAGAAGGGAAACGAAGTGAACCAAGCAATTACAGACCAGTGAGCCTAACATCTGTAATCGGTAAAGTTATGGAAAAAATACTGAAAGAAAGCATTTTGGAACATTTGACTAGGCATAAAATTGTTAAAGATAGTCAGCATGGATTTACAAAGGGCGTTCATGCCTGACCAACCTGTTGGACTTTCTGGAGGAGGTTTTGATAATCTAGACAAGGGCAAGGGAGTAGACATAATATATTTAGATTTTGCCAAAGCTTTTGATAAAAGTACCCCATATAAGGCTGGCTGCCAAACTGAAGTCCTGTGGAATAGGGGCAATATTCTCAGATGGATTGAAAATTGGTTGAAGGGAAGAAGACAGAAGGTTGGCATTAGGGGAGGCCATTCGCAATGGGCAAGAGTTATCAGTGGAGTGCCTCAGGGCTCAGTGCTTGGGCCATTACTTTTTCTAATATATATAAATGATATCGATGAAGGATTACTGTCCAAAATTTCAAAGTTTGCCGATGACACAAAGTTATGCAGAAATATAGACTCGGAGGATGATGCAAAAATTTTACAAGAAGATCTAAGGAAATTGTTTCAGTGGTCTGTGGACTGGCAGATGCTTTTCAAATATTGGGATGAAATGACAATTGTGATTCCTATTGATAAATGTTCTGTAATGCATGTTGGGAAGTCTAATAATGGTAATGAATATTCTTTAGGGGAAGGTTCTAACCACAACAGAAAAAGAAAGAGACTTGGGGATAATCACCCATAGAAGTATGAATCCATCTCACCAATGCATGGAGGCAGCAAAAAGGGAAACCAAATGTTGGGAATGGTGAAAAGGACAATTGTGAGTCGTGACAAAGAGATAATCATTAAACTTTATAAGTCATTAGTAAGGCCTCATCTGGAATACTGTGTTCAGGCTTGGAATCCATTCTTGAAAAAGATATAGAACTTTTAGAAAAAGTGCAAAGACGAGCAACGAAGATGGTCAATGGGTGCCATAATTTAAGCTCGAAAAAAGACTTCAATATTGTGGACTGACAACATTGGAAAGGAGAAGAGAGAGAGGGGATTTGATAGAAAAACATACAAAATAATGACTGGGAAAGTAGATGTGCTATATGATCGATTCTTTACATTGGCACACTATAGCAGCACAAGAGGCCACAAGTGCAAATTGTTTAAGCAGAGGGTTGGTCCAAGAAAGAAAAACTTTTTAGTGCAAGGGTTGTGGACAAATGGAACAGTTTGGACGAGGTGGGATGACAGTTGAAACAGTGAACGGATTCAAAGGCTATCTAGATAAACTAGGTTATTGAATGCAGATGGTTACATCAGTGGTTTTCACACAGGCTTACTTAGCCTCCTAAACCACTTAAAATCACATTATTATTATTATTATTATTATTATTATTATTATTATTTTGAAAATTCCAATATTATCCTTATGATGCGACATGAATGGAATCTGAGTTTCATCAACATGATATCACCATGTCCACAAATGTCCTCAGGCGTGTAGTGTTAGTTAAAATGGTCTGTGTAATGTTTCAAGGTCTGCCGTGCTCTGATATTTTACCATGGAGGCGAAAGACAGTGAAGCTGTAGTAGCTGTCTACTAAGAAGGGCCAATAATAAATACCTGACAAGGCAGCCACACACAATTATCAAAACATGTACAGCAACCGGTCGGTCATAATTTCAGTTCTTCGGATATAGACTTAAGGTAGCAAAAATAACATATATAGTCTGCATATTTTCAGTAATAGTCAATCATCAATGCACATTCAACAGTATAATCACACAAAGATGACTGACTTGGAATTCTGTTGATTGCTCTCAGAGGCCGTAGGACTCTTATAGCCCTGAATGCCGACAAGTTGAAATTATCCATTGCTACAGAATACTCAACAACGCTGAAATATATAGAAACAAAATAAACTGCAATTAGTGTCTTAATTTAAAAATTAGAAAACTTTAGTACACAATAATAGATTTTAGTAAAAACTTCAATTAACCAACATGATAGATAATTGTATTCCTCGTCAATGCCGTGCACGTCTGGCACATCCAAAAGGTGGAAAATCTGATGATGATGAAAAATACTACAAAATCCTTGCATGTCGTGCATCAAACTCAGAATTTTTTTGGGAAACACATAAATAATAAAAGAGAAAAAATGAATATAACTGAAACAGATTCCAAAAAGAGATTGTACAACCCAACAATACAAATAGGGCTCCAAGTGAACAACCACAGCACTAAGTATTGATGTATCATCCCTTATCAATATCAATAAAGCAACAATATTAGCATAATCAACTAATAAGGAGACACCAATAACAATTAATCAGCTAATTATTAAAGAATAATGGCATAATTCACAAAATGCTAAAATCCATTGTCACCTGCTTGCATCGTTGCATGATGGCTTTATATCTATATGTTTTTACCAGCTACAAAAACTGTTTCTACCTGTCTCACTTCAATAGTTCACTCCAATTGGACTATTGCAATTTGCATTATGATCCCCTAAAATCATTTTGCATCATCAAGTTTAATCTAATTGACCATAATGAGAGTTAATCTAATTGCATTCATTCATTCATTCATTCATTCATTCATTTATAAAGTCAATTTATAAGACGCATTAATTGTCTAGTGCATAACCTTTACAACATCACTACAATGATCTACTTATAATAACTGATAAAATAGAAAAATCAATATTCCACAACTCTAGTAAACAGGTTTACATCATACACTATATTGGATATTTGTTGTTATATTCACACACACACACACACACACACACACACACATACCCTGAAAGAACGATGAACAAGTCGAATCCATTCCACGTTTCCATCAGATATGCGTTCCTTCCCACAAGACCCATCGCCATTACCTTGATCAGCATCTCAGCGGCAAAGAATGCAAAGATGAAGTGGTCAAAACACTCCAGAACATGACACTGGAGTGTTTTGCAGATCTCGTCGGTACATGGCTGATACATACCAAGTGTAATGCAGTTGAGAATGATGACGGCCATGCTGATTCTTTCAAACCACGTACATAGGTGGTCAAGGAAAATGCGTTCAAATGATAGCAATCACTTTAACAGCTAACACTAAATTTGAGAACGTTTTAAAACCAAGTCTGGTGACTGTGGTCCTTTAAATAATCAATCAATCAACAAACTTCTTTAACACCATTATAATAATGCATTTAGCATCAGCCAATGGTTGCTTCAAAGAGCAATCATAGTAAAAATCATGTCCTTAAGAAAGGTATGCAATATTATTACATATGCAATATTATTATATATTATTATCTGAGATGACTTCTATAGCGCCGCAACAAAGCCAAGGCCAAAATCAAAGGCACTTTGACGTCGTTGGCACGTCAATGACAAACATAGGATGACGATTTTGAAAGTCCGTTTTCATGGAATGAAGGAATTCCCAGCCTTGATGAATACAGTGGTGAACCCTATAGAAAGCGGTCCTTCGCAAAAGAAACGTTCACAGCAGACAAGCCAGTTAAACACGGAAGAAGATGTTGAAAATTCCGCAGAAGTGTTGCTTGCAAGATTAGGCAGTGAAATCCTGAGATGCCATCTTCCGAGTATAATCCATTGCCGAACTTGGCAGATCCATAGTAGTCTACCAGAAATATTTAGAGCAGTTAAAATGGTGTTCTCCCACAATGACTTGAAGACTAACACCTCTGATCTGGTCTAATGTAGCTATAATCTAATTGGTCAGTAGTTCATCATTGCATTGCTAGAGTATACACATAGCAGTTGTTCTTACTGTTGCAATTGCAGAAGTCAATGTCATCATTTATAATGCACCATAACTGAGGATGCAACATCATCCCACTAAGTAAACAGGTGCAAGTAGGATGAGCAGAAACATGTAAAAATATTAAAAGAAATGCAAGTGAGAAGACACCAATGTCAACACTGCCACTTTCACAAGATATTTCAGCAAATAGCACAGTGAGTACATTCACTCAACTGGATACTTCTGCTACAACCTGATAAAGTGAAAAAAATCTATGACACTTCTGACAGCCAACCGAACATCTTCAATGCTGCCGACAACGCTATTCGATGCCAGCAACTGACATCGTTTCTACGCTAACTTGAGGAGTTGTCGAGTAATTTCTACAGAAATAACCAGGTAAATGAAAATGGAGAGATGTATACATATACGTGTGCCATAATGGACTGATTGGAAACTTGAGATGGTCTTCACCGGATACACTGACTGCAATTCGTTTGGCGAGCACTAAGTAACTGCGAACGATGTTCATGACTTTAAAGAGCTTGTCGACTGTAATCGTATAACGAATGCACTGATTCGGTAAAGTGAAATTGTCCACGTCTCAACAATTCGATAAACGACGGCGTTCTCTTACCAGAGCAACATTCAGTGTCTTTAAAAAAAATCACTAACATCTCAAAAGGGGGTAGATGCACCGTACGACGACAACGAATTTCAGAGACTGTACAGAGAACGCATGCATGCAAAAAGACGCCTGCCTTATTACAGCTGCAGTCAATTTTCTGCTGCTGCCGCTGCTACGTGAGAATAAAGGTGACTGACTGGGGGCTGGCCAGACTGTGTGGCATATGGACTGCACATTGATGGCTTCGTGTGGATACCCCCCGAATTGTAGACACACGACTTCTTGGATGCATATTTGCAATTTGATAGCTCGTTAATTTCTCCTGCACTAATGAAAACAGCACGTTCTTCTCACTCAAGGACGTAGTTGAAGACAATATCAGTGATTACAAACAAAACTGTTCACACAGTTCAAGCACGTGGTAAAATATTAAATGAATTGTTCTGAAAATCTGTTAAATGGCCTTTTTGTCTTCACTAATACACACACAGTATATAAATATGCATACAGAGATAGTAAAATTATATATATACATATATATATATATACATATACATACATACACACACATACATACAGTATAGCATATGGTATTTTTTTAGACTGAAATATTGAAATAAAGATCCAGGTTTCTAGATGCTACATGGAATCACACAAACTAGGTTTTTCTGTTTTCTGTCTTAGACAGAAATCAATTACCAGCTACTCGTGAACAGCCAGAAGACAATAGCTGAATTGCAACAATTTCACAGCTTCGGCTAAGTTTTATTTCACAAAAAAGTTCCAAACGCTTCAAAATCATTGTATTTCGCAGCCACAGGACACTGGTCGTAGTGCCCAAAGCTTCGCAGAAATTGCCTTTTTTTACTATTATTACGTTGCGAAATTCAGAAAACCAGAATGCGCAGATTAGATTTCATCATGTTAGCACTTCAGAGCAAGATTTATAAGTCTTATGGCTGTCTGCAGTAGTCTCTCTCTACCGACTGACATTAAAGTGGAACATTATCAACCTTCACATTACCTGCAGTTAAATTTTTCCTCTGGCTCTTTGTCAGCTTATTGCCACACTTCTTTTCCAATATCCAAGTCTAAACCTGAGGGATAATCCCTTGATTCCATCAAGTGATTACAGTCTCACTTGCACAATGCCCCCGTGCATTAGAACCAATCCACATAACACGTATGGCTCATTCAGAAAAACAACTCCTGTTTATCACACTTCCAAAAAAACGACCACCTCAAAGTCTTAAACGACCGCGTTTAAAGCAACATGCACTGGTCAGTCAGATTTCAAAAGGAATCAACAACATCGAAAACTTGAATAGATGACAAGTGGATGATAGTGATAAGAGAAAAATTAGCTTATTTTGGAGCAATGCCACAACGTTATATAGAAGTTGATTATTAGATTAGAATAGACATACCGGTAGTTTTATTTTACTCTTCTGTGCCTAAATAATACAGACCGAAAGGAAAAAATTTAATTAAGACTTTCTAAAGTTTGGAGAAACTCAGCGATGAATTTAGTTAAACATGGAAGGGGCCATGTCCAGAGGTCCCTTTATTAAGAGAGCCACTGGCATTTCTGTTTCCCAGATGTTTTTACCAACCCTAAAGCCAAAGTCATTCTGACCTTCAAACCTCATTAATTAACTCATTTATTGGTGTCCACTAGGGAATGACCGGATGTGCCTTTTCCACCCGATACTGGATCCGGATATTTTGGGTCAATATTTTCCGGATCTGGAGCAAATATCACGAATAAAAATGGTGTGCGTGTAAACTGTAAAGCAAAAAAAGATTTGCTTGGCTATCATACATGCTACAAGTTAGGCCTATAATATTAAGTAAGTAAACACAAAATCTCTATGGCACTGCCCAAAAGCTTGGCACAGTGCACCAGCTTATTCACAAGCGCTCAATCTGGGTAAATCCATAGTCCATAATCCATAGTGGTCAAGAACGTACCGGTAGATCCAGGCAGGCAGTTATAAGTTATAATAATAATTATATAAATTATTATATATAATAATTATAAGTTATAATAAAAAGTTATAAATCACAATTGCAATTTTGCAGCTTCAAAGTTGGAAGCTAAAGAGAATCTTATAAAGTTAAAAATTAATCATTCATCATTGAAATTCAAAAGCAAAGCAAAAATCAATATCAAAATCAATGATTTACGGATTCGGTAATTATCTGCCATACCGGTAAAGTATTTGGTGAATCCGGATAATGCCGAATACCTCATTATCTGGCCGGAGCAAACGCCCGTAGCGGTTTCTGGTCATTCCCTAGTGTCCACGCTTCCAAGTCCTATAGGTCTTACTCTGGTATCACAATATAGTACCAGCATATCCACAGTGTATCTTAAACAGGGTTTTCAAAAAAGACTGCATGAGAAATCCATAGATGTTCTGCAAGAAAGAGTTGATTAAAGTTCAATCACAACAACATGGAAATCTGTTGCCATGTTATTTTTATTTAAATTCATAATAATAATTTCATTATAAACATGTGGCATGTTCTTTTGAATTGATAATTATTAGACTTCTAAATGATTAAATTGTAGCCAAGAAAATTCACAGACTATTTGTATGTGGAAGTTTCCTGGTTCCTGACACATGAAACCTTCAGTTTTTCACAAAATAGGTAATTGAGAAACACTGGGTTAGCTACATAAGCGTTGCCACGGGGGGGGGGCGTGACGGGGGCAACTGCCTTCCAACCTGCCCCCAGACCACCTACCAGATTCATGCAAATCTGGTGAGAGTTTTTTGTAGAGGGTGTGTGTGGGATTGGGGTAAGGAATTTGACATGCCAGCCCCATTTTGCCCCCTCAACCCAAAATTCCTGGCCATGCCACTGGTTAGATACCAGTAATATTCAGCCATTTATGTCAGCTCTTCTAAGTTTCATAAATTCTGTCTCTGGCAAAATCAAGTGCCTAAGACCATACTGATAATTTCTATGCTTATCATGAAACAAAATACCATAGCAAAAAATGAACAGCAGACCATCATTAACTCACCTTGTAAACGTATCCAGGGCTGTTTACATTGTTCAATCATTCACAGCAAACTACAATGTATGCCTTATAGCCAGTGGACGAAAATTAGCACAGGGTTCATCGAAAATACAGTGATTGAATATTTTCTATCTAACTCCTTCTGAAAACCATGCAGAATAATAAAGTAAAGCCTTAAATATAAGTAAAATTTTTCTTCTGAAATTTTGGTCATTGTAAAAAAACTATAAAAATGATCATTCAAACAAAACAACTATTCACATGACCACACCACAAATTTTCAAAATGCCAGCATAATACAAAGCTCTGGTCTCTTTTTTGAAGATGGCACTACACGATGAGTCATCCTTAATTTTTGAGTTTATCAAACAACAGAGGAGTCAGACCAAAATGTCAGCCCTTGTAGAGGCTTCAAACTCCCTGGCAAACCACACTGGACATCTCTAACTTAACTAATTCAAACAAATCTCTCTATAACCAAAAGAACAAATAACTGAATAATAAAAATAATAAAAATAATAATAATAATAAAATTAAAATAATAAAATAATAAAAATAATAAAATAATAATAATAATAATAAAATAATAAAAATAATAAATAAAAATATTAATAAAAATAACTGAAATAATCAAGTGTCTGATTAAGTACCTGATTAATTAAGGAGTCTCATGAACTTAACCGATGATTATAGCATTTGTCATGCATCAGTACTAAAGTTCATTCTCTGTTTATCAAAATGAATACATTACGATTTGAATCCTTGAAAATGAACAACCCTTAAATCACAAATTCATGATGAAAAAGAAAGTCAATCTTTGACAACACCCAGGGTAAGTTTTACTGTCACACACTGTAGTACTGTACATACAACTGCATATCACTCGTTCGGATAGTCAATCAAAGCTTCTTCTTAGTCTGCCCTTGGGGTTATCCTAGTTTTACCCTGAAGCAAGACATACAGTATTTATAGAACAATATTCATAACCAGGTCTTTCTTAATCACACTGGCATTTTAAACTGTCTACTATTTGCTGCTTTGCTCTTCAACATCTCTGCAATTTGTTATCCCAATACTTTCCTATTATGCGTCACTTACCCGGTACTCACCCACACTTGCTTACAAAAGTAAAACTGTATTCATGCTTTGATACTTGAAGGTGCCATCATCATCAGCCATCATCACTACTACCTGGTTTTTCCACAGGCCTAAACCTAATTAATCTTGAAAGTAAATGCAAAACATGCAAGTCTGTTGCACAATGTCAAATCATGTGCGGCAACACCATTCCAAACAAGTGCTGCCATCTCGGTGCCACAAAAGTTGCTCAATCCTCTGTACAACAGCACCACCTGGTGAGCAGCAACTACTAAAGACTATGTGCTCCACCAGCCTGAAAAGAGTTATGAGCAAGAGTGGAAGATAACAGGTAGATGTTAATAAATATATGATAAGAGAAATTGACTCTAAAGGGTGGCCATAAAAGTCTCATAAATTATCCATACTCCCTTCCTGCAGCCAAATGCATGCTGACGATTTACCCGGAAATATTTACGGCAGTCCGTGACCGCAGAACTACAGATGCAAAAATAGTCGTAAGTCATCAGAATAACTACTGCATTTTCTCAGCTCGTATTACACAGTATAATCACATTGCATTCATTGTCGACATAAAAATCTGCACAAAGACATAGGCTTAATTTACAGCACTACCTATATATGAGGTCTTGGATAAATAAATAAACGGATTATCCACTGTATTGATGAGTACGGCTTACAAATTTGACAGTGTGTCACAATTCTGTGTAAAGCTATACCGGTAATCCAAACAAATTTACTTTTGTAACATTGTATAATGTGGAGCACTGGAAACCTTATGGCAAAATCCTTACTATAGGCCTACATTCTATCTACTGAAAATCCTCTTATCATTCTCTATAAAAAAATACTTTGCTGCGACTGCCTACTTGCTGGATCTACAACCTTGACCACCACGGACTACGGATTACAGAATATTGATTATACCCAGATTGAGTGCTTGCAAATAAGCTGGTGCACTGTGCCAAGTTTTCAGGTAGTGCTATAGAAATTTCATTTTACTTACCTACTGCAAGACATCGTAACCAATCAATCAATTGATAAACTTCTATGGTGCCATTATCACAATGCCCAGGGCATCATCTGATGGTGTACCAAATCCAAATTGAACTAGAGCCAGATCAAACCGGAAAATCAGTCAGAAATGGTGGAGGAGCAATCTAAGGAGAATTTCATGTGGCTGCTGCTAGGGCCTGGAACGGCCTGTCTCCATTCGTTCAACTTTCCTCTTCGCTTAACATTTTCAAAAAGAGGCTAAAAACTTGGCTGTTTCGCACTAGTTATGAACTTTAACTCTGTAATGTGTTCACGCAGTCCTCCTGTGGACGAGTCACCACAATAATCTGAACGTTACTTACTTACTTACTTACTTACAAGCCAAGTCAAACAGGTATGTTTAAGACCGGATCTGAAGCATGATAGATAGTTAGCCATACAAAGTGACATTGGTAGAATCAGAAAGAAGAGATCCAGACAAAGAACCTGTTACAAGAATTTTGAAACTTTAGTATGTTTAATTGTTGAAAAATATTGAAAAATATTGATAAAAGGTTTAAAGAAAGAGGTTCATAAGGCTTGGGGCCTTGGAACAATTAGAATATTCTAAATCTTCTTTGACAAGCAAGTAAGTAAGAGGTATGTAAAACAGTGACAGACGTATACATATGAGCCAGTGGGTTGGGAGGATGATAACCTATTAATTAAGAAAATCTACGTTTAAAACCTGGGCAACATGATCTCAAAATTGGCAGAGAAAAACTACTCTTCAAAGCTGAATGACTGAACTTGTTGAACTTAATGTCAAAATCAGACTACCGGTAAAAGAAATGTTGTTAGCAAGCAATTTTGATATGTGGTAAAAGTCAAATGGCCAAAATGACTTCTTACCCTGTGCAAAATGGCAATTGCTGAAATTACTTTTCAGCTGGAAAGCGTTGACAGAAAACAGTAGAAGGAATCAGGCTTAATGAGTATAATAATTGAGTGTCTAATGTCCAGTGTGCAGCAGAATGTATCTTGAAGTTTAGTGGAAAGTCAAGCTTGAACCTCAGCACATAACTTCTGTAGATCTGCTGCACGTCATCCAAATGGAGCTATAGAAGCTCAATGATGATTGTGGTCCAACATGGCAGCAGGTGTACTGCCAGAAATGTTGGACTTAAACAGTGATACCCTATAAAGCTGGCAGGCAAAGAGGTCCCCATCTAAAAGGTATCATTTTGGGGTCTTAGCCAGTACTGTATGTTTGTTTTTAAATGCATTAGGGGTGGCTTGAGTCATTTCAAATTCAAGATTTTCTATAATACATAAAGAGCTATAATAATAATGATAATGATGATGATGATGATGATGATGATGATGATGATGATGATGATGATGATGATGATAATAATGATGATGATAATAATAATAATAATAATAACTGGAGACAATGGGGCCAACCAACAAAGGTCTCCACTTCTTAAAGGAAATGGCAGTATCCTATCACAACAATCTGGAGATGAAAAGAGACATCCTTTCTTCTATAATAATAATGATGATGATGATGATGATGATGATGATGATGATGATGATGATGATGATGATGATGATAATAATAATGTGATTTTAAATGGTTTAGGAGGCTAAATAAGCCTGTGTGATGATAATCACGTTGGATTTTGTGCTCTAGATGAATCTTTCTGATCATGACAGCTGTGCTCTTGGAATAATTTCCATTAGCTGTAAGGTGCTTTAGCATTGCCAGATGGTTCTGTTAATATGGGAAACCTCCAAACTGCTAGCAAAAAAATGAAATTGCTGCTGAAGGCGTTGGAGGATCAAGACTTATGTACTAGTGCATGAGTGTGTGAGTGTGTGTGTGCACGATGACTGATTATTTCTTTCTATAACTTTTACTTCGCTATTAGACAGACTTGCTAAAAATGTTCTCATGCAACATGAACAATGTGAACAGATGTAAGTCAAACACAGATGTTATGATCGTCAAATCATGCAAACTCTGCAGACATGCTGAGTGGACGAAAGTCTTCATGCTACACTCAACAACCATGGCGTGGACCTTGCAAGGTTAATGATTGAGTGTAGCGAAGAAAAGAAGAAAGGATAGGAGAGCAGTAAAAGATTCAGATATTTCATGAGTTACTTGCATTGCAAACACATTGAGCAAGTTAACCTACATGACATTTCCAGAACTTGGTTCAGTGGTCAATTTTTCAAAAAAGCACTACTATACCAAACTGTATGGCCTCCCAGTGACCAAAACATAATTTTCAATGTCCACAGGGGGGGGTTCATCGTCAACCTGTGGTGAGGTGGTTAAGCCATAATTCCCAAGGCGCTTCCACCATGATGCATCCATAATAAATCGGATCACTAACCATAATAATGTTCCAGACTTCCAAACAGAGCATGCAATTTCCTGGCAATTTGAGATTTCCTTGGAAAAATTGTTCAGTCGCCTGAAAATGCATGATCCCAAACATGCCTGCGATGAGAGGGAAATCTTAGACAAAAATTTTAATGCAGCCATTTTCAAAATAGCTGTAAGTAATGGCAACTGCAGAAATTGGGAGCCTTTGTCCACAAAAGCAGATAACAAGTTATCAACACAAAAAGGAAAACATGAAAATAAAGAATGATTGCAAAATATTTCTAATTCAGATAATCTGTTTTTCTCTCATAAAAACAAACTTCTCAATTACTAGGATGGTACTACACTGATTCCCCAAATGATACACAGGCTCAAGGATGATACTTGAGCAGCAAAATCCTATTAAGATTGCTTTATCACTAGAAGGTAATACAAAAGCAGCTAATACAATAGTTAAAGCAACACATGTTATGAATATTTTCATTTAAACAGATATACAGATAATACAGTATACCTGAATGATGACCCATATCGAGTACTTTTATTTAAACAAACATAAGCTCTTGATGAATTTTGGCAGTTGTCCAAATTAATAAAAGGTACCAAGTAAACAAAAAATCTAAGAAATGAAAGTAGACTGAAGTTTGACAACCGTTTTCTTTCTTTGCCTGTTGCCATCGTTTCAAAATTGCTGGTATATATCAGTATTTGTGAAATATATATTATACAGTTCGGACTTTCAACAAATTTTTGTACTTCGGAAGTTCCTGGTAACTACCCGTAAGACTCATACATAATTCATATTTGGTCACTTAACAGTAACCTAATTAGTGATGAGAAACTATATATCAGTGCAAATAGTTTTTACAACTGCCTCATAGAAGATGCTTACAGCAGAGCTGTCGAAAGAACTAAAAGAAATATTATTGTATCTTCTTGTCATAGCAATCGCAATCATACAAGAGAACCTTTCAAGAGCAGCAGCAACCTTTATTGTTGGCTTGTTTCAAAGCATGCACATTTATTATCCAATTAGACTGTCAATAAAGTTTGCCCCTGCTACATTTCGAAGGCGACTTTTTGCAGATGGTGTTTGCTTTTCCAGTCAGAGTCGGTCATGTATCAAATCCGTTGTTCCACCAGGCTTGACACAGGTATTTGCAACATTGATCAATGCATTGCTGGAGAATAGCGCCTACGGCTGCCTCAACTGTATTCAGTTTGGTCAACACAGTGCCTGTTCTTCTCTTATATTCCATTCGAAAACATCATGTCATTCAACAAAACAAACTTTATTTTCAGAAATCTTCAATGGTTAATACTGATTAATTGATCCATGAGGGCGAATAAAAGTAAATATCATTTGAAGGCAGAGATAATGATGTCGTGGATTTTTTCATTAAATTTTATCGGAATCTTTCATTCCCGTTTTTATTCGAGAAAGATAATGCTGTCACTAAATCTAACAAGTCTATTGCCTTTGCTTCACCTTCCTATTTTCATCATCTTCGTTGTTGTCGTCGTCGTCCATCATCATCACCATAATTATCCAGCTCCATGGGTGCTGTACCCCTAGGTGCCGCCAACAGCCTGAAAGGCAATTTTTCCTATTTTACATTCCTCAAATTTAAAAAATTCTTTTGCACAGCAATTCAGTCCTATTAATTCTGAAAACTCCACAACAGGCTTGTGCTGAAAATGCCTATACCAGAAAAAGTCAGTAGCAATCTGTTTTTGGATGAACTCTGTACACAATCTGGTGTAGAGGGAAAGCATTTGCAATACAATAAATGCACAAGATTAAGATTGATTCGTTATTATAAGCATAACATTTCTTAATATTTCTTCGAACACCTCTTCTGTAGGACCGTTTGCCACTCCATGCAAAAAAGCCTATAGGGGTGCCATTGTTTTAGTCCAAAATTTCTGTCTGCCCCCGCTCCTCCTGTAGTCACCGTCACTATAATGATCTTGTAAAGGCTTTCAATCAGTTAGCATCACATTCAGTTAATAATAATAAAACCCGATTATGGTAATCGGAACAATAATAATAATAATAATAATAATAATAATAATTAATATGATTCCAAGTGGTTTGACTGGGAGGTGTTAGACAGTGTGAAATTCGTGAGAACTATAATTATCTTGAATCTCAACATTAGTTAACAGACCAGATTTTACTCTGTTAATAACTAATAATAATACTTCGTCGGCATCTCTTCATAATAATCGAAATTACTCAGATATTAGATATTTAATAATAATAACGTTTAAAGTTTAAGCGTCTTTCTGGCGGAGACGTACGTCAATCAAGATGGGCTTACGTGACTGTGGATGGGGCTGCCAGTTTGATTTTAAAACTCGCATGTTGTCGACGGTTCATTAGACAGTTATATAACAGGTTACGTTACATATATTTTTGCATCCCTGTAAAAATGAGAAGCTCATTTGTTTCAACTGTTAGCTGTCTTTTCATCCAAATGATCCATTTACGTGGCTGCATACACAAACTTTCAAAAAGAATCCATCTGTACAAAATAAGTTAGGGCCTACTTCTATCTGACTACCACTTGTGCTTTAAATTTTAATGAATGAATACTTTCATAATCACAATTTCAGATATAAAATTGTAGATTACAATGTGAATATAGACATCTAAAATTTGACATAATAAGACAGTATTAATGACAAAATCATATTCATTAATGATTAAACACACATTCTGCATTGAGTCTCTTGGCAGGTCTCGAATTGCACCTGCATTTTGAAGTCTGAAGACATGTACTTTTACGCTGCACCTTTATGGTATATTATTTGAGTGCATGATCATTAAAAATACCCGATTTGAAGATTTAGACATCGGTTGTCTGACAATCGGTGCTCGGCAAGACAATCGGTTGTCTGACAATAATTAATATGAACAAGCGGCAAGCAAGTCTCTTGAAAGTAAATTTTAATGAATGAATATTGCATTTTACAAAAAAATTTTTTCAGACAATCGGAAGATTTAGACAGACAATGGAACAATCGGTAATCGGAACAATCGGCAAAATCCGGTACAGCTCTTTAATAATGCAGAATTTGCATTTATGATTCCAAGTGGTTTGGGAGGTGTTAGACAGTGTGAAATTCACTATAATTACTCTCAACATTAGTAACCCAGTTTTACTATAATAATAATAATAATAATAATAATAATAATAATTTAACACGGTGGTTCAAGAGGTTTGCCTTTGTGAGAATCTCTGTTTCAACTGTTAGCTGTCTTTTTCCAAATGATCCATACATTTCCATCAAAAAAATTCTCTCATCCTCTCTTGCAGAATTCTCTGACTCTGGTGCTGCTATAGTGTCTTATGTAAAGAATCGATCATTTCTCATCTCTCTTGTAAGTCATTATTTTGTATATTTCCATCAAATTCCTCTCTCTCTCTCTCTCTCTCTCTCTCTCTCTCTCTCTCTCTCTCTCTCTCTCTCTCTCTCTCTCTCTCTCTCTCTCTCTCTCTCTCTCTCTCTCTTTTTCTCTTCTGTTGTCAATCCACAATATTTAAGTCTTTTTCATAGCATAAATTATGGCATCTATGTTGCTTGTCTTTGAAGTTTTTTCTTAAAGTTCCATGTAGTTTTAAAAAATGGATTCCATGCCTGAACAAAGTATTCTCGATGAGGCAGTACTAATGTGGTATATAGTTTTAAAATTATCTCTTTATCGCTTCATGGGATTCAGAATTATATTTCCCGGGCCATTACAAAACTTGCAAGCATGATCATATTAAACCTGCTCTTCAAAAGTTATACTGGCTGCCGGTAGAACAGAGAATTGTATTCAAAACTGGTCTCCTGGTTTTTAAAATACTGCAACCTCAATATTTAAAATCTGTTAAACCACTCAAAACACTGCATTCTGTTAAATGTACCTAGAACAAACACTGAAATTGGTAAGAGAGCTTTTTCCATTTCTGGGCCAAACATCTGGAACTCTCTCCCTCTGGTTGCCAGATCTTCCAATAAACTGAGCATTTTCAGATCTAGGCTTAAAACAGATCTCTTCTAATTAGCATTTCCTCCATATTCTGTCTTGCTGTTTCCCACTGACTAATCTCTTGAATGACCTCGTCTTTCACATATAGATTTGAAGTACCATCGATTGATACCATTGAGTATTAAAAATGGTGCTATAGAATTGCATAATTATTATTATTATTATTATTATTATTATTATTATTATTATTATTATTACTATTATTACTACTACTACTACTACTACTACTACTACTACTACTACTACTATTATCTCTTTGTCTCAAGTTGCACTCTCAAATCCCTTTCTTTTTATTAATCCATTCATTCGGTTGCCCTTTTTTGTTGCCTCCGTACATTTAGAGATAGATTCATAATTCTAATGGATGATCACCTCTCTTTCTTCCTCTGCAATGGTTAGAACTCCCCCCTAAGCATATTCAGTGTCATGAATAGATTTTCCAACATGCATTACTGAACATTTATCTATATTAAAAAGCAGCTCTCAGACCGTAGACCATTGAAACAGTGTGCTCAGATCCTCCAGTAAAATTTTAGCATCATCAACGGAATCAATTTTTCTACAAAACTTTGTATCATTTGCAGACTTGGAAGTTTTCGATAGTAATCCTTCATATATATATATATATATATATATATATATATATATATATATATATATATATATATATATATATATATATATATATATATACACACACACACACACACATATGTATGTATATATAAATAACATTTTGTCTTCTCTTCTTAACATCAGCCAATTTTTTTATTTTTTTTATCCAGCAGAGAATATTCTCTCCTAATCCTCAAGACTTTTGTCTGACAACCAGCCTAGTATGAGTTACTTTATCAAAAGCCTTAGCAAAATCCAGATATATTATGTCCACTGCCTTGCCGCATCTAGGTTGTCATAAACCTTCACCAGAAAGTCCAACATATATCGGTCAGGCATGACCATCGACCGTCCTTTTGTAAATCCACGATGGCTGTCTCGGACAGTTGTATGTCTAGTCAAATGATCCAATATATTCTCTCTCAGTATTTTCTCCATAACTTTGCAGATTGCAGAAGTTAAGCTCACTGGTCTGTAATTATTATTATTATTATTATTTTTGTTATTATTATTATTACTATTATTATTATTTGGACAATTGTTATAGTGCAGTATACATAGCTAAGGTCAAAGTCACTTTGTTTTCCCTTCTTGAAGAGCAAGGTGGCTAATGCAATCTTTCCAACCCCTCTGGTACTTCCCCAGTCCTGAGTGATTCGTTGATGATCATTGCAACCGCCTGCTCATATTTTAAGTCTAACCTCATAAAGAAACTTTAGGTGTAAGCCATCTATTCCTGGGTTATTGCCAGTCTTTAAATTGGTTAAAACCTTGATAACATGTTCTCTTGTACAGTCTATACAAGTGAGCATTTCTTCTTCATTTACCCAGAACAGACATTAGGCTTCTGGTACAGTATTGTATTTGTATCTTCTTCAGTAAACACTGAGCTAAAATAGATGTTAGGAGCTTTGCAGTCTACATCTTCAGTTATTGCACATCCTGAGTTGTTTAAGGGGGCGGTGGTAGGGCACCGACTGTGTTACTTCGGTTCAATTTTCTATTACAATATTGGTAAAGTCTTCTGCTGTCTTATTATATATTTTTTTGCCAACTTGCCTTCTAAATCTGCAATAACCACTCTGTTAGTAGCCGTTGATGCTTTTATTTTTCTGGCATAATGCTCCTCCAATTTCTTCAGATTGTGTTGGCTCTGCTCGTTTTCAAAACTTGTTTATCTGAGTTTTCTTAGTTTTTTCCACGCCTTGTTTTTTGCCCTTCATTTCATTGCACTTCTCTTGTTATCCCCAGAAGTTTAGTGTTACTTTTTTCTGTTCTATGGACAGTTCTATGACTTTGGACAAACACTTGGTAATAACATCACAAAAATATTAAAGGAAATATTAAATGTTTATCCACCATTGCATAAATGCCAGTTTCATTTTCTTATCTCATAATATTTTAAAAGGCCATATAGCAGTACAGTGGCTCTGCTTTGAACCTTGCAGATAAATGCACCCTTGTTTTGTGCTCTTAGCTCATTTACGTGCTATAGAAAATTGTCTGACAATAATAATAATAATAATAATAATAATAATAATAATAATAATAATAATAATAATAATAATAACAACAACAACAACAGCAATGGTTGTACATTCAAAACTAATCCCCACCATCTTTACCAAACATGTGCATTGTGCAAGTTTCATCATCATCATGTGTCATCTTCATATCTGAAGGTTGACGGTCATGAGTTGTTTCCAATTCGTTCTGTCTTCAGCAATCCTTTTTAGTCTTCCGTAGTTCTTTTCCTGTATGTGTTCCTTAACGTCGTCCAGCCAGTCTCTTCTAGGTCTTCCTCTGGCCCTGTTTCCCTCATATCTGCCCTCTAATAGGACTTTTGCTTGTTCTGTGCTTGAACCCCGCATTATGTGTCCAGCATACTGAGTTTTCCTGTTTATAATTTCTGTCAGGAGTTGTCTCTTTTCTCCAATTTTCTTTAGTACCTCTTCATTTGTTATTCTCTCTTGCCAGCTAATTTTCAAGATTCTTCTGAAGCACCACATTTCAAAGGCCTGTATTTTATTTTTCAACTGCTTTGTTAGAGTCCAGCATTCGCAGGAGAATGTGATAACCGAGTATACATAGCATCTCAGGATTCGTAGTTTTAGTGCTAGGTCTAGGTTTCTTCTTAGTAGTTCTTTCTGTTTCCAAAAGGCTTCTTTGGCCATAGCAATTCTGGCGTTTATGTCTCTTGTGCATCGTCCGTTTTCTGTTATGAAACTGCCCAGATATTTGTATTCCTTAACTTGTTCCAACTTAGTGTTATCAATTAGGATGTTGTGTTTCTCATTTTTGTGTTTGCTTACTATCATCGTTTTTGTTTTCTTTCTGTTAATTTCCATCCCGTATTCCTTGCTTTTGTCGTTTATCTTGTTAATTATTTTTCTGCAGAGATTACCGTATCATCTGCATATCTGAGTATGTTATAGATTGTTCCATTGATTTTCATTCCAGGAGTTTGTTCTAATGCTTCCTTTATTAATAGCTCTGTATATAGGTTAAATAGTAAAGGGGATAGTATGCATCCTTGTCTGACTCCTTTTTTTATTTGTATCTTCTCGGATTCCTCCTCTTTTATTCTTATGGTGGCGTATTCATTCCAGTATAAGTTACAGATTAAATTTTGCTCCAGTTTTGGTATTCCTGCCCACTTTAGTGTATCCAATAGCTTTTGATGATTTATTCTGTCTAATGCTTTTTTATAATCAATGAAGCATATGTGTAATTTCTTTCCCATTTTTTGGGCGTTTTCACAAAGTATCCTTAATTGAAAGATGGCATCTCTGTGCAAGTTTATTTATACTTTTACACTACCTTTTGATCATATGTGATCTGTTCAAAACTCCAGCAGTCAAGCTAGATACATGCAGATTTCAGCTTTGACGAATTCAAGTTCAAACTACCCAATCAAAATTTTTACCACCAATGTGGGTTGTCTTCACCTAGTGGAAAGTAAAAGCACCAACTTCTGACAGACAAAAACTGCTAATGATAAACAGAGTGCTATAGAAATGAAAGCGCTCTAATAAATTAACCATGAAACGATCTTGTGAATACAATTACATGTACTGTAACCATTATCATATAACAGAGCTCTGAAGTTATCTTCTGAAAACCTCTGAGGCTGTAATATGTGCAAAAGACGAGGAATACAGCTTGATACTTTATTAGGCAAACAGGAACCAACATTATCTACATTATTACCTACAGAAGCCACGTCCAAAAATACCTTTTATTATTTCTCGAGTTCTAGGAATTGGCCCGGAGGCTAAATTTCCACACCTGCACAGTATACAGTATGTACGGTAAGTCATCGTTGTATAACCAAAGGCAACGTGACCACATTCAATCAACCCAGACCTAAAATAGTTACCGTAGCTTCAGGCATTCGACTAATACCGAAGCTTCAGAAACATCGCCAGCATTCCGCCCACCAACCACAGCTGTCAGAAATGTCAAAACATGTCTATGAACCAAAAGTCATAATTTCACTTTCTTGGCAAGAACTATATTTCATTCAGAACAGGGTTTCTGATTTAGTGGTGGTGGTAGTGGAGGTGGTGGTGATGATGTGTGATTTATTTGATGACATTTCAGATGTGATACTTTTCACATCTATAGACACAACAGTAAACCATAGATCATTGAGACTTGTCACACTGTTATATGAAGGCCCTTCTGCTCTGTTTATTGACTATCTTACTTATTTTGAGTTGTGTTTCGCGGCTAGATGGCAGTTGTCTAGTGAGCAGTGTCTAGTGTGATTTGTATTCCTTTTTTCCGGTTGTTGGTTTTCTTTCTGGACTTTTAAGGAATCTAATAAAATTTCAATTATTAATCTGATCTAATTGTCATCTTCTTAGCATCTGACCTCGCTCTCCAACAACAACAACATTAGATTGTAAAACAATTACCGGTAATCGCTACACAATTAATCACTCGAAACATTTAAAAGAAACTTAGACAAATGAAAATGGCAAAGAAGTTCATGGACTCAATTTTTTTAATAACCACTTTTAAAATACTTTCATACTCTTTGATCCAATTCATCTCCTCCTTACTTTCTACCCAGTGCAATGGTTAGTGCAGCAGCAGGTTGAAAAGGAAAGAAGAAATACATCAAGATGGTGTAAGAGTTAACAAAAGACAATACACCATGGGTGGCCAAATCCATAGAAGGTGCAAGCTGCAAATGACACTTTTCAAAAGCATAGGAGCCGAATTGCCACAATTAGACACAAAAACTACCGGTAAGTTGTGTGATCCAATTCTTTGCAAAAAATTTTTAACTCTCTGCTGCTATTTCATGGAATAAAATTGGCAAGCAAGCAAAATTATTACTGTTATGTGGAAATTCTATGGTATTGTTGATCTGTAATACTGTTTTAAAAAAATTTTTTAAACTTTTCGCAAGCCGCAGATTGGCCCCCACTGCATTATACCATGACGGAGCGAGACAATTGGATCACACCAATTAGGTAAGGAACATTATGTAATGGATGTTTGGTCCCAGGACGATTAGAAAGGTATCCGATTCTAGTTGTAATGCTTATATAGATATATATGCAAGTATGGCTTTTGAATCTGAATATTACTTTACCGAGAATGTGGACATGTATCATTTAAATAGTGCATTATTGCATTAGCCTGAATATTACTATACCAAGAAGAATTAGGAGGAGATTTAGACTGTCATCCGATATTCCCAGCAGCTGCAATTATTCAATCAATCAAATCACTTGATCGATCAATCAAAAGCCAGTCTAGTGCCATTGTTGAAAATCCTAGACTGACGTCATGTCCATGGCAGTAGACTAGTACCGGTAGTAGTCTCCCATTGGAAATCCATAGATCAATCAGAAAGTAGTTGGCTCCTGCTAAGAAGGGTGTGCAATAGAAAAAAGATCATCTAATTTCAGCATCAGTCCTTCCGTCCATCAGCATTAATTTCCATTTGTCACATGCTCTCCTCAGCAATCCCCTTTCATCTTCGCTCAAGTTCCCCCCCTCCACCCATCTTCTAATGTTCATTAGGGTCTAGATTGCCAATTTCCACTCCATTCTGACCATCTACGCTTGCATCCACACTAATCTGCTTTGGGCTCCAGCTAGCACATCAGGCCTTCAGTGGATGATATTTTGCATGCGACTTCAAACGTATCGTAAGAAAAAAGACAGCAGATAGATTTTAGGCACATCGTTTCTCAGCATGGCAAAAAAAATAAAACCTTTGCACGTAATTCTAATTCAAGATATCGTCAAGTGCAGCAGTGGCAGCTCCACCGGGGGGGCCAGGGGGGGCCCGTGCCCCCCCCTAATGAGAGCCCGGCCCTCCCAGTGGCCCCCCCAGTTGGGACCCTATACTTAATGCTACATACATTAAACAACAAATGGTTGGCCCCCATGATTAGAACACCCCAACGGCCCCCACTTGCCAAATCCTAGAGCCGCCACTGAAGTGCAGTGAGTGAACCCGCAAACTATACATAATACGAGTGACTAAAATATAGTCCAGTGCATAGGTTCTTGGACCACAGTAATTATTACAGTGAATCAGCACAATCAGAAAAAATCCCGCATCATTTCCCACTTGCAGACACTTCACCAATGCGCAAATCCTCTTTAAATAGGCTGTTTGGAAATGGGTCTGAACCCAGGATACGCCCACGCTCTGTTAGTATGGCAAATTCATATGGAAGTTTATGGCAAGGTGAACACCGCTATTTAGGCAACTACGCTGTCGTGTAGCGAATCACCGTGTGGTCAGGTTCAAGTGCATTAGTTAGCTCATGGGCCATGGCCGTTGCATAATAGCAAAACTAAAGGGAAACCAACCAGAGCTCAATATTTAATAGGTAAGAATACATACACATCCTGGAAAGGGGTCTCAAGACCAATTCTGACACTTCAAACAGATCACAATGTCAATGTCACATCACTTTGCATAACTAACAACTTATCATCTTTCAGATCTGGCATTAAAACACATCTGTTAGACTTGGCTTATCCTCCCTTAGATTGCTCTCCTGCCGTTTTGGACTGATCTTCTGGCTTGACCTGGCTCTAATGCTATTTGGATTTGGTGCGCCATGGGCGGCTGATGCCCTGGGCATTATGATAGTGGCGCTATAGCAGTTGATTGATTGATTGATTGATTGATTACATGCTCGTGGCATGTTCAATGCGAATTTCAAAGTGAAAAACCTAAAACACAATAAACACAAAAGATCTTTATTGATTGCCAGACCCGAAGGCAAGCTGAACATCTTTCAGTACACAGTATCATGCCTCAAACCAATTCTTTTTCATTTATTCTTTCACAATATTTTGCAGAATCGCTTTTCAAAACAACTTTCAAGTCACCTAAAATCCACATTCCTCTGCTGTCCCTGATTGAAGACTTCTGTAAACCACTTGGATCTGCATCAAGAGAAAAAATCCTTTTTCAAAATTCCTTGCAGCAAATTCACGATAACTTTAAACTATTAACATCAAATTTTTACAAGATTTCGTTAAAGAAAAATTCAGCTGGGAAGTGCAAACATTTTTACAATAGAAAACTAGAAAATCTGCTCTAACCCTTGAAAAAAGAAACAACCAACAATTGACATATTTAAAATTTACAACAAAACAGACCAAAACATAGATAAAACTACTTCGAATTCAACCAAGGACACCATTGAATAAACCTGTGCGAATGATTCACAAAGCCCAGCATATTTTAAATTTTAAAATATTATATAAAAACTAAACTATAAGCATTTGAAAATTTGACAGTAAGCCATGAATTGGTCCAGTACATGCAAGCATTGTAATTTATTTGTAAAATTTTGATTTACTGCATTTCAGAAGCAGTGATTTTGCTGAATGATTAAAAAGCATATCAGCACATACCAGCCACTAGACAATTTAAACATCACAAGCTGCATAGAGATTTATTTCATTCCTGACAATTAAAACTTCTTACCTAAAATCAATACATATCAACACAAAATCAATCTAAGGCCTACAGAAAAATTTCAAGATATTAATTGTAAAAATCTGTAAAATGATTTTCGTCCATATCAACAGAATCCTCATGTGGGCTATGCTCACCATCTATTTCAGCCATAAAAATAACATTTCTGCAAGAATAATGTGCTGTAATAATTTCTGATTAATTTTAGACATTCTAAAAAATAATCTTAATTGAACCGTGAAACACTCTCCCAGCCAAACTGGGGGAGCTTTCTGTTACTCGAGGGAACCCGGCTCTCTGGAACGCATTACCAGACAGTGTCACCAACGTGACCAACTTGGAAACATTCACTAAGAGACTAAAAACGAACTTGTTCAGACACTCCTTTAATGCAATGTAAAGCATTCTTGACTCTAGCCCGCTAGGACAATAGCGCTATATAAATAAGCCTATAACTAATGTCTTATACCCAGATGGAATTCAGTGCCATGACCCCTGGAACTAGTGTACATATTATACTGAGGAAGTCCTTGGGTAACTAGCTCACTTTCTATATTTATTTACTATAAAAGTTAAGAAAGTACAAAAGAGAGATTTCAAATACATAATGATTTCTTTGATTAATCTATATAACGAGTTGGAATAATCTGCATTTTTCTCGATTCACTCTGTGCTTTAGTCAATATATAAGAGTTGAAATAAAGTTAAGAAGGTTGTTCTGTAGTCTAATCAGCATGATTTATTTTCTCACACATTTTAATCACTATTCATCATATCCTCTGTTAATTACGACCAGGGGCGGAGCTAGGGTGTCCGGCGCCCAGGGACAAACATACCGAGTACTGATGGTGCCCCCTCAACTTGACGAAAATCATAAGAAGCAACAAAATGGTGCCGTTCTGCCCATTTAGGCACACCTTCATTCTTCATTCAACTACGTGAATACCCTGACAAGCAAAAAACGGTCATCAACCGTAGCAGAACATCCTACCTTGAACCAACTTTGGCGCCCCCCACCTCGGCGCCCGTGGACATCGGTACCCCCTCTGCACCCCCTTAGATCTGTCTCTTATGACGACATATAGAGTATGATCATATCAGAACCTCAGAAGTACAGTAAATACTACTGAGAATTATTAACAAAACTAACCATTCTACTGATATGAACACCGCTTGGTGTTTTCTTAGGTAATTCAGAAGGCAGGCAGACAAACAGACAAACCAAAGCAGACCGCAAATCACAGCAGCAGCTTTTTGATCTGCAACGAGAACGAGCCTCCTCCTATCTATCTATCTATCTATCTATCTATCTATCTATCTATCTATCTATCTATCTATCTATCTATCTATCTATCTATCTATCTATCTATCTATCTATCTATCTATCTATCTATCTATCTATCATCATCATCATCATCATCGGTGAAGATGTTAATGTGAACGCAACTTATGCGAATCTCGGTGCCAAGCCAAGCAACAGCCGAGCACCAAGTAATCTGAAGACAAGGACAAATTATGAAGTCGGTGTTTGTCCACTGCTCAGAAACTGGAGAGCACAATAAAATCTGCATCACACGATGGGGCACTGCTCCCTCTGGTCACACAACGCTCCCTCTGTTGTCACCGATGTGAATAGGATTCAAGAATACAGCGTTATTAGCACTTGCAGCAGCCCGAACGGCACAGGGACTAATGCTACGAATCAATAATAACTTGTTCTTACTCAAATACCAAGGAATTCACATAAAATGCAACAATGGCAGAGGAAATTGCAATGAAGATATAGAAGGAACCTTGGCGACTGAATCATCGGCTTTACAGGAAATCAACCAGCTCACCCTGTCTACCAGTATTCCAGGCTGGAAGTCTGCAATAAAGATATTCATATATTTGAGTTACCGCTATTCAAATCCCAATGCCAACTGGACCTAGAGCAGACATTGACACCGTCTGTGTGGTGATAAAGACTGTGATGTTAGTGTATTGTTAGGAAAGCACTGCATAAATTGAAAAGTTACATTCTGTGCTTAAATAAAAGACAGCACTTGCACTATTTAGACCAAGAAACTGAGCATGCACGTTTACAGGTCCAAATATGAGCATCAATTACCTAATAGTCTGACATGGAAATATGATGTTACTTAAAATGGTTATTGAATATTATAAAAAGAACTACAGTGTGACACAAAAACAATGCTTACCTATGTAAGTTAATTAATTCTGATAATCAATCTATATCACTTTTCAAACAAGTGAAAGAGTCTGTTTAAACAAAGGAGATTGTCTTAAAGAGTTTGGTAGCCTGAATATTTTTAAGCATGTTCACTCATAAGCTGGCATAGTTGTCACAACAATTATGTTCAATTTTGCCTTTTTTCATGTAAATTTTCTTACATTATGGGCTATTGATAAATGCCTTTGCTTGAAAAATAAATGCAGTTCGTGTGGCCTGGTGCACGAAGAACATCTTGTCTAAAAAATTCATTGCCCAATTCTGCACTCACGCTTCTCAAGTGCAGAATTTCATTCCTGCACAAAAATCTGGGAGTGTCTCTTATCGCTTCCTCGTCACTCCCTCGAAACACGTCTTTTTCAACCAGAGTGCCATCATCTCCACTCAATCAATTTGCAGTCATCTGGCCCTCTCTGTCACATGACACTGCCAAAGTACTTGCTGGTGGATTCACTGCTTCCCATCCTGACTTTTGTAACTGTCTCTCTCTCCCTCTCTCTCTCCCAATGAGTCTTCCCCTGTCACTACTGCTTGGACTTTTTTTCATGATGTTCATCAGACTGCAGCTGCTCTATTACTGCCAATGCTCAGCTCTTCACTGGTGTTGCCACTGTGTGACATGAATGAATTAAATATTATTAAGTTTTCCAGTTTTACTATTAATGCCAGGCTCAAAAAGCTCTTCCGATTGAGGAGTTCTTACCTTTTGTGAATTTTAAAAGCAGTTTGGTTCAAAATTTTGAATACTGCCTTTAAATAAGTCGCTTCAAATTTAATATACTAATTCAACTTTCTTTCTTAGACGAGCGCTCAGCAACGATACTGGCAAAATAACTCAAAATGCAGGTGAAATAAGAGCCAACTGAAACTAAAAGAAGCATTTCTAACGGCAACCATGCTGCAATCAACCATGCATCACAGCGGGAGGCAAAACTGTAACCGCACAGCAAGTACTAAAATTTCTCAGATTTTTCAATGATCCCGACATATTGTGACAATTAATGGGCTTAAAATCTCTAAAAGATTTTGTCACTTCGGTTAATAGAACTGGGCATGAAATTTCATTCCTAATAAGAATAAACGAAACTTCAAAGAGTCAGGCATTCTGGCACTGAAGTCAATCCATCATATGCCAGACACGACCTGCCGACAGCCTGAATTTAAAACTGCAGCCATTACGGCAGTTCAAAGCAGATATATTGCACGCAATGGGAACGTGTCACATCTCACTCTTCACTGATGCCAGTGAAAAAAAATGATATCCAGCTGCTAATTGATTTGTGGAGGCGCTACAGAATCTACAGAAAGTAGGCGTCATTTCTTCTGTATGGCATTAATTAATTCAATATGCAAATCAATAGCTGCACTCTTCTATATCACATCATGTGCAAATGTCTACGCCTTTCATATCCAGAAAACTGAATCATACCAAAGCTTCAGATGAAGTATTTTACAATACAATTGTATATCAGAACTGTTCAGGTGGCAAAGAATTACTGATAAACAAATGAGACACACATTTAAAGGCTTTAACACAAGGGAAATCCTACTAAAACCACTTAAAATTCAGGAATCATCATCATCATCATCATCATCATCATCAATTCATCATCATCATCATTATTATTATACCTGTACAGCTGCAGAAGAAATAACCCTCTCTCCCAAAAAAACAATATTTAAGGCACCAAGCCACCTGAACTGCATTTATTTTTCAAGCAAAGCATTTCCAAATAGCCCATAATGAAAGTACAAAAGAGAGATTTGAAATATATAATTATTACTTTGATCACAAGACAGGTCTAAGTACGCATAGAAATTATAGATCCTTATAGCGCAATAACTATTCAAATCTTCACAACTTTCAATCTGTTTCTACAATTTAAGGAAAATAGCTACACAAAATCAGCAAAGCTAAGAGTTATACAACTACCAGTCACTTGAAATGCGTAGAGAGTTCATTTCTCAGTGTGACTACCAAATTTCATAGCTGTATCATCAAGCAAATTCCAGTTGCAGCATTTTAACTCAATGGACCCAAGTTCGCAAAACCGAGATTGCTTGACGTCAGTCCTTAATTTAAGAGGTCTATGATATATATATATACATATATATATATATATACAGGCCTGAGGAGAGGGGGTGCAGCCGGTACATTGTACCGGGGCCCATGGAGTTTTCAGGCCCAGATCCGGTTACCATAAGGTTTATTTGCTTGTCAGGCTGTTTTTTGAGAAATGACAACAGTTTTTTGCTTGTCAGGCTGTTTTTGGAGAGTTAATAAGGCTTTTTTATTCATTTATGCTTGTCAGGCTGTTTTTGGAGAGTTGATAACGTTTTTTTCATTGTCAGGTTTTCTGAGACTTGATAAATTTTTCTTAAGGGCCCGCAAATTTTTTTGTTTTTTGTTCTCTCAGGCCCTGTGTGTGTATATATATATATATATATATATATAGCGGCCCTATATATATATATATATATATATATATATATATATATATATATATATATATATATACTGGCAAATGGGTTGGTTGATTGCTCTCAAGGCTAAATATATCACTCTTTTCTGCTCCTTTCATTTCTGAATGCTCTATTTCCGTGAATGCAAGCTCTTCTTCCGCATTCATGACTTTCATCTCAAAAATAATACTTTTACCTGGAATTCAGGTATTCGACACTAATCAGCATTCATATCTTGTTAGTATTCAGATGGCGGTGCACAAACCGCACGCTGCATACACACACATCCAGAATACCGTTTACTATTCGTATTAATACGCTTTACCACGAACTTTTGCATATATAGCTCATTCTGAATGAACCACAAACACAGCCTACAAAGATTAGGCCAGTTCAGTATAGTACAAACTTTTATAGGCTGGACGTGAATTCAAAATCGTGTCTACAGGAGAAATAAACAAAGGAAATTCAAAAACAGATAAACTGAAAGATAGGACAGCTCATGGTCTCCACAAGTAAGTTCTGAACTGAATTGTATGGCTAAGATTCTGCATTGACCACTGCAATGGCTTGCTTATGTTTGACTTTAACTAAACAGTGGTTTTCACACAGGCTAACTTACTGTAGCCTCCAAAACCACTTTAAATCATGCAATTATTATTACTGATAATAAACTTATTTGCAGTTAGAGGTACTTAGAGAATAGAGACTCTCACAAATCACACAGCAAAGCAAGAAACCTGCATTGCGCAACAACAAACAACTTTTACTTTACAGTCACCAAAGAAACCATACATACGACTGACCTTCAGTCGGTGAGCAATGCAGACCTAGTCAAACAACGAAACTTTACAAGAACATTCCGTAAGTTTACTTTTCTTAATTCTGTCCTAAATTATCCATCAAATTAAAACACCATTTGCTCTTTGGTCTCATTTTGCTCCAAAATGTTAGTTCAAATTTCTCCTTCATTTTCTACAATACTTTTGTTTATAAATGTAAACAATTTCTAGTAATATTAATAATGCAAATGAAAAAATCAAAATATCAATGAAAAATCCCCATATCTTACCAAGAAAAAGTTCACACTTGTCTAAATAAATTGATAGCTAGCACAGAATAACTTCAATTTGAGAGTCAGAGCAGTGGGTGATGGGGAGGGGAGAAGAACACCAGTGTGAGTGAAAGAATTTCTAATAATTATTTCATTATGCCAAATAAGTTAGTTAAATAAGTTAATGACTGCATGATTCCAGGACTTTTCATCTCCGGACTATTCATCTCGGACTGTTCATCAAGGACTATTCATATCAAGTACTATTCATCTCCAGACCTTTCATCAGGAGGACTATTCATCTCCAGATTATTCATCTCTGGACTATTTTTATATAATGCTTCATATATTTTACTCTTCCTATATTTAATATTTCATGCAAGCTGCCAGTCTATAAAGGTTCTAATTGAGAATATACCTCAATGATATACTTTTACTGTTTTCCGTATTATTCAATTAAAATAATTCTGGTCTTCCATTTCAAGCTCCATTATTCCATTCACTTTTGTTTTATTAAAACCGTATAGCACTATTGTTCAAGCAATTTAATGAACTGCTGAAGCAGCTAACTCAATAATCGTAAACCAAACATGATATATCTTCCGCCAAGTAAAGCAAAAGCAGCGAACCATAAGCCCGGAATCAGTATACAAGAAGCCATAAACCTTCCGACAGCAATTACCATGAACCTGACCAGTGGCAGACAGTATGTACGCTGGCATTGCAACTGTCTCAGTTCAAGAGCTCTACCTTCAACTTCGTTGGCATCGAAAGAGTAACTGCGGTTTTTGGAAGCAACAAATCTCCCGAAAATCATGCATCCTAGAAGAACGTTCAACTCGTCGCAGATTCACTGGCAACAGACCGACCAATAGATCTGTACCGTTCATGAAAATACGCACGATCAGGTAATTACCCTAAGTATGATTAACATCCGACATTGATGTACGATGGATCTACCAAGATAAGCATCACTTTCTATTTCAGTGTTCATTGTTCACAGTCAAGCGTTACAAAAATTTCAAAATTATGTTAATTTTCCAAAATAGTTGTGTCTTTCCATCAAAAACACTTCACCAGACAATCAGACAAATTACCTGCACAATGGCATAGCAAAGGGGCGGGGGTGGCAGCTGTCCCCGGGCGCCGAGGTGGGGAGCACCAAAATTGGGTTTTGGGTTAGTTAAACAAAGAAGCAAAGACCTTTTTTGGCTTGTCAGGGCTTTTTATCCACAGACAGAGGGGGCGCCGAGTCGGAGAGTGAAGGGGCGCTGAAGGAACATAAGCAACGACCTTTTTTTGCTTGTCAGGGTTTTTGGCAGGTTGAGGGCGCCAACAGTACACCTTGCCCCTTAGGCGCCGAATAACCTCGCTACGCCACTGTACTTGTAGTCTCAAAATAAAAATACATGAGCATTAGACATTTTTAGGTGCAATATCCTAATCTGATTTCAAGCCTAGATATATTAGAACAGCGGTTCTCAACCTTTATAGTACCGCGACCCTTTTAATTCAAATGATGGCGACCCCAACCAAGATAAATACCCCTGCAGAATAA
Organism: Metaphire vulgaris; assembly: GCA_018105865.1. Taxonomy (NCBI): domain Eukaryota; kingdom Metazoa; phylum Annelida; class Clitellata; order Crassiclitellata; family Megascolecidae; genus Metaphire; species Metaphire vulgaris. The sequence goes on from CM030837.1 coordinate 15,890,831, forward strand.
AAATTTCTTTTCACTTTTTTTTTTTTTTTTGCTTGTCAGCCTTTTTACATCTTAAAATTAGCATGACCTTTTTTTGCTCAAGCCTTTTCCATGTTAAAATGAGTAAATTTTTTGCGCAATAACAATAAAAGGGACAACCCCTGGCAAATCGTCATTCGACCCCCTTGGGGGTCGCGACCCACAGGTTGAGAACCGCTGTATTAGAATAAAGAAAAAGATAATCAGGAAATATCATTTAGAGATCACAAATTTACAAGTTCTGCAAAACTTTGTATATATCCTTTCTCTTTTCTACTGTGACACAACTCATCTTGAGTACTGGTTGTAGGTAATTGACATTCACATATGACCCAGTCGACAGATACATTATCTATGGCACGTCATTTTAAGGAATATATTTTGGTCTTAAAAAACTGCAACCAAACAAGCTCTTGTAGAACCAACTGCTGTCACGTCACTCAATTGAAAACAATTCTGCAACTTATCAATCATTTTTGCCTGACATCCGTTGCGTCTTGGTTACAACGGTTGCGTCAATTTCACTGAAGTTAGCAACCTCTCAAGTGATACAGAAAATAAGCAATTCACTAGAAAGACCAAGCCATTGAATTCTGCTATGCGATCAACTGACTATATGGACTGACACCACAGTGTCAATTAATGTTTAACTGCTCAGCAGTTATTGGCCAGTAAGTATGAAACATACTGCCTTGTACTCTTGACCTATGCAATGTACAGTAATTCACCTCAAGATAACTTAAATACAACATAATTCAGGCAATAAATTGATAATTGTGGAATGCCTCATTTAACATATACATTTTATTTTTATACTAAATCAAACAGAATTCAGCAACAGAAAAAACATCAGTCACTGCAAACTATCCAGTGTCTATTGGTATTAATTAGAAGAGTTTAAAATGTAAACTTTTTTCCTGACTGCGATGATCATCTAAGAAATTCTCTCCATTTCATCTCAAGGCATCAGGTTGCATGAAATCCTTCAGTCGTTACTTGTTGAAGTTACTAATAGAAGAACCCCAACAAGTTGCAAAAAACTTTTCAATGAAGATCACTACTTTAAAGGAAATAAAAGACACACTCATCAACTCAGCTCTCTGCCTAAGTTAATTGTGACAATAGCTTAATAGGATAATATTTCCAAGCTTTCCTTTCTTTAGCTTGTATTTGAGCTTCTGCAATGTTAATTTGCCTGGGTTCTAGGCCTGCTTTGATGTTGTCAATTCACCATTTAAAAGCCACAATACTGATATGATGCTACTTTATTGCCATACAGCATTACCTTTCCTTTACCTTTCATGTGTAACATGAAAGGTAATGGGTCTGTGATTGGTAGCGCTCTAAGTCGAAACAGATGTACGTTTTAAAATGAATCAATTTGATTTTCAGAAATCAAAATGTTCACCTCTGAGTCTAAGACAAGATTATATGCACTAGGGGATTCGAAACATATCAGTCATATAAAAAAAGCTCATAACAGATGGATATTTTGCCTTTCCAGAAACTATTCGGAACGGCACTGGACAACCCGTCAACTTTTGGACGTTCCTATTGCTGGGGTGTTCTCACTAAAGCCAGGAGAGGTTTCCTTCTGCCCAACAGGAGTCTGACGCAACACAGCCAGCTTCTCACTGGCCAAGCGCAGATAAAAACCGACTTTGAAACGGTCTTATTTCATCCGTTCTGCACCTGACTTGCCGTTTATCTCCGCTTACGACACCGTCTGAAACAAATCCTTGACCAAACGTCATTCAAAGTCCTGCGCGGCTTCTGTTTCTACGATACGGAGGACGGCGAGTTCAAATGTCTGCAACGCTCGGCTGTTTATCGTCCGCTTCCAGCGTCGTAGCAATCATAATTACTAAAACACTTGATCAAAAAACCAAACTAATGCACTACACTAATCAGCAGAGCTCTTGCAAGCGATATTCTGGATCGTACCTAATATCCGAAGTGACGGGAGCATTAATTTAGTAGGCGATATACGAATATCAGAAGCAAAGATTGAGCAATTGCTTCTCTAAAACTTCTTCTCTTAACCAACGGCTGTTTAGAATGTGAACAGTATAGGAGCCAAGTAATTGCTGCAGGACAGACACCCTAATGTTAACAGCAACAAGACAAATGAAATGAACAGAGGCTGAAAATACTGCAATTACGCTAAGCAATCCACATAAGCAGACCAAACAACAATTAGGTTGAGTACTAACAACAAGTCAAACAATGAATTATTTCATATTTAGCAAAATTGAGTGGGTTCTTTCATACCCATATCTAACTGCATGCTTAAATATTTCACTGTATAGAGTTATAGACCTAAAAATTCACAAATAAATTCCTTACAATAAGCTTTTAGAAAATTACAGGAAGCAATGCTATAGAAATAACTCTAAGCAATCAATCATCAGGTGCTATATAAATTCTTTATTACATTACTCTACAACTTCTTTCATATTAAATGAAAGACTAATATATAATTATTTTAGTATTAAAATAACATGCATATATAATATTATATAATATATAATAACATTATATAATATTATAATAACATATAATTAATTATCGATAACTGCTACAACAAGAAAGAGTGTATTTAGTCAAGTTGATAGGTCTGAATAAATTAAGTGGCTTGGCAAAAGCTGAAGTAATGAATAACCAAGTGGACATCATCTGATGAGATAAGAACAGAATTGCAACTGTCAGTGGGTGGAATTCATTTGGGAAACAGTGAGCAGAGCATTCAAAGAAACAGATCTTGAATCAGGGGCGTAGTGACGGGGGGTATATCGGTATATATACCCCCTCCAAAAAAATCAGGCTACTTTAAAATGTTTAATGTGTTTTTTTAAGATGTTCAAAGTTTTTAAAGATTTATACCCCCTCCCCAAATCACATTATACCCCTAAATCAAATTCCTGGCTACACTCATGACTTGAATCATCCTCATTCTAGGATTTAGCAGCTTTCACGTACAAGGGTGGTTAACATTATTTATGAAATTGTACCACACTCCTGACAAGCACCTTCACTTTAGTTCTCCAACTTGTTATGGCATAGAAGTTGTCATAATATTAGCCTAAAGTGAAACGTCGGATTTGATTTGTCTGAGATAAACGTTTCTCTTGCCATCTTTAGATTGATGGTAAGAAAATTAATTCAATGCTAAGCTAAGCCAAAATACAAGATTCATACTCTTTAGCTTTATAGCATCAGAAACAGTTGCCAATGCAAGGTAGGATGAAGGAATTACAGCTCACAGTTTTGTTCTAATTTTAACCAATCCATTCATCATGTCAAATTCAATTATCAGCTAGGAACAAAAGCTCCTATCCCAGAGAAGGATAGGTGCAGGTGGCTCTTGCTGAAAGGTAGAAAGAAAACGTTTCACAACAAGTGATTTTTTTCATTTTCTTGCTTCAGTGGGGCGGAAGATGGCAGAGTGGGTTACGTGCTGGAGCGTCAGGCACGGAGCGGGTTCAAGCCCCGTTAGTGCCCCTAGTGGCTTTCAACACAGGCAGTAATGCCTTCTAAGCCACTTTAAATCATGCTTAGTTAAGTGCTAAGTGTTTTGGCATTTGAGAAACAGGGACGAGCTTGATTGCTATGGGGAGGTAACACTTAATTCAGAGTGCGCTAAATGATATTTCTGCTGGCTGGTTAAAATTGTCAATGTTTGAAAACACCAACTGATCACAAACTAGACATTTGGGAGAAAATATATCATGATCTGCAAGGAACAAAAACTTTCAAGGCCGTTTCCATTAAACCGTCACAAACAGAAATGGTTACAAATGTCCCCACCACCACCACTATTTCTTCATCTAGTGTAATTCAGCCTACTATAAATTAGCACTCACTATTTTAAAATCAAAACAAGGCTAAGCGTTTGGAGTCAAGTTCAAATGGAAGCTCCTCCCTTTTCAGCCTCAACTGAATCACGCCTCTGTGAACCATCAGTCACACAAAACACTAACAAAAACAGACATGAACAAAAGTGCAAAAATCAGCAGGCAGAGGTGCAACAGCCCTAACCACAGTCAGTTCAGTGAAGAACTAACTTACTTCCTAATCCCAAGAAAACATGAATGATGTCCTGTCTGGAAAAAATACGCAGAATACTGTGCAAACACTTCAAAGCCATTTGAAAAAATCTTAGCAACTCCTTTCATTCTCAGAAATGATGGAACCATGTTTTGCAAAATGCATGCCAATTTCTGGACATAGAGACAAGGGGCTGTCCATTAATTATGTCAACAATTTAGAGGGGTTTGAAAAAGTTTGACAGTTGTTGACAGGGGGAGTTAAAAGAAGTTGACGTCAACAATTTCACTTTTTACAAATAATCAAAAAATAGGAAATTTCATTACAATGGAAAAAGGCATGGCAAGAGAGGTCATCACCACCACATTTTGACACAAGAGCAAAAAAGGGAAAAATGGTAAAAATGGTCATCACCGCAAAAAATAATAACTTTGTTATTGGGACCTGTCATTGATCTTGGGGGGATGGGTCAAAAGTTTTTGACATAATTATATGGGGTAACTGAAAGTTGACAGTTGTTGACAAGGGGGGAGGGTCAAAAATTGCCCAAAAATTGTTGACATAATTAATAGACATCCTCCTACTTGTTCAGCACATCAGCCTGTATGTTTTAAATCTGTAAGGAATCTGTGAGAATTGGAGGCAGAAATCCATAAGACGCCGAGAATATGTAACTGCACAACAGTCAGAGCTTTTCACTTCCCCGGTCTAAGAGCCAAACAAGTGCAAGCACTGACCTATTGAAAGCTAAAGAAATGCCACCCTGACAATTTACAAACAAAAGCCGAAGCAACTGAAAACTGCACAGACAGACAGACAGACAGACAGACTGACTTCTGGAGGCAGTGACTCTCGCAGACAACTGCCTGCAATTATTTTGATGAATCTCCGCAGATGCTGAGACAACCTGAATGAAGCACTGGCGTTAATGCCAAACTGCTGCTGTGCCTGCAGAAGTCATCGCACTTTTTCAGTCACCTGTTATGATGCCTTCAGAGAAGAAGAAGAAGAAGAAGAAGAACAGACTGTTTTGAGGGAATCAGTGCCAAATTGGATGCAGTGCACTGCAAATTCCATGAACTTATTTTTGGTGTAAAGCATTGCACAGCAGGACCATCATCCATGCCCGGTACTGTGCTTCAGTCAAACTTCTGGGTCGTTTCCGGTGCTTGCTAAAAATCCCGAGCAGTCATAATCAGAAACCATGTTGTCCTAACTATACAAAAACACGCAAAAATCAGCACCACAATGAAAGTAAAACATCAGTTTTGCTTCCACCAGTGCAGACTTTTGATAATTATTATGGATATGATCAATCCCTGGTTAAGATATTAATCATTATTTGGATCATTATTATGAATAAGATTTCATAAATATAGAATTATTAAAACGGAATGAATTTCAAATTCTGCGCAAGTCAGTAAACAGAGGCTGTCTTGTTGGCTTAATTACACAATAAATGTCGAAAAAAGTGAGAGAAGTTGTCAAAGTCAATGGCAACCCAATGTATGTAAGCCTGCAAAGATTCAAATTCAAGTCAAATTCTGTTGTATTATTAAATTTGTATACTTGCTGCATTGTTGAAGAATAAAGGTACAATCAAAAATTACAGTTCTCTGTGCAAATTTCATACTATTACTGCGGTGCAATCATTACCTCTTTTGACAAATTTAGAACCAGAAATTGAGGCAAATCTATTTTGCCGATGCCGCAGGGAAATTCAATGGGCAACATGCGTCAATTACCAACTCCTCTTGAGATATGGGATGAGACATAGTGGCCGGGTTCCAGACATACGACCACAAGCAACCTAAGAAAGTTTAAATGTCCCACTTAGGGATATCGTAAATTTTGCTGTGGCACTTTCAATATGGATTTCTGTATTGTTGCGCTTGGAGGAAAACCTTTCCATTGATAATACCAGATCCATGTTCTATAGTTGATTACTCAATTAGCAGTTATTATTTTCATAAAACTTTTATTACCTTTTGGAGATAGCGTATAATCCAGAGAAAATAAAGGCATTCATCATCGACCATAATTCAAACTGCTATCAATATTGAACTCTCTGCTGTTCCTGTATGTCGCTAATAATTTCCATCTTCACACGACAATTACAAAGACAGGATACTGGCATAAACTTCACATCAAAATTTTACAGTAAAAGTCAGAACTAAGTGCAGTAATTCAGACCAGTTCAGCATAAATCATAGAAAACATTCAGTCTTCTACATCAATTGTAGGATGAATGACTCACATAACTGTACATCATGGAGTGAGATGGAGGAACTGCGGAGAGGAGGGAGAGCAGCAAGGGACGTTCGCTGAAAGGAAGTTTCAGCAAAAGAGCGTGTCAGAATTTTTTACCTCCTGAAGGAAATGAAGTAATATGTATATTGCTTAAAAACCCTTAGTGAAGTCATTGAGGTTAATGCAACAGTCCAGTCTGGTGGAAAAGTATTACAGGTAAGTTCCTTTATAAAGATTGAAGGTCATGTTGAATTACATTCACAAATCGAAAATTTCTAATCTGCAGCCAATCTTCACAATTTAACTCAGATTTAAACAGTCAGTTCAAGATAGGGCAGATTCTTAATACAGCACAGATCAGTATACAGAAAACTCAAGACATAAATAAAAGTGCAAATACAGAAATGATAAAACAAGAGGTATAATAGGGGCAGTCAGACCAGTGGTCAAGGGCCCCAGTCCTTAGAAGACAATTAAATGAGTATTATGGTATGAATATTTTGAAATGTTCCCAAACCTTTTTTCCTAGAAAAAAAGCACTGGTATTATGGTATGAATATTTTGAAATGTTTCCACATTTTACCTTCAAATGCCATGTCCCGAGATGTGGGTAGTTTTTGTTTCACTATACACAACAATTACTGCCTTCTATTAAAAACCACAATGAAGCTCTTGGAATTGGTACGCTACATTTTACTGATCAGTATCAATTCCTCTCCTTTGTGAATTGAGCTGAGTCATCTACACAAGGCTATCTCTCACAGCACTTGTCAATCCAATCCAACCATTAACTTCTATAGCGCCAATTCAAAGTGCACATAAGCAAATTGTCAACCAAGTCATCCGACTGAGTGAAACGTGACAAAAGACAAAGTTTAACTGAACAGAAAAATTCTGGAACATCAAAATCACAAAGGATATGGCCAGGTGATCAGCCTCAGGCACCAGCTCCTCGGGGCCATCGTCTGGTCGAAATAGAAGAATGCCATCCGCGTAAATCCTGGAAAGGGCAAATCCTGATCCTCGCCTGCCGCTTCCACCGCCTCTTCCACTTTTTCTCTTCCAGGTCATCCGCTCCAGTCTCCCGCTCCTCGTCTTCGTCATCCTCCTCTTCGTCGTCGTTTTCGCAGGCGTATTCCCCGGGTCTCTTGAAGGAACAGTCGTCGTTCGACCGTCGTAGTCCTACCTTCCGCCACTGGATCGACGATCCGTCGCCACTTCCGCCACCAAGGACGCCGCAGTCGCCGGAAGTGGCGTCCTCTGCTTCGCGGCTATTAGTCAACACCGGAAGTGATACGACTCTCGATAGTCGTTGATGTCGAGCGGACGACCGGTGGTGTGCGCCGTCGTCGACGCCGACGCCGACCGCTTTCTCCTCATCACCCATCAATTTTTTCAGGGGACGGACGGACGACTGACTCCGGAGAGCAGGAGGAGGTGGAGGAAGAGAAGGATGCTCGAATCCTCCTCTCGGAGACTCTGAAACGGAGTTTTAAAATCCCATATAGAGGTCTCTGAACCAAAACGTTACGTTACGGTGTCAGATGATCTAGCCACAACCTCTGCCGTTCCAAATTGTAAGATTGTCGAGACAACGTACCGAACGCGTCTCGCCCTAGCCGCAACAACCAACGTCAGTCGTAATCATCGCGATTATCGTAATCGTGACTGGCTCGAACCGAACGCGAAGAATACTTATCTGCTCGTGACTTTTTTGTGCATGACTATTTTCGGGACGCCGTTTCGCCTTTCGAAGACTCTGCTTGGAAAAAGCGATTTGCTTTTCGACCGTCGCAATAGCGAGCGCGAGCAATCGCGCGCCGTGCGTATAAGCTCCTCCGACCAGCAGACCGTCCTTATCTCTTTCTCGCCTTGCCTCCAAGAGCAGCGCTGCATCTGCGGCCAGAAGTAAGTTTTGCTTCTTCTTCTTCTTCTTCAGCATCAGCATCAGCATCAGCCGCCGCCGCCGCAGCTTACTATGCCCATCAGCATCTTACCAGCAGCCTGCGTGGCATCATCGGTGGAAGCTAATGTTCTCGTCGTCGAAGTGCCATACACGCCGTTGCGCCGTCTAGGCCCTACCTGTTCGCCAAGAAATTGCGCCTGAGCGCCGGCCATCATAATGGCGGTCGAATATTGACTGGCAGACTTTCTAATAATTTTGACCTATTACTAACAAAAATACGATAAAAGCGGCACTACGGTATTATCGGTCACTCTGAGCGCACGTACGAACCCACCGGCCTACGGGGACGAGATAACAGGCACACGGCCGGGTCCTACGCACGTACCGCGCTCTTTTGATTTACGGACGGAATTCGAGTTGACTTTTATTGGTCTGTAGTTACTTAGATGCCAACAACTCCATTCTTACTGAACTGCGATTACGCCGATAATTACAAGGCGCTATCGGACTTAGGCTAATAGTTGCAAAAGAAGTGAACGAGATAACAACCGTAGGCCTATAGGCCTAATACGTACGACGGAAAGGAATCGTATAGAATTTGCAGCGCGCTCATCGTCTATTCATTTGGGTATGCGATTATAGTTCATACTAAATAATACCACTTCATCGATTTATGGAGCAGAATTTTGGAATTCTTGCCATTTTCTGAAGCGAATTATTATGAACGAGCTCTTCTGATATCCAGTGGCACACGATGGCGTCGTATAGCAGCGGTAACCGGCGGCGGAGAAGCGCTCAGCTCGTTTCAGATTCGCAAAATGTCTCAACCGTAGACCTATCGATTTTTATCAAGCTGGCCAAGAACGTTTTCTCGTGTTTTGATTTGGCACCCGTCATGGCATGACGGGTGCCCTAGGCATTAGGCCTATATGGCGTCACTTTTGGCGTGGCTCATTGATTGATTGATTGATTGATCGATCGATTGATTGATTGATTGAATTATATGTTATTTTGCTGAAGCAGCAGCTGCCAGAAAATTCATCAAATACGTTGACGGTTGACCTGTCGGCCAATAATCATCATCTGTTTTACCACTGGTCTTCGTGATCCCAGGCCCAACCAGTCACCGACGCTCTCGTTTTCATCAAAGAACTGGGTCGTCACCTTTCCGATCATTCCGGGCAGTGCTGTTAAAGATACTTTTCAAATGTATCTTAGATATATACAGATACAGATACATGTGAGGAAATGTATCAAAGATACTGAAACTAGATACATGATAGAAAAAGTATCAAGATACAAATACAAATAGAAAGTATCTTGATACAAGATACTTTTTAAGATACTTTATTTAGACGTTAGTATTGATAAAAAATATCCAAGAAGAGTTTGTTTCAAAATGAACCTAGCATGGAGAAAAATAGTCATAGATGCAATACAAATTCACAACCAAAGAGGTTCTCATATTAATCAAATTAAATTAAATGACTCCAGGGCCTAAAATTAATTTAGTTTAAACTTCTTTAAAGTATATATGAAATGTCCATACATCACCAATATCCACTATAGTCAACCTCTTTTGAGAGTTTAAAAGTATATTGTATATAATTTAAATACATTGATACAAATACTCTTTTTGTATCAAAGATACCGATACTAGATACTTTTCAAAAATGTATCTTGATACAAAATACTTTTTTGTATCTAAGATACGTATATAGATACATGTATCTTAGATACTTAACAACACTGATTCCGGGGACATACGGGAGAGAAGCTTTCTACACCTAGTGACATAGCTCGGGTTCCGGAATAGGGGGGGGGGCGGGCACATCCACATTTTCGATTTTTCAGGGTGTTCAGGTAAAAGAGTCTCACGAGCAAAAAACTTCGTCGTGTCGATCTCCAGCGCTCTGAACTTCTTTCGTTCATTCTCATACTACCCGCACCCCAACCACTCAACGGTTGCTTTGCACAAATCCCGTGCCCTCCCCCTCCGTGGCTGCGCGCAATGCTCTACTTTTACGCATTTCCATGATCTTGCGTCGCTTGCATTTCAATGACACCGGTTCTGCATATAACTCGAACCTATACGAGATCTGAAATGCAGCCTGTGTTTGCATATCCCCCCCATAGGTCCGCGATTTGTTGTTTCCTTGGCTCCAAAAGAAGCATCGCGTCGTCCAGTGTTGGAGTTGTGTCGGAGTTAAGCTGGGAGGGGGTTGAGGACTGAAATTCAATGAACGACAGAAACTGCATGTACCCGATATGTGATTTTTGGGAGGGTTGCAAAGTTAGCTGGGGGGTTCAACCCCCTTACCTCCCCCCCACCTCCCCCCGGTAACTCCAACACTGGCGTCATCACAGCCGTCAGTTTAGATTTAACGATTTCTAGTGCAGGTCATCCGGCTTATGGCTCGGTCTGTCTGTGGCAACTGGGAATCATCATACAGACCACAACTCTACCCAAGCGTCAGCACACGTTCTTATGCATGCAGTTACCGTACGTTGTATTTCCTGTAAATTGCAGCCTCGATGACGCTACTAACCTTTACAAGGAACTTGGTGTGCGTTGCTCGTTTTGCTCTTTACGACCTTAAGCGTCGTCGTAGGCTTTCGTGGTTTGTTTTCGTTTATATATTTCGTAGTAATGTCCTGTGTGTGAGACGATGTATACGTGAAATCCCCGAGTCTAAGACATGTGTGAGAGAAAATAACAATGTAGAAAACAATCTGTTTTCTCATGCCGAGCACTCACAGTCTCACAAATCAAGTAACAAATGAATTGGTTGAAATAACATGGCAAAATAATAATAATAATAATAATAATAATAATAATAATAATAATAATAATAATAATAATAATAATAATAATAATAAGAAGAAGAAGAAGAAGAAGAAGAAGAAGAAGAAGAAGAAGAAGAAGAAAAAAAATAATGATAATAGGCTATTGTTATAATTGGTGCTATTATTTGTGTGATCATTCGTGTGAAAGAGTAAAGTGAGAGTGCGATTCGTAGAAGTAAAAGTAAGTAAAATCTTGTGAATTTCTATGGCGTTTTCAAAAGTATAGCACCGCAGTAGCTCCTTATTCCTAGACGCTTAACCTTAATATGAAATAGCTATAGCCATAGGCAGGGACCAGACAGGTAGGGTCATTTAATCCAAAGGGTCCAGAGCCGTAGCTAGGGTTTTCGGTGCCCGGGGCAAGATTTATATTTTGCGCCCCTAAATCTCGGTGATGACCTTTTTTATTATTCCGCACAGTATCACGCACAGCTATTTTTTATTTATTTATTTATTTTCTCATCATAAATGCGCCCCCACCGGTCGGCGCCCGGCCGGGGGGGGCGGCTTCCCCCCCTGCCCCTCCCCCTAGTCACGGCTCTGAAAAGGTCATTGTGGTTAGGACGTTACAGTTATGGATGAATTACTTTTTGAAGAGTTATAATAGAGTACTAAGTTAATTATGAAAGTACTGCTTAGAACAGCGGTTGTCAACCTGTGGGTCGCGACCCCGACGGGGGTCGAATGACGATTTGTCAGGGGTCGCCTGAAACCTTCGGAAATATGGGATTGTCTCTTTTTTTCATGCGCAAAACTTGTAATTGTACAAAATTTTCCAATTTGTAGTTACTAGTTTTTAAAACTATAATTGTCATTCCAGGATATAGGCATTGCAGACAACTGGATCAGAATGATTTCAAACATTTTAATTGTTGTAGCATTATTGTTTTTAACAGTTTACATTATGAACGAAAGTGCTTTTACGGTTGAGGCCGCCACACCATGGGGAATTGAATTGAATGGGTCGCGGCACTGTAAAGGTTGAGAACCGCTGGCTTAGAAGGCACCTATACTGTATCATGATGTTCGAGATGATGATTCAAACTATAGAATCCGACGTTAAATTTTGTGCAGCAAACATTTCGTATCTATGTCATTAGCCAGAGCTATTGGCAGGTAAGTAAGTAAGTAAGTAAGTAAGTAAGGTAAGTAAGTAAGTAAGTAAATGTTCGTGGATTTATATGGCGCTTTAGGAAAAGTACAGTATAGTAGCTGACTGTTCTTGTGTGCTTATTTTTCTTGAAATAGCTATAGGCAAGGTGCAATTATTACTGTCAGCCAGGCAATGGTCGGTATATCCACAAGGCTGCATGCGGGACGGGTTGTTGTAGCTACGGAGAAGTCAGAACTTGTTGTTTGACCATGTCGTGGGCTGTGGAGGGAAGCTGGATTATTGAGTTCCAGAGTTCTGGTGCAGCATATATACTTTATGCAATCATTTAAATTAAGATGCAGAAGTTAAGTTTTTATTACCGTTAATTATTTTTCGCTCAATCTTTTACTTCCAGCCTTCTTCTTCTTCTTCTTCTTCTTCTTCTTCTTCTTCTTCTTCTTCTTCTTCTTCTTCTTCTTCTTCTTCTTTTTCTTCTTCTTCTTCTTCTTCTTCTTTTTAGGCGCCCTGCATCACAACGTTGGCGACCATGGACCTTCGCGCCACCCTGTCGTTTGTAGATTGTATTAGCTCCACTGCTGATGTTATATCTTTCATGTCACATAGTAGGCTTTTGATAGAATTAAGTTATTCTTTTCTTCCCTCTTGCTCTTTTCCCGTCCACCTTTCCAGTTGTAACTAGGTTTTCCAGACTTGTTGTATCAGTGGCGTCAATTTGTAGTAAAAGTTGTGAGGGTCCACCTGTTGTTGGCCTACCCCTAACCCCAGTGGCATAGTCAGGATTTCCGGAAGTGGGGGGTTTGGTTTTTGGTTTTGACCGTGATCAACTTCGAAAAAATCTTGACAAGCAAAAAAGATCATCTCCTCATCTCTATTTTTTATTTTTTTCCTTCTAGGTGCTGATAAGCAAAAAGGTCGTAACCTAAACAATCGTACAACGGTACAATATAGATTTATTCAGATTTTTGTGAGGGCCCAATGCATTGTGGACTCAAAAAATAAATTTTTGTGAGGGTCCGGACCCCAGGAGCCTCACGGGATTGACGCCCTTGGGGCTGTCCATTAATTACGTCAACAATTTTTGGGTAATTTTTGACCCCCTTCCCCTTGTCAACAGTTGTAAACTTTCAGTGACCCCCTATAATTACGTCAAAAATTTTTACCCCTCCCCTCCCCACTAAGATCAGTGACAGGTCTCCCTAAAAAGTTTAGAAGGTTATTATTTTTGCGGCGATGACCATTTTTCCTTTCTTTTGTTCGTCAAGTGTCATAAAGTGGTGGAGATAACCTTTCTATTATTTGTCAGCAGGGATATTTCTAGGATTGTTAATTGGGGTGTCGACCTCAAATTGGGGAGGGGTGTCCGGAGCTAATTAGTATGCATTTTGTATGCATACCATTGTCACATTACCAAATTGGGAGGCGTCGACCTCAAATTGGGGGATGTTGGAGTGTTAGGGGGTGTAAAAATAGCCCTGCTTGTCAGGCTTTTTTCCGTTGTAATATTCCATGAAATTTCCTATTGTTATCATTTATAAAAAGTGAAATTGTTGACGTTAACTTCTCTTGACCTTCACCCCTCTCCCTGTCAACAGCTGTCAAACTTTTTCAAACCCCTCCCCCTATTTTATTGACGTAATTAATGGACAGCCCCCTATGCGTGTTCTATCATCGTGTGTCAAACGAGTTCGAGAAGCCTTTTCCTTATGGTTTGCATTAGTTTTCGTCGTGTATTTGCCAATACCAGAATTTCTTGATTTGTTTTTTTCTCGCTGTCCATGTCATCTTCAGCAATACTTACCGTACTGTGCATCCAGTGGCAACAGGTACAGAGGCCGTCCATTAAGTAGGGGCGTAGTGCGTTACGCTCGAGGGCAGTGGCGTGCAGAGAGTGGTCGGCGCCCGAGGCAAAGTCGATAAGAAAAAAATGGTTGACGAGCAACAAAGGTCGCCGACTCAATTTGGGCGCCCCATCTGGTCGGCGCCCGGGGCCACCGCCAAACCGCCCCCTCAGCACGCTACTGCTCGAGAAGGAGATGATTTAAGAAAGTGTGACAGTTTGCAACAGAATAAACCCTTAAATAGCCTATACCTGGTGGGAGGCATAGTAAAAGCGTTTGATAGAGGTCAGTGGCGGCTCTAGGATTTGGCAAGTGGGGGGGGCATTGGGGTGGCAACTTATAATCACGGGGGGCCAACCATTTGTTGTTTAATGTATGTAGCATTAAGCATAGATATAGAAAACGTTTTTACGTTTTTATTTTTTCTTAAAAACATGTTTTTAATGTTTTTAAGTTCCTTATGTATTTTATTTTCTGTATCTTATTGGCATATCAATTTCTGAAGGGATACGTTTTAATTATTCTGCTTGGATTTGGTTCGCTGGAGAACTCCACTATTTCCAATGTTGGAGTTGTGGAATTTGAGCTGGGGTGAGATTTCAACCCCCTCTCCCGGCAACTCCAACACCGACTATTTCTTCATTGCAGAACCCCAAGATTTCTTCATGCGGAAGTTTTAGTGTCTCAGCAGGTGTCATCGTTGCACTGAGGAAGGGTTAGGTTAGGTTATCGTTCGGAATGTTGGGGCGGTCATCTGATAGAAGCCATCTCTGACCCGGTCACTTCGTGGGTCGAAGGTGTTGTGTTTCAGCTTTCGTTAAGTCGTTCGTTATTCGAGGTCCGAGGGTCAAAGGTTCTATAATGCCTATGAGGGCTTTTAGATTTTCAAGTGTTCTACACGTCACAATAGTATTGGATACTTTTAAAAATCATATTTCATTTGTGCAACGACTGACTGAGTTCTGGATCGTTCACTTGAATTACTTCATTAATACGTGTCGACTGTAATGCATGGATGGATTCTAAAGGACTTGAGTCAATGTTTTTTAAGACAATGTTTTTTAATGTTTTTTATTTTTTTAGAAAAAACATGTTTTTTCATGTTTTTTTATTTTAAAATTTATGTTTTTTACATCTATGGCATTAAGTATAGGGTCCCAACTAGGGGGGCACTGGGGGAGGCACTCAATAGGGGCACGGGCCCCCCTTGCCCCCCCGGTGGAGCCGCCACTGATAGAGGTTGTGTGCTCATTAACACTTTTTGCCCAAGATACATACAATTTTAGGTCTCAATTATTTCTAAACCTCTTAACTGGGGATCCCGGATATATCCGTCCATTTTACACTGAGTTACAGTTAAATACACGGTTAAGGGGTTAATTCGAAAATTGTTGCACCATTTGAATGATCGCTTCGTGTATTCTATTGATCAGCAAAAAGATTGTACTGTTCTATTACACGAAGTGCTGTATAGAAATAGACATTCTCATTGGCCAATCGTAATTCTGTATTTATAGACGAAGCTGTCGCGGTATACGGGAGGCCAAGGTCAGATATGTATCCTGTGAAATCGGAATGTAGCCTAGATCAAATGTACGAAGGTATAATAATAATAACAAGGTTTAGAGTGGTTCAGGTTCAGTAGGGTCTGCCCTGCGTGAGAACCACTATCAATCGGTGATAGCATTATCATATATACTCCACAACCGTCCGCAAAACCTCGGGTCAGCTCTAAAAATACCACCCGATGTTGAGAAACAGCGAGAAGGAGAGTGGTGTTTGTGGTCTAGAATCTAGATTTTAAAGTGAATCGGAAGATCTGACAGACAGAGAAGGAGACGTTCGGATTTTTCAGTCAACAACAGGAAAGCCTTTCTTGCCAATGGCTCGTGTTTGCAGAGGCGTAGCGTCCCAGTGGCTACTATGGCTCTAGCCATGGGCGGCACACATGATGGGGGCGGCAAATTTTGGAAGCGACTTTTTGATTTTGTAGGGTTGTTGAGGAGTTTTTGGCGAAGGCGAAGTGGGCGGCAAAATGTAGAAGGGACGCCAAACTTAGTGACGACGACCTTTTTTTCTTGTCAAGTATAATAAGAGCAAATTGGGGCGGCATTGTTTCCAGGAGCAATGGGCGGCACAAGTGCACGCTACGCCACTGCGTGTTTGTTCTAGGAACGTCGAGTAACGAATCGGCGAATACTGTTGAAAGAATATTATTCATTTTGCATCGTCAGCAAATAAATCTTACAACTTAAACAGCGTTTCTTGTTTCATTAAGCTTCAAATAGCTTAAGTTTCTGCTTTATTCCGACGCTAGCAAGCCTCTGCTCATGTTCGCTAGATGGCGGGAATGCGCTGTCTTTAGCCCCTTCCCACGGGCCAAGAATTTTCAGGAGAATTGCTTAGTTGCTTTAAGCTGTCGATTAACATGAAACGCATGAAACTCGGCAGCGATCTATTTTCTAGCTGTAAGCCTCGCACCACTTTGGACACCAACATTTAGTATAGAAGACGTCCATTTAAAAAAGAGTTTGGGTGCACTGGTTAAAACAACTCCGCCATAGCGGGTGGCAAGCCCTGGTTGAGAAAGGAGGAGCCAAACACGCATACAAACACACGTAGACGCCCATCGTCTTTGATACGGACGCGTCTATAAACAAACACAACACACGCTGGTTAAAACACGAACTCGTATTTAAACAAGCCCCACACACACACGTAAAAGATAGACAGGAAATGGCAATCATTCCTAATTACACACGAGTCGAATGCGTGGAACAGCGTTGCTCGATAATTAGCCTAAGGTTTATCGAACTCCTGCACCACCCGCATTGGATACTAATTTGTCTTTTTGCAGACAGTAGTGTAGCGTGCCAATGGCTACTATGGCTCGAGCCATGGGCGGCACACATGAAGAGTGTTGCAAATTGAGCGGCGATGACTGTTTTTGGCTTGTCATGCCATTTTATATAGAAAAACAAAAATTGCCCAAAAATTGCCAAAATTGCAAAAAATTGCCTAAAATTTGCAAAATTTGCATAAAATTGCCAAAAAATTTTTTCGCCCCCAAGAAAAGTGTGAAATGACGCTACTGCAGCAGATTGGGGTGACGTTTTTTCAGGAGCCATGGGCGGCACAAGATCACGCTACGCCACTGTTTGCAGACTCAAGGACAAGAAGACAAAAGGATGACAATAACAAATCCACTAGACTGACTAGAGCCTAGCCCTAGAGGACAAGCCGAAAAAGAAATAGCTTATGCAGCAAAACCATAACGTGAATGAATGGATGGGTGAAACACAGTGATCCTCGACTTCTCACGCAGGGCAGATCTTACTGAACCACTGCAACCCCGGTTATTATTATTATTGTTGTTATTATTATTATTATTATTATTATTATTATTATTATTATTATTATTATTATTATTATTATTATTATTATTATTATTATTATTATTATTATTATTATTATTATCATCATTGTTATTATTATTATTATTATTATTATTATTATTATTATTATTATTATTATTATTTTACGACGTATAACGTCAAATGTCGCGTAGGCCTAAACAACGACTAGTGTTATTAAAGCAATCCATTTGTCATACCGTCATAAGTTGAATTTTATCTAGAATCTGATATGTTGTCGCTGGGAATTTTGCGTGGCTTACAAGTCGAAATGCAGAAATATCACAGGCAGAACAAAAGTGGGGGGAGATCAGACTCTCGTCAGAGCAACAAGAAAAACGATCGCTGTCTTAAATAATTATGAAGATCGGTTCAGCAAATTTTAGAAATTCAATAGTCGTCCTAACGCATGACGATGCCCTGTTCCGCAAAATCTTCGTCGTTTGCCGTTGTCCTTAGACAGTCGTCGGTAGAACCGAAGAGGACGAGACCACCGATAGGGGGCGTGCCACCGTCAGAACCGTTTCCGGCCCGGCAGCCGTGACCGAGTTCGCTGCCCCGAGATGATGGTGGTCGCCTTCCTTCCGGAAGCATCGACACATCAGCCTCCGGTATTCGGCCGTCACGTTCCTGTGAAGAACGACGTAGAGGAGCGAATTCAGGGTGGCGCTGAAGTAGTACATCCAGTTGGCGGCGAACGTGTACCAGGCGGGATACGGCAGCGGGAACAGGAGGATGAAGATCGGCAGGTAGGCGGCGGCGTAGGCCGCGATCATGGCGAACAGGTTCTTGGCCGATTTGACGCTCGAGACGGTCAGCTGGAGCGTTCCGTGACTGTTTCCGGCGTGGATCGAGTCCGCACGTGACTCCTTACGACCAGGTATATCTTCAGGTAGGCGATGATGATGACGACGCCCGGTACGGCGAGGTTGAGGAGGGCGTAGACGAATCCGGCGGTCTTGTCCCGGGGGTAGTAGAAGAACGCCGTCAGGGTGCCCCGGTTGAATATCCACGTCGCTCCGGTCGACTCGAGCACGACGCTGGTCAGGATGGACCCGCCCCACAGGGCCGACAGGATCAGGCGGAGCAGACGCGGTGTGAAGAACGACCAGTAGGTGAGCGGTCGAACGATGACGCTGCACCGGATTACGGAGATCAGCGCCAGGTGCCAGACGGCCGACAACGACGACGACGTGAAGACGCAGCCGAGGAGCGCCTTGAGACCGTGCGACGGCTTGTAGTTGGGACCCCGCCAGGCGATGCCGGCGCTGATCATCGGCCCGACGCCGCCCATGCCGATGTCGGCCAGGAAGAGGGAGGCGACCGGGCCCGTGGCGATGTCCTTCTTCAGCTTTCGGCTCGAGACGAGAAGGACGAAGGCGGGGACGTTCGAGAGGAAGTTGGCAACGGCGACCAGGGAGGGAACGATCGCTCTCGCGTCGACGTCGCTCATCTTCGGCAAAACGATTTTACGGCAGAAAACGAAATTTCTTTAACAAATAGAACCCATACAAATATTTCTGAAGTCGTAAAAAATACTAACAACTAATAATAACGTTTAGAGCAGGTCCGTAGGAAGTGGGGGTGCAGGGGGCGCAGGTGCACCACCTGGAAAAAATTAGGGGGTACTGCACCGCCTGGAATATGAGGCTCTTTTTTGCTTATCAAGATTTTTGAAGACACGATAAAGGAAGGGTGATTACCTTTTATGCTCGTCAGGTTTTATGATAAATAGTGATTTTTTAGCTATGCCCCTGAAAAATGCACCCCCTGCTAAAAACTCGTTCTGACGTGTCTGGTTTAGAGTGGTTCAGTAGGGTCTGCCCTGCGTGAGAACCGCTATATTCTTAAACAGTCGTTGGTTGTTAATGTAAAAGCACGCAACTTTGTTCCATTTGAGTGGATATTTGACATGTCAAAGATATTTTTAAAAATTCACTTTGGCCTCTTTTAGCTAAGTCACAGCGCTATTCGCGTCTTCGCTTCCTTCAGGTTAATTATTAATTAATAACACAATCTGTCTCTCTCTCTCTCTGTCTGTCTGTCTCTGTCTCTCTCTCTCTCTCTCTCTCTCTCTCTCTCTCTCTCTCCGATTTTTATGTTACACTACGTCCTGTCGATGCTGTTTACTCTCTGTCTCTGTCAAGAATTCTCTCTGAAATTAAGATTTTCTCTGTTTTTTCTCTCTCTCTCTCTCTCTCTCTCTCCGATTTTTATGTTACACTACGTCCAGAGAAAAACGATGCCGTTTACAGTCAGCCAGTCTCGTCAAGAATTAAGATCTGAAATTAAGATTTTTGGTAGTTACTGTCTTTTTAAATTTTGTTGCCGAGGAAGCCAACTCAATGAGCAAGCATTTTAATTGTTGTCATTATTATTTTCTGCAGCTTACTCTGTTTTACTTTGATAAACTTATGAAGTTACAGTTAGGGTCCATCCATATAGTACGTACGCATTGAGGGGGGAAGGAGGGTCGGATTTTGGAGATTTTTCCTATGTGGTCTACGCTAAGTGCAACGGGGCGAGAGGTGAAAATATGACTCTTTTTGCGTAGGTACTACATGGATGAACCCTTTGCTTTCGATTGCAGAGGAAACGTCGAATAAGATTTTCCGTGTAGAAATACATCTTGGCGGAAACAAACTTGTCAGAAAATTTCCTACCACGAAGCGATTTCGAGGCGAATTATAAGCAAATCTAAAAGCAGTGCTTATTGACCGTAGGGTTGCAGTACAAACGATTGGTGCCTTGATGGTAAAAAACCCTTGTCTATATTATTGAAAATTGATTCCGAAACTTGTCTGTAGCTAAAGAGTTTTTTTGGAACGGGTTTCATCTTTGCACGCTGAAAATCAGGCGTCTCTTTCCTGAGCACTGTGCGTTGCGTGCAGATGTAGGCCTAAGATGTGCGTTTTATTTAACAGCGATTTGAAATTTTTTATTCTTTATTAATTAAAGAACAAATTAACGGAAATCAAATAAACATTGCAAATTCGCCAAATGCATAATTTCTCTGTCGTCACGTAATCACTTCGACTTTTCAGGATAACAAATAGGCAAACGCAAATTCGTGACACGAACGCAGCCTCGAGAAAGCTTCCGAATCCAGCGTCAAAGCTCAAGGTGAAGAGTCGTTTTTTTCGCCAATTATGACAAAATTATGACTATATATATATATATATATATATATATATATATATATATATATATATATATATACAGTATATTTATTAGGCATTCGCTAGAAGAAGAAGAAAGTATATTTATTTATTTTTATATATAATCGAGTGACTCGCGAGTTTTTCAACAATTATAAAATCATTTGCAATAGTTTTTGTCTTGCAAATGTCTGAAATCCTACAACTAATTTCCTTTTAGTGTATAGGCCTATGCATGTCAATAGACGGTTTGGCAGCTTTTGAGAGTAGAGATACAAGAGCTGAGACGAGAGATACGAATTTTTTGCAAAGGAAATAAGGTTTAGGCTATTGTATTGTTTGACATGACTGCTAGCTGTTGTCAAATCTCGCTAGCCTCTTCAGCGTTCATTCGGCAAAAGCTCTTAGTAGGCCCCTATCGATAATTAACCCAATTATTATTATCTGTTGTCAGAGACGGCTCCAGAGGGGACCCTGAGGGCCCGGGGGCCGTGCCCTATTGAATATCTGGCCCCAAATGCCCCGCACTTTAGTTTGGTGCATCCATTATAAGCAACTTGACTAGTCAATGTTTGCGAAAAATAGTTAGCCCCCATGCTTAGAAGTTGCCACTCCAACGGCCCCCACATCCCAAATCCTGGAGCCGCCACTGTCTATTATCTCATTTTCGCACAATTATTAATCGTGCAATCTGAATTTTTAATGTGCCGCCTGATTTGCTCGACGAACTCCAAAGATTGCAACACTCAATGTTGGAGTTGCTAAATTTGAGCTGGGAGGTTGAGGGCTGAAATTCAATGAATGACAGATACTGCATGTACCCAGTAGGTGATATTTTTGGAGGGTTGAAAAGTTAGCTGGGGGTTCAACCCCCACCCCCCCCAACCTCCCCGGCAACTCCAACACTGGCAACACTGATGTTTAATCGTGAACAGACCTAACGAGCCAAGTGAATCTGACCAATTCTAGCGCGTTATCTATTGGCCAGTGTTCAAGTTTATTACTATATCTTCTGCGAGAATTCTACAAAAAGACTGATCTTAATTTTCAGTGGAATCATTTCACACACGATCATCTTCTCTAAAGCCTTAGCGAAGGCCATGTCCGTTTGTTTTTGTTCTAGATTATTTGTTTCTTGGCTATTAAATTTAATGTTGTCAACATAAAATTTCGCAGAAAAGATTAGCGTTTTACCGGAATTTTTAAGCAATCGAGAGTATAAAATCAACAACTTACTTGTCACACCAGGTTAAGTATTTACTTCATTTACGGTACTTTTAACAACAGAAGCATCGCATTTCTAGATACCTTGACTTACGACCAGTTCTAGCCTATGTCATCTTCGTATTTCTTCTTTCGTTTCGCCTTTCTTTGTATTTTTCCAACGCCCTTTCGTTGATTCGTTGAGTTCTCCGTGTTGTGTACGTATATAGGAACCGCAGAAGAAGAAAAATAACCGAACTAAATGCGCCTACTTATCGAAGAAACAGTAGAAAACTGCTTCAATGCAGCGCGTTTGCTTCGGTTAAGATGATCAGGAGACGTGGCGAGCGCCGATTGGACGAACGCCTCCAAACTTCTGACGTAATAACTCGCGCATGCGCAGACGACTCAGCAGGCGCTGTCAGGGCGTCTTACAGACTCCCAGGCATTGTCTCGGAGTCAAACACTTGTCCACCCGCTCGATTTTGAGGAAAAAATTTTTTCTTCTGTTATATTTTAGTATTTAGTCATGATGTATATGATATGATGTGGAGTAGTCTGAAAAGTAACTAACCGTTATAAACACGGCTGACGAGCAAAAAAAAAGGTCGTCAACTTTTTCGCAAACTTGTATCATGTCAGGTCAAAGTATTTTTGCGGGGAAAAACAGTGAAATATATGACGTCTCTGCAGACTCCTGGCATTGTCTCGAGTCAAACACTTGTCCACCCGCTCGCTGTCAGTCAATGTTTCATTTCGTCATCGTTGCCGTTTTAAGGGGTTTTATCGAAGCCAGGCACCCGCAAAAGTCCGCAAATGCTGGGGGGGGCAGAGCGCAGGTCACAGGAGCTTATCCAAAAGGATACATATTTTTGCTTACAGCCACACCTCCGCATCATCTTTTATTGGAGACCAGAATATTCATTCTGCGGGGAGAGACCAGGAGGGCGGCTACACATGGGAGGTTCGGGGGTGGGGTGGGGAAGGGTGGCGTGTCTCCTTATTGAATGCCTTATGCCTGGACCTCAATCGGAACCCCTATACTTACTACTACATAGCTATCAACAAATACCTCTCAACAAATAGTTGGTCCCATCTTAGCAGCAGGGTTTAATACAGGCCGTTTCCGGAGGAGAAAATTGAAAAACAACCCCGGAAATTTCATTTTTTCTGGAAAATTTGTCTCCAATATATACATACATATATAAAATTATATATATATGCTCCAATCTGATTATATATATATATATATATATATATATATATATATATAATGCCCTCGGTGCTTCATTCCCGAAGGTCTTATGAGAGAAAAAATTGTCCGGAGACAAAAATTATTGTGTGTTAACTCTCGTCAGGTTCTTGAAGGTCGAATCACGGAAAAAAGTTCCTCGAAGCGATATTGCGTTGAAGCGCTGTATGGCCATAGACAAACGCTGAAATAGGAAAGCTTCCTTCCCTTTTGTCTCCGGAAGACTCTGAAATACGACGACCTAATATTATTGTCTGATGAAAATCTGTGCGTCGAGACTTATTGGGCCGAAGGACTCATGATATATATATTATATATATATATATATATATATATATATATATATATACATATATAAGATATCATATCACAGGGGGTCTGTCCTGGGGCTGCTGTTATTCGTCCTTTACGTGGCCGATGTCGGTCGTGTCATCGACTCGCTCGGCCTGTCCTCCCACGCGTACGCCGATGATGTGCAGGTATACGCCGCCTGCCCCCCAGGCGAGACCGGCGAGCTGCGAACTCGGGTCCAGGACTGTGTGCTCGAGGTGGCGGAATGGATGGCATCGAACCGTCTTGCCCTCAACCCGGGCAAGACGGAGCTCCTGTGGCTGAGCACCCCGAGGAGGGGACACCTTATCGACCCAACACCATTCGAGATAGGTGGTAAAGAAGTCGTGCCTTCCAACGAGCTCCGCCTCCTAGGGGTGCTCATCGACTCCTCTCTGACCCTCGTCGGGCATCTCAGCGCCGTGACCCGCTCTTGCTTCTTCCAACTCCGGCGAATTAGGGAAGTTCGCCGTTACATAACAACACCAGCCTCCATCCATCTCGTCCGCGCTCTCGTACTTTCGAGACTGGATTACTGTAACAGTGTCCTTCTCGGACTTCCTGGGAACCAGCTTAGCAGACTCCAGGCGGTCATCAATGCCTCTGCGCGGATTATTTTCGGCCTGAGGCGGCACGAGCATGTGACACCTGTGCTAAGGGACAAGCTCCATTGGCTTCGGGTCCCGGAGCGCATAGTCTACAAGCGGTGTTGGCTGACTTTTTCCGCGCGCTTCGGGACCCTGCCTGCCCCAATTACTTGTCACGCCTGGTACGGAAACAAACGACGACCGGGTGCCGTCTCCAGCTGAGATCCAGCAGTCGCCACCGGCTTTACGTTCCTCCTCCGGCCAGGACTCGGAAGTTTGGCGAGCGCTCCATGACTCACGGCAACCCACTTCTGTGGAATGCGCTCCCCGATTCGCTGGCCGGGACTATTTCTCCTGAAACGTTCGCCAAAGAACTAAAAACGTACTTGTTCACCAGATCGTACAGTTATTAGCTGTGTGTTGATTGTACAGCGCTTTTGGTTTTGGCCGATGGCCATGTTACGGCGCTTCATAAATAGTCGAATAATAATAGATATCATATCATAAGATATATATATATATATATAATATATATAGGCCTATGCTCCAATCTGACCAAAGTCAGTACCATCAGGCGCGTCTTAGGGTCGTTTCAGCAGAGCACGCCGGGGACTGGCTTTATGCGCTGCCCATCGCTTCCTGTGGTCTGCGCATGGACGACGAGGCAGTCAGAATCGTCGTCGGCCTCCACCTCTCGGTTACAACATCTGTGAACGGCACATCTGCCCGTGTGTGTGGGGAAGAGGTGTTGGAAGTGGGATCTCATGGATGCTGTAGTAGTAGTAGTAGTAGTAGTAGTAGTAGTAGTAGTAGTAGTAGTAGTAGTTGTTGTTGTTGTTGTTGTTGTTGTTGTAGCAGTAATCATATAGCTGTATTTTAAGTGGCGCAGTAAGATATCTCCTGTGCTGGAAACCAGCCCTTTTTTAGTTGAGTTAATTATTAGTCTGGAGTGAGTGGGGTTATTTCACGGGGTTTTGTCAGGTAGAAAATGAGATCAGGACATCATTTTGAGTTGCGAATTAAATCAATTTTTCGAAGCAGGTATACCTGCCTTCCACTCGTATCCTACTGGCGACGTCATACTTAGTCTATATAACGAATATCTAATATTCATTATGCGCCACACTATTTAACTAATAACTACTAAGGAGACGTGGGTTTGACGTTGTTAATTAATATGTCGCATTGCGATGAGATAGCGAATATCGACTTCGTGATACGGACGATAATTAACCGACAATATCGATGTTTCTTCGTTTCCCTTTAACTTTACACGGCAATATGTGATACGACGCTGCAAAATCGACTGGTAAAACACGGAAATTGAACGCACAGGTGAACAGCTAGAGGTGAAACGCAATATTTCAGGAAATGTCTTTTAGGAACAACGGATAACAAAGATTCCGTCGTCATTTCACAGACGATATCCGAGAATTGGCACGAGAAGGCAGCAGACAATGACGGCAGGAAATGGACTAGTATATGTATGTCGTGCTCTGTAGGGAAGTACTTTTCAGGATCAATTTGTTTCGAAAAAAGAAAACGAACTCAAAAGCTCACAACACTGAATCATTGACCATCGAAATGACACATAATAGGTATTTACTATTTAGGTATTAATAATAATAATAATAATAATAATAATAATAATACTAATAGTAGTAGTAGTAGTAGTAGTAGTAGTAGTAGTAGTAGTAGTAGTAGTAGTAGTAGTAGTAGTAGTAGTAGTAGTAATAGCAGCAGTAGTAGTAGTAGTAGTAGTAGTAGTAGTAGTAGTTGTTGTTGTTGTTGTTGTTGTTGTTGTAGTAATAGCAGTTGTAATAGTAGTAGTTGTTGTTGCTGCTGCTGTTGCTGTTGCTGTTGTTGTAGTTGTAGTTGTAGTAGCAGCAGTAGCAGTAACAGTAGTAGTTGAGGCTGTTAGAGTTTACATTTTCTAAAATTTAAATCAATCTGAGAAATTTCATGGCTTTTCGTGTTTTAACCGACTTTGCATCAGCGAGCATTGTAAGTCACCCAATCATCTATAATATAATTAATCCGCCTTAAACTGTGGTAAGATAAACTGCTGCTATAGGTTACTGCGTGGAATCCATGGATATATGTTAATTTGTTAAATTAATTATCGTTTTAATAGCCACAGCAGGATATAGCCGAATAACAGCGATACATAAATAGGCCCTAAAATATGTAAAACATCAAGATGCATTCGGACACCCTTTTGTCTAGAAAGATCACTGCGTGTGTCTATAATTATGCATCCGTTATGTATGCACAATGTACGGCTATGGATTGATGCGCCTATTCGCTATAGTCAGTGGCGGCTCCACCAAAGGGGCCAGGGGGCCCGTGCCCCCTATTGACTGGCGGACCTGGCCCCCAAAGTGGCCCCCAGTTGGGACCCTATACTCAATGCTACATACGTTAAACAACAAATGGTTGGCCCCCATGATTAGAAGTTGCCCCCAACGGCCCCCACTTGCCTAAAATCCTGAGAGCCGCCATTGGCTATAGTTCCGAGACATCGTTCGCTTATTAATTAAGAGAATTTTTAACAAGGACGACAAACAACGCTCGATGTTTTCCATGTACTCATTTTCGCACGCGGTGACAATATAGGCTGATATCGTCTTGCTTTTAGCCTACATCCGGGAAATACATCGTCAGAGATCTCCGATGACTTTCATTTCGATACCTGTGTCGACATACAGAAGAATCGTCGAATCAGGGTACATTGATGATGATGATGATGATGATGATGATGATGATGATGATGATGATTATGAATGATGATGATGATGATAAATGATGATGATGATGATGATGATTATGATTATGATGAGTATGATTATGATGATTATGATGATGAATGATGATGACGATGATGATGAATGATGATGATGATGATGACGACGACGACGATGATGATAACGACGATGATGATGATTATAATTATGATGAAGATGATGATATTAATAATGACGACGACGACAATAATGGTGATCAAGATTATGATGAAGATGATGATGATGACGACGACAACTACATTGATGTATACGTCTTAAGTGCTTTAATGCTTGGTGATAGTATTCTAGGCCTACTACCCATGCCCCCCACAACTACTACTCGCCGGTTTTGTGCGAATTTCTTGTGACCGGTTCCGGTCCAAATAGAGGGTCGGGCGGGCGGGCCCCTGCCACCCCCTGGCCCTGTGGCTACGCGAATGCCAGTGAGTCTCGTTCTGCTTAGACGCGAAGCTCTTTTACCTGGATTCTTGGATCAGCAGAAGGGGATATAACAGCAAAGGAGCTTTGCTGTTGTACCAAAAGGTCGCTAGGTGCGAGACTTCCTGACTATCAGTGGGACGCCAGGACACGAATTGAAAACCAGAGGCGGGGATTTTGCATTCGATTGCGTTATTTCGAATATTACATAAACTAGCACCTAATAGCACTACAGTCTTCTTCTTCCTCCTCTTTCTTGTCCTCCCCTCTTCTTCTTCTTCTTCTTCTTCTTCTTCTCTTCTTCTTCTTCTTCTTCTTCTTCTTCTTGTGTCTTGTAACTATTGATGTAATTATAATGTTATTATTGTTTCTTGGCTTTTTAAAAGTTCCATGGTTCACTTGCTTGTGCTTGGATATATAACATCAATGCTACCCGCAGCTACCGTCTTAGAAACACGGAAAGAATTTTTCCCTCTAATTTTCCTACACTTTTACCGAAAAACATGGGTCGTCCATAAATTACGTCACGCGGTTAGGGGGTACGGCCATTTGTTACGAAGTGTGACGACGGGGGTTCCGTAAATGTGACGTCACGCAAAAAAATTAGGTCATGACCTTTTACCTTTTTGCTTGTCAGGGATATTTTGGAGAAGAAAAATGCAATTTTCGAGAGGAAAAAATACAAGGATGCTGTTACGTCATATTTTAGGGTAATAATGCCAAAATCGCGTAACGTCATTTATTTCGGAAGGCGAAAGGGGGTCGGCTCGTTGTGACGTCATATTTTACGGGTCTGACGTTTTGTTACGTCGCGTTACGTGGGGGATCAAAAAAGTGCCAAATTCGCGTGACGTAATTTATGGACGACCCCTAGGTTGACAAACAAAAAAGATCATCCGCAGTTTTATCCCGTACTTTTACTAGACCTTTACTTGAAAATTAGTTTGACAAGCAAAAACGAAGTCTGGTGGAGGGGACGCATCCCTCTCTCATCCCCCACGTGGAACCGCCACTGCTTAGGACTAAGTTTGCATGAAAACGCTATGAAGCTGAGATCGTTCAACTAAACTACTAAAGCACACAGCTAGGTATTGTTCTCAGTATTCGACAGATGGCAGCAGCAGTCCTTACTCTGCGTTGTCAGTTATCGCTTTTCGAACTGACATCAGGCAGGTTGTGATAACACGTTACACGTTGAAGTTCATGGGCGTATTTAGAAAGGCTTAAATGGGTATGCTAAAATTTATTCTATGTTCTGCAATAACATACAGTTTAATTTTATTAATAATACCACCTGTAAAGTACTGACCGTAAATGTACTACAAATGAGTTAAGTTCAATCGTCGGTCTAACAGACTTTAAGTGCAACAGAAGGGAAGGACCAACGACCAAAGGGGTATGCTATGGATCAGAAGCATACCCCTAAATACGCCACTGTTGAAGTTGGCGCAATGGTCCAGCCGCGGTTAACTGTACTGAGAGTCACGGGATCCGGGATTAAAACCCGGAACGCAGCAGAAACTTTTCCGTCTTCTCATAAATAGGAAGGAGTTCACTGTTCACCCGTTCAACTCAGCTGTGAACATCTGACGCCGACACGTGTACTATAAATAAAAGCGGTTCGTATG
Organism: Metaphire vulgaris; assembly: GCA_018105865.1. NCBI lineage: Eukaryota > Metazoa > Annelida > Clitellata > Crassiclitellata > Megascolecidae > Metaphire > Metaphire vulgaris. The sequence continues at coordinate 15,919,643 of CM030837.1, forward strand.
AGCGACAAACTAATTAAGAACATTCATGTACGTAATTTCTTGTCGCCTAACGATCACTCACTGATTCGAAACGGGCCCAAGTTGAAACAATAAATGGATTGAAAAAGTTATAACTAAGGAACCGGTTTACTGAATGATGAAGGTACTTACACTGGTTTTCACATAGGCTAGCTCAGCCTCCTAGACCATTAGAAAGTCACATTATTATTATTATTATTATTATTATTATTATTATTATTATTATTATTATTATTATTATTATTATTATTATTGTTGTTGTTGTTGTTGTTGTCATCATCATAATCATAATCATCATCATTCCTCATCATCATCACCATTATTATTATTATTATTATTATTATTATTATTATTATTATTATTATTATTATTATTATTATTATTATTATTATTATTATTATCAAATCATCATCATAGGAATTGAATTACATATATTATCATCATCATCATCATTATTATTATTAGTTAGAATATTGTGTTCAAAGAGACTAAATAGGGGCCTATCTGATTATTATTATAGCAAGAGGCTAAATAGGGCCTATCTGAAAATCTCTTCCCATTTCTTTTATTTTTTACATTTTTTGACATTGTTGTCCTCGGAAGTTAGATATGATAATATAGGCCTAATCTAATTCAGCCTGTTGAACTCCTTTCTCTATACTGTATACAGTACTTTCAGTTCCAAACTAAAAAATACACAATAATATCCTACATGGTCAGTTCAACTATTATTATTATTATTATTATTATTATTATTATTATTATTATTATTATTATTATTATTATGGGCCCACTCAATCTAATGGAAATACGAAACAGTCTGTCACTGCCGGGGGCGCCAAATACGAAGTTGCAGGGGGCGCCGGATTGGCTAAGCCAATAGATCGCCAAATTTGGTCAACCCGATAACCTATTTGATCCCATGCACCGACCGTCCACTGAACACGGCATAGGTTGACCAATCAGACAACTCCATTAGCTCCGTAGGTCGTCGTCGATAATAGTGACACGGGTGGTGCTTCGCTAGAGAGAGAAAAAACTTCACAACATGGCGATATATTATTAAGTTCCGACGTCGCGTCGAACGTCGAAAACATGGCGACGCATTTCGCGATAGACACCGGATCTCCGTATGCAGCAGGCGAATCTACTCGCACAGACCCACGGACTCTACTAATATTAAAGTTCGAAACGTACTTTACGCAGTTGGCAATGGCGTAGCCACGGGGGTGGGGTGGGGGAAGGAGGGGGTGGGGGATTGGGGGGAAGACGGGTCTCCTATTCTGAGTGCGATCAGTCGAGGGATTTGCGCAAAACCGTTGAGATATTTTTCGGAGGGAGGGCAAGAGTAGGTAGGATGATTGGAAAGAAAGAGGTGATATATATAGAGGAGCGTAGCGACGGGAGGGTATATATATCGTGCATATATATATATATATATATACCCCAAAAATCAGTGTATATATATAATAACAGTATATTATAAGTGGTTTAGGAGGCAGGTAAGCCTGTGCAAAAAACCGGACTAGTCACATTAGGTTTGGCATTTAATATAGCCCGGTATGTTTTGCGCCACCCTGTGTATACCTTCATGTATATTATATATAACAATATATACCCCCAAATTTATACCCCTCAAATCACAATTTCATGGCTACGCTATATATAATATTATATATATAATATATATATATATATATATATATATATATATATATATATATATATGGTAATACGCTAAATGAAATATCGTTGGTGAACATAGATACATAGAAGGTTCGTAGTGCGTGGACGTTAGATTGTATCTAGGGTCAACCCGAGGAGCGACATTACAGCAAGTAAATCTAGTAAATTAGTAATAAGTTTCTTTCGTCGTGACGACGAATATTGATATAGAAACTGTCATAACAGTGTTGAGGGCTGACCATAAACAGTATATAGGCCTATGCATGCTATCGATAATTAATTAATTAATTAATTATAAAAGTCATTTATATAGCTTTACTTCGCATATAGGCCTATTTGATTTTCAATTTGCATTAGCCTATGTACAAAGAACATCTCACGCAATAGTAAAAACAATGATGATAATGACGATAATGATGATGATGATGATGATGATGATGATGATGATGATGATGATGATGATGATGATGATGATGATGATGATAATAATAATAATAATAATAACAATAATAATAATAATAATAAATTTTTCTATTTTTCACAAAAATATCGAAAATATTTATAAATGAGCGCAATGAATCATTAAAATAATGCTGGTTGATCATGTAAATTCGGTTTTTACAAGTGATAACTATTTTGATGAAATCTAACAACTTTAACAAATTGATAGAGAACATGGGCGTATTTAGAAAGGCTTAAAGAGGTACGCCGAAATTTGAGAAGTAAGAAAAATAACTTTGATTCTATGTACTGCAAGCGAAAAAAACGGTTATCACCTTTCTCAAACATGGTGACAAGCAAATAAAGGTTAACGTCCGCGTAGCAGTCTTTAAGTGCAACCGAAGGGAAGAACGAAAGACCAAAAGCCAAAAATCAAAGGGGTACACTATGGCTCAGGAGCGTACCCCCTAAATACGCCACTGATAGAGAATTACTTAGCATTTCGAAAAAGACACATACATGTCTTCGGCATAATTGTTTTCGATTCAGAATTTTTTCTTGCATTGTCACATCGATCAAATCTTTCCAATTAAACCACGAATCTTCTAGATTTCTAAAAGAGTCACATTCCGCAATGGATCGCTGAAAATGGCCCACGACACGCGTGACCTATTGAACCCTTTCCCTATGTCACACATGCCCCATGACCGTTGTGTCATTGGCAAATTAATGCCTGTAATCTATTAATCTACAATATTTTTTTAAAACCGTTGAAACCATGGACGTCATTTTGGGGGCAGGAAGACCTTTGCCTCCACTGATTTTTAAAGAAAAACAATTGCGATTTTGTTTTGTTTTGACATGTAAATTCATTGTGTTCTCAATTGTTTTTATAATCTTATTACAATCACTGGTATGTACTATGTAGTATCGTATGTAGCATGTACTATGGACAAAACCAATTTGCATACTGCATAAGTATTTTTAAAAATACTGCCTTCCTTGCAGTCGAAAGTCTTGCCCCATCCCAGTGTTATTTCTAGAATTTTGAATTTGGACAGGGGTGTCTGGTTAATCGGGGGGTGTCGGAATTTTTAAGTCTCTCCCCGAAAAAGACTGACAAGCAAAAAACGTCATAAAGTCCCAAAAGCAACCAAAAAACCTAAAAGTCTCAAAAACCTCTGACAAGCAAAAAAGGTCATACGACAATAAAAGTTGGGGGTGTCCTTCACCATTTGGGGAAGGGATATTCTGAGTTAATTAGTATGCATTTTGTATACATACCATTGTCGCATTACCAAATTTGTGGTGGTGGTGTCGACCTCAATTTGGGGGGTGTTGGGGGTTTTAGGGGGATGTAAAAATATCCCTGCCCACCCCCACCCCTGGAAAACAATGAAATGACGGCCTTGGTTAAAACATGTCAAAACTAATGATGAGTAGTGATCGAACATGAAGCACCTAGCTACCCCCTAAAAATAATAGAACAAGCCAGTCAAAAATTTGACCAAAATAAATGACTATAATCACAAGTAAAGTCTTAAAATATACTTTGTCAATGAACGTGAACTCATGCATGGGTCAAGACCCATTAGCCAACGTGACTCATCAAGTATCAATGACTCATTTGACCCATTGACCCGACCCATTGTCATCTCTGGTCACACCAATATAACTCGGTTTCATCTTTGACGACAGCAGATAGACTTTTAAAAAGCGCCTAATGAAACACACTTCTGTAGGTCAACAGAATGACGGATAGCATACTACTAAGAGATTCGCGATGCAAATGCCAATATGCTTTTCGTGATCCATTGATGTAGTCGCAGGCCTCGCAGCAGTGGACACGAAACATCTATCGCGTTCGCTCTCAACAACAATCATTGTTTTGACAAACGTCCCTGCGATGCACACACACACACACACACCACTCAAGCAAGTAGTGTGTGTGTGTGTGTGTTTGTGTGTGCTCATCATCAACTTACCTCGGCTTTTACTGTTTCCTCCCTAGGAACGACACACGTAAAACACTTATTGGAGGAAAGTTAAGACTCAGATTTCCGTGAAAATTCTTCTTGCAGTGCTGTATTATTATTGCCAAGACATATTCTCTCAGTTGACGGGCGCAAATCAAGAGAGCGTTCGAGCTTATAAGAAAAAATTAGCCGGTAGATTTCTTTACGACGATTCTGGGCTATTGCTGTTTAGAGAACGCAAACAATTCGCTCACTTCATATCTTCCGCCACATATTTTATTTACTGCGCAATTATGCGCAATATTATCTTGAGGGCTGCACACGAGCACTGCAAATAAAACTTATCCTGGCATTTAGGGGCTGTCCATTAATTGCGTCAGCAATTTTTGGACAATTTTTCACCTCCTGCTTCCTTCTTGTCAACAACTGTCAAACTTTCAGTGACCCCCTATAAATATGCCAAAAACTTTTTGGGGCCCCCGCGAAGATCAGTGACGGGTCCCTGACAGGTCCTCCTAAAAAGTTTAGAAAGTTATTACTTTTTGCAGTGATGAATTTTTCCCATTTTTATTTGCTCATCAAGTGTCAAAATGTGCTGCTGCTGCTGATGATGATGATGACCTTTCTTTTTTCCGTTGCAATAAATATTACTCCATAGCATTTCCTACTTATGATTATTTGTGAAAAGCGAAATAGTTGACGTCAACTTCTCTTGCCCCCTTTCAACAAATGCCGAACTTTTTCAAACCCATCCCCCTATTTGTTGACGTAATTAATGGACAGCCCCTTTGGAATGGGCATCAAGGGTAAGACGCGTATTCGTCGATAAAGCAGTCCGACGAAAACAGGCAGAAAAATCGATAAGCACTGTCATTGCAAGATGCCTAGATTCTGTTTAGCCTTTTACAAATTATTTAGGGAAACACATAATCAAGATAGAACCTGTCCCTTTCTCCCTCTACCTCTCCTTCCCTCTCTATCTCTCTCCCTCCCTCTCCATCGCTCTCTCTGTCTGTCTCTGTCTCTGTCTCTGTCTCTGTCTCTCTCTCTCTCTCTCTCTCTCTCTCTCTCTCTCTCTCTCCGTCTCCTTCTCCCTCTTCCTATCCCTCTCACTCTGATATCGCACGTGCTGTCAAATTTCTTCACCGTTTTTTCAGCTTAATTGCACACAGTTACAATAATCATAGCTATTCAACATGTCCTCATTACGATAAGCGTGTCGTTAGACGTCGCTATCATGTCTGTCTCTGACCATTCTCCGTATTACCGTAATGGTCAGAGACAGAAGCTGCTCCTAAACAGCTTTCATCGCAGTGCTCTTCTGCGCTTCATCGAATATATAATTTATTAAAAAAACACTGTACTCTCTCTGATTAGTTGGATGAGATGGCTTTCGTAAAATTAGCGAATTTAGCGCAACCACTAATATAAGAGTTGATTGATTGATGCAGAGAGAGAGAGAGAGAGAGAGAGAGAGAGAGAGAGAGAGAGAGAGAGAGAGAGAGAGAAGAAACAGACAGACTGACGTACGGAGACAGAGACAAAGAGACAGACGGTCAGAGAGACACACACCAGCAGACACACAAAGACGGATACAGAGAGACAGACATGAAGAGACAGGGACAGAGACAGGGACAGAGACAGGGACAGAGACAGGGACAGAGACAGGGACAGAGAGAGAGAGAGAGAGAGAGAGAGAGAGAGAGAGAGAGAGAGAGAGAGAGAGAGAGAGAGGAAATTGAGATTGAGAGAGATGTAAATGTTTCTATAGAAGCAATTTCCCTGCCTATTCCTCGCGTGCTAGACGAGGCGGTACTGACAATTTGTTGATGTGGCGCAACAACACTCCTACGTGTCGCATGTATAGCGAGACTATTATTAGTTGGTGACGAATGCTGTTTTTCTTTCGGACGAATGTACCGTTCTATCCACAGTCGACGATATAAGCCGAGACCTCAGTCTAGCACTATAAAAATCAGATGACAATCTAGACTCGGAAACCTCGCGACCTCTTTTCAGGACAACCACACGGAGTACAGAAAGAAATAGCGCGAAACACACTCATCAATGTTTAGGCTACGCTTACTAGAGAATAGCAGTTTTCTAGGGCAGCAGACAGCACGTTACGGGGTTGTGAGGTTTAAATTAATCCGATTATGCAATTTTTCTGGTTTTGTGCGCCCATGAATCGGCTCCCCAAGACTTAACCCCTTAACCTTCCATTTATTTGTAACGTAATGTAAAATGGACGAGTATTCTCTGGGCAACCGGTTAAGGGGTTAATCCCGTCCACTCTCTTCAGCCAAACCATCGTCTTCTGGGCCTTCGCCCGGGATGTGTTCCCTCCATTGTTCGCTCCATTGTAACGGCCAGAGTGCTCTTCTCTTCCGTGCAACTGATGTGACCAAACATCTGAAACTTCTTTTGTTTGATCGTGGTAATCACATCGCCTGTCGCTCCAGTCAGTGTTTAATCTAGACTCCTGGACTCCGGGGGGAACTGAAAAAGCCGGGGGGAAAACTGACAAAGCCGGGGAAATTCTGCTAGGGGCCGCTGTTAGTCCATGTAGTATTCCAAAATTTCCGGGGGGAAATTTGAAATTTTCGGGGGGAAGGGCAATTCCCTCCCCCGGAAACGGCCTAGATTAAACACTGGCTCCAGGTTCTGATCTTCACTTCTTCATTAGTGATCGTCATTCTGCGCCAAACCTTTAGAAGCCGTCGGTAACATCGCATTTCAACAGCCAGGGAGTCGCCTACTGTACAGTGTACAGTCATCCATTTTGAATGTCTATAGGTCTGTCCTCCTTAAAGGAGACACAGACTCGTAAAAGTTGCAGCTTTGGATATATATATATATATATATATATATATATATATATATATATATATATATATATATATATATATATATATATATCTTTACAGAGCTCCATAATTTGCCAAGGAGACCCAGGGCTGAGCTGGCCAGACCAATCCTCCTCCTGATCTCCTGAATACAATTCCCATTTGCTCGCACCATGCTTCCAAGATATACAAACTGTTCGACAGATTCCAACTGGGTGCTGTCTACTCCAAGGTGATTACCACCGGTTCTTCCACTCTACCTGCCACCATGACCTCTGTGCGTTTGACGCTGATTTCCAGACCTCCAGCAACCTTTTGCTCTCTTCATTTAACGTATTCAACGTTTAACGTATTTAACGCATTTAACGTCTTTTGCAGTCCACTTTGCGTGAAGGACATGAGATCGACGTCGTCAGCAGTTCGCATTTTCGTCACAAACAGCTATTTTTCTAATAATTATAGGCATAGATTTATGAGGAACCAGCGCATGTTTAGATATTTATCTGGATGATCTTTCTCTTGCTCGTCAGCTTTTAAATTTTTCAAACTGAAAACACCGCAATTTCCGCACAGTCATAACTTAGAAGAAGTTGATAGTTCTACGAGAATTTATGAAGCGCTAGTCTTTGATTTGACACGATGATGACGATGATGATGATGATGATGATGATGATGATGATGAAGATGATGATGATGATGGTTGTGGTGGTGATGATCATGAAGAAGAAGAAGAAGAAGAAGAAGAAGAAGATGATGATGATGATGATGATGATGGTGGTGGTGGTGGTGATGATGAAGATTATGATGCTTATGATGATGATCATGAGAACTGGATTTTAGTAGGATTTCTTCTGTGTTGAAGTCACTGCCACTCGTAAATGCTGTATGGTTGGGTAGACTTGAAGCGGTGATCGTCAGTTTCTAGGTATACGGTAACTCTTCAACGATTTTGTTTTGGTTAGCCATCGGCTGATGCCTACGTGCATTGTGAAGTGGCGCTATAGAAGTTTGCGATGACTCTACTGTCCGCGTCGTATAAATTACAATAGCCAGCGTCATGGCGCGTGAATAAACTGCTACAATGCGTCATGCTTTCTTTCGAGGTAACGAACGCTCTAGAAATTCAGGTTACTTCCTTACTTGCCTGCCTGCCTACAGTGGCGTGCCAAAGAGTGGTGGATGCCTGGGCCAAAGTAAATTTGGATCCCCCTCCCCCCGTCACCTCGGTGTTAGGTGTTAACGAGCAAAAACAGGTTGCCTAGACAATTTGGATGCCATTATCTGGTGTGGATGCCCCGGGGCCAATTAGATAATTTTAAGGCGTTTTCATGTAAAAATGTGTTGACGAGCAAAAAAGGTTGCCGAATCAATTTGGGTGCCCACATCTGGTGGATGCCAGGGGTCATCGCCGCCCCCCTCTGCACGCTACTGCCTACCTACCTACCTACCTACCTACCGAGGCTATTTTCAGGATTAAGGGCGGCTCTTATCTACAGTATTCCCCTCTGCCGTCAACAACAAGCCAAGATTTAGGTTTCGTCCTTTCCGACTTAGTGCAGCTGCGACCAGAGGCGGCGGAAGACAATAAAAAACCCCCGGCCCGAATATAACGGCAGCGGTCGTTATCGATAGCCAAAATGCATTTTCAATGATTTATAACAAAAGAAATGTTTTAAGAAGGTTTTTATCGATTAGGCCTGGCATGCCCACAACTCCCTGCACGCCACTGGGACTGTAAGATGTTTATTCAAGGTGAACTGGCACGGTTTTAAACATTTGCATTCGCAACACTTTTATTTCATCCATTTGTAAGAAGGCAGTAGTCCATGTGTACTGTAATTGTAAACAAAAATAAAATGTTTTTAATAACACAACGAAAGGGAATACAAAAATCCAATGAATGGACAAAAACATGGAAAGAGTCAGGCCATTTCAGATGTGTTGAAGGTGTCATTGCACAGGCAGTCAGCAAGAAGATATAAAATGGAATAACGCCAATAGGATTGGGAAGGATTATGGCGAAAAACAACTCGGGGAGTCCCATAAATCTTGGGGGTAAATCTAGTGTTGAATTTTACGATTATAGTTTTTCGTAAAAATCCTAGTCCTACACTCATCACTATGGAATAATTTGCGCAGATGTTGTATCTGAAACCTTACAGTTTGTTCACATCAGTTTACGACGTTTCAACAAACTTGTCCATTGTGTCGACGCGCTGTTGTCTGATGAACGATTGAATCAATCTGAAGTCGTTAGATTGCTTTCCGCAATTTATGCAAACACGGTGAAGCTCTAACTGATCACTTTCGATCAGGACCCAAATCCAACTGCCATCTCTCGGTGAAACACTCTAACGCCCTCTACTGCTTCCCTGGTGCCCTCTGCTGCCATTTGCCTTTTAGCCCACCGTCTCCCCACTTGGTTCGTCAAAGGGCCTTCCACCGTCTTTTAATCCTTATAGACGTACGTTTGCGTTTGACACCTCAGGTTAAAGGTGTATATGACCCCTGCCATCTTTCTACGAAGCCTTATTGGGCAGTGCATTCCTCCTCCCGCGACAGCAGCTGTGTAATCTAATAAGATTATGACTGCCGTGTTTGACGCCTTCTGGTTAAATAAGAATATGACGTGCCTATCTGAATCTGAATCTATAAAGCCCCGGCAGAGCATTCGCCCTGAATTTAACCAAACAATTTAAAAATCGAACAGTTCTTACTTCCTAAAAAGTACTGGCCCGACCTACGTACCTCAAAAATGCCCCGGCCTGGGCCGAGATAGTGCGCCGCCTATGGCTGCGACGCAAAGAATTAGATTATTCCGATGCACGTTTGCTCTTTCGCGCGCCATCCATCCATTTGGGTGTTGCCGCTGCAATGGACGCCTGTTTGCTTCTATTAAATCTAATTTGTAAAAAAATCTCCCGAAATAGAAGCGGAGTCAACCCCGGCAGCTACATCCGGGCACCCGTCATTCACGTTCGTCTAAGATTTCATCGGTATCAAATTGCAAACATCCCCTGCTTTGACACCTACTTACTGTTAATTTAAAAACTTCGACCCGTTTGCTGTCAACGAACTTCGACCTACTTAGTACTTACTGTTAATTGTTAAAGAACTTAAACCCGCTGACTGCTAAAGAACGTTTTTTTGAACAGAGAGAGAGAGAGAGAGAGAGAGAGAGAGAGAGAGAGAGAGAGAGAGAGAGAGAGACGCACAGAACTTGTCAGAGGACAAAAAAATTCTGCTGTCGTAACCGTTTTTTTATACGTGCCTCGACTGTCGCCGTTCTTGGGAGTTGCGGCCGTCTTGCGCTTTGGTTTTTTGCGCCAATCAAGAAATCAATCAACCAATCAACCAACCAGCCAACCAACCAATCAATCAATCAACTTCTATGTCGCCACTATCATAATGCCCAGGGCATCATCCGATGGCGCACAAAATCCAAATTGAATTAGAGCCAGGTCAAGCCGAAAAGATCAGTCAGAAACGGCGAATGAGCAATCTGAGAGGGATAACCCAAGTCAAACAGATGTGTTTTAAGACCGGTAGTGGTGATAATAATAATAATAATAATAATAATAATAATAATAATAATAATAATACGCACACACACGTACACACAAATATGTATACATATGTGTGTGTGCGTGTGCGTGTGTGTGTGTGTACACGATGTTTTATTGCGCATACATATGGAACTCTAGAAAGTACGCCTAATTGACGGTTTGCCTAGCTGCCTAGCATCTTGGTTTTTCAATCTGACCATCTTCTTCACTAAGCGCAGAGGCGAGGCGACTGGGAAACATGCATTGTCGTTAGAACAGAGACGCAGCGAACGAACGGAAACCCGTGTCCCGTTCGCTGTCTGTCTTGGGACTTCATCTTGTCAGCCGGACCAAAAAAGCCTTATCAGCGCGTTGTTTGACGCCCGCGCCGACGAGAGAGAGAGAGAGAGAGAGAGAGAGAGAGAGAGAGAGATGCGGCGCTGGAAAATTATTTTATGGGGGTAACACAATGACGGCTTTCCTATTTATTGTCACTAGAGGCAGTTAAAACGACCGTTTCTTCTTTCGTTCGTTCGCAGTGGCGGCTCCACATGGGGGGTCCAGAGGGCCCATGCCCCTATTAAATGCCTGGTTCCCCAGTGTCCCCTCTGTTGGGACCCTATACTTACTACTACTTACCTATAAACAAATGGTTGCCCCCATGCTTAGAAGTTGTCACCCCAACGGCCCCCCCCACTTGCCAAATCCTGGAGCCGCCACTGTTCGTTCGACTCTCTTCGACAGCGCAAAAGGAAGGCAGAAACTAAGAAGACGGCATCAAAAGACATTCGCCACTCCTGCCTCTTCGTCTCTCTGCCGTTTTATGTCATCACGGAATAAGCCTTCCTTCCTTCCCAGCTCTGGGCCTTTGATTATATTATTATGTAAGGGAATGCTTTTGAAGTGGCAGAAAGTAGGCATTAGAGAGAGAGAGAGAGAGAGAGAGAGAGAGAGAGAGAGAGAGAGAGAGAGAGAGAGAGAGAGAGAGAGAGAGAGAGATTGCGATTTTACCGTCACCGACTGCATGCGCTCAAACTGACGAAATTTTCAGGGGTCTAGACTTTAGAAGGGAACAGCCTGAGGGTCAGTGAAGGGTCGTCCATAAAACCTTACCTTGTTTCTTTAGGACATTGCCGTTGCTGTAATATTTTCAAAGTACATATCCTTTTTTTAATTTATCCAAGCGCAACTCATGTGCTGTGCCGAAGCTATTGACCTATCAAATCACTTTAATACACGATTATTATTTATTTATTTATTTATTTATTTATTATTATTATTATTATTATTATTATTATTATTCAAAAAAGTCAGACTTTTTTCCGAACCTCGCGGGCTCATAGGGCGGCACTAATCTCCGTTTCTTTAGCCCTCAGCCAGGCGTGCATTACCGCATCGCGTAGCGTACCTGTTTGACTTATCGCAGCATTTTACCGTTGCTCCTCATATTTTACCGGTGACCGGAAGATTCGGTACCGGAATATTCGGGACGGAAGATTCGGGACGGAAAATTCGGTACCGGAAAATTCGGTACCGGTCATGGAAGATTCGGTACCGGAACATTGGGAACGGTATCTTCAGGATGGCAAATTCGGTTACATGTGTTAGACACTGGCTCTACCTCTCCCACCCAGTGGCGGCTCTAGGATTTGGCAAGTGGGGGGCCGTTGGGGTGGCAACTTCTAATCATGGGGGCCAACCATTTGTTGTTTAATGTATGTAGCATTAAGTATAGGGTCCCAACTGGGGGGGGGGCACTGGGGGCCAGGCACTCAATAGGGGGCACGGGCCCCCTCTGCCCCCCCCCGGTGGAGCCGCCACTGCTCCCACCCCACCTCCCCTCCCCAATCCCAGGGTCCCTCTGGCCTTGGGTGATGTCTATGCTTATGTATATGCCATATATATATATATATATATATATATATATATATATATATATATATATATATATATATATTTAGGTAGAATATTTAAGTAGAATTTGGGTAGGTATACTATTGATAATTATATTCATTTTACTGATTTATACAGTTTTAGGATTAGGGTTAGGGTTAGAATTAGGGTTATGGCTACTGATTTGTATGCCGAACATGTACCGAAATATCCCGTACCGAATCTTCCACAAGTAAAATTTTGGTGCCGAATTCTCCGGTACCGAATGTTCCGGTACCGAATGTTCCGGAAACCATTTTACCACCACTCTTGAGCGAGTAAGGCTGAGTCGACCGTAGGCTCCCGAGGGTCTCGAAACCGCGACCTTCTGCTCTATCGTCCAACGTTGTTACCGAGAATGCTAGTCCATTTTACATTGCATTACAAAATTATAAACACGCATCACTGTTTCATCCTTGAAGCCATCGTGTTTTAGAAAGAAAATGGAACATCCGTTTTTCGAGTTTACAAGAGACCATTGGGCGGGGTGCTACTCCCATCCCCTAAATTGTCCAGCCGGGTTAAAGCTAACATTTTCCACCGTAACTGGAGGTTGGTCTCGAACTGTGGGGAACAGTGGCGGTTCCACGTGGTGGATGAGTGGGGATGCATCCCCCACCGGACTCTTTTTGCATGTGAAACTCTTTTTGGGTAAAAATCTAGTAAAACTACGAAGAAACAACTGCGGATGACCTTTTTTGCTTGTTAACCTATTTTTTGGTAAAAAGTATAGTAAAATTAGGAATACAAGTCCCTTTTGTCAGGCTCTTTCGGGGCAAAGTTTATTGATTTTTTCCTTCCATTTCATCCCCCACCAACTTCCTATGAATTCATTTCATCCCCCATCAAGAAATCCTGGAACCGCCTCTGGTGGGTAATAAGTCACGGCGCTAACCTCCGGGAAATCGAACATTAAAGGCGATTGACATGATTGTACAGTGCAGTATAGTCCCGAGAGTATTGTTGTTTCTTGCCAGGCCAGGAGTATTGCTGCACAAACAAAGAACCGAGAAGTCTCTCCCATGCAGCATTAGTGCAATCGACCTTCAAGGACAGTGGCATAAAATGACTGAAAAATCTCTTCTTTGTTATTCACTCTCGTATACTAGACTTTTCCTACCACCGTCGATTTCTCTCGGGGACGGGCGTATAGGCCATCGTCGTCGATTCATCTGTTCTGAAGACCTGTGTGAACTCCCCTGACATCGCGATTCTGCCTCTTGGTCTTGGTCGCATTACTGAGGGTTTATCCGTTCAAAAGCTCCGTCTGTTCATTCGGAACCGTTACGCCTATATTGCTTTCTTAGCATTCATCGCTCTTTGTCTGTCTGTCTGTCTGTCTGTCTGTCTGTCTGTCTGTCTGTCTGTCTGTCTGTCTGTCTGTCAGTGAGTCACTCAATCAGTTAGTCAGTGAGTCAGTCAGTGAGTCAGTCAGTCATTCAGTAAGTCAGTCAATCCGCACCTGCTTGTCTATCTGTCTGTCCGTCCGTCCTTCCGTCCGTCTGTCTGTCTGTCTGTCTGTCTGTCTGGGACTTCTAAGATAATGATTAGAAATTTACAAGCTCAGTTCTTTTATTAGTCTATAGCGACGCTACGAAATTGTTCGCGGATTAATTAAGAGAAGGTTGATAGACGGAAAAAGCGACTGATTTTGACGAAATGTCTGTGAAGATCTCTTTCGTAGACAACCGATTGCGTAATCGACGCAAGCGCGGAATATACTATCATCTCCTGTACTAGGGGGGGGACGGGTACTGAAATTACTTCTTAAATTTTTGTTGAACTGAACTGAGGTTTATTTCAATTCGACTGACAACATTAACTGACATCAATTGAATTTAACTAAGATGAAGAGAATTTACAGGACATTCACAAGACGTTTTATAGTCTAAACCTACATTAGAATAACACAACGAAAAGAAACTTGCAAAAAATCAAATTGAAAGTTCATAGCTTGACTGGAATTTTCAGTTAGTAGTACATCAAATAGTACAGTAGATAAGAGTTGTGAGTGTAATGCTGAGAAGAAACAGTACAGTACAGTACTTGTACAGTACTTCAAATACCATACTTTTTACTTCAAATATCGTATCTCGAAAATTTCTATACAGTCCTGTTTATCGTGTAGCATTGTCTGTCGGTTGATCGATTTACGTGGAATTGTAGGCTAGAATTCTAGTCGCTTTCTTCTAAGCATCGTCGTTTACAATTTCCTTGAATTAGCTACAGACATGATCTGTCCATCGTCGCCTCTTAAGCCAAGGTCCTGGATTTCCGTCTGAATTTCTGGTTATTTGAAACTTACATTCACACCAATCTTCTCCATTTCTTTCCCATGCTTTGTATTTTGACAGCGTCAAAGTACCTGGGTATCTATCTGTTGCTTTCTCTCGATCCTTTCTTTCATCTGTCTCAGTCTTCTTCGCAAGTTCTCTGCCCCGTAGTATAGGTCCTGGTTCCCGTTCCATTGGCGCCATCCTTCTCTGTCTTGGGTCTTTAGCTTGGGTCTTTAATCCTTTGTATCCGTCTTCAGTGAGCATCCAGCGCAGTAGAGAGTAGAGACGTGCATGGTCTTCCTCTGGTTATCTTTCCAGTACTAGACTCAGTAACTCAGTATATGGTATAGTTCTACGCTTCATTTCTCTGTCTTTCTGTCTGTCTGTCTCTGTATGTCTGTCTCTCTGTCTGTCTGTCTGTCTGTCTGTCTGTCTGTCTGTCTGTCTGTCTGTCTGTCTCTCTCTCTCTCTCTCTCTCTCTCTCTCTCTCTCTCTCTCTCTCTCTCTCTAAGTCTTTTCTCCATCCCAGTCATCTATTCCATCTTTGTCCGTACATTTCTCTATCTATTTGCATGCGTGAGTTTGTGTGCGTGTGTGCGTGGCTGTGTGTTCAAACTCACCACCCTCCCCTCACCGTCATCATTGATTCTCCGCTTTCGTAATCTTTGTCCTAGTCTCATTATCTCAACATCTCTTTGATTTTATCTTCAAGTCTTCTTTTCTGAGCCGTAATACATAATTTAACCGGTCCTTGGGTCCACACGGTCCCACATTGGGGAATGAAGATGCTCCGGAATTCCCAGATCATGAATTTCTTCCTCCTTTCAATTTACAGCCTTGTTAATTTTTGAAGGGCGGTTCAGGGACATGGGCGGTTCATGGGCCACTAATGCGTCCGTAAATTCGTCGTCGGTCGCGGCTAATGTCACATAAAGCGAGAATAGCCGCGGAGCAAAATGAAAGGCCATAGGCAAGGCATTAAGTTCCTTTGAAACCTGAGAAACAGACAGACAGACAGACAGACAGACAGAAACATACAGGCAGACAGACAGAGAGAACATACAGGCAGACAGACAGAGAGAAACATACAGGCAGACAGACAGAGAGAAACATACAGGCAGACAGACAGAGAGAAACACACAGGCAGACAGGCAGAGAGAAACACACAGGCAGACAGGCAGAGAGAAACATACAGGCAGACAGGCAGAGAGAAACATACAGGCAGACAGACAGAGAGATGCATACAGGCAGAGACAAACAGGAACAGACAGATAGAGACAGACATGCAGACAGACAGACAGACAGACATACAGAGGGAGACAATGGGAGAGATAGAGAGCTTTAACTTTAAAAGTGAACCTGCATCAACGCAGATGCAGGTAAGGAGGTCGAAAAATCGCGAGCTCATTCGGGCTGAAGCGGACGCAAGATGGCGGACGCCATTTGTTTAAGATAAGCGCAACAAACAAATAGCTGAAACGAAGATGTCTTCTCATGATGTACCGCCCAACGCCCTTCTGGGTTTGAGTCAAACAATGGAAATATCGTCGTCACGTGGTCTATAAGAACAGCGACTGCTGCCGCGAAGAAATTTCAACAACACTTCTACGGGATTTCCTGCGTCTACGACAGCGGTTCTCAAGTCTCAACCTGTGGGTCGCGACCCCCACGGGGGTCGAATGACGATTTGCCAGGGGTCGCCCGACACCATCAGAAATATGGGGTTGTCACTTTTTTGTTATTGTACAAAATTTCCTCAGTGGTAGTTAAGACGTACTAAGTTAAGTTGTTTTACTATAATTGTCATTCGAGGATAGACATGGAGACAATTAAATAATAACGATTTCGAACATTTTGATTGTAGTAGCATTATTATTTTTGGCAATTTACATTGTGAACGAAAATAATTTAACCGTTGGGGGGTCGCCGCATCATGGGGAATTGAATTAAAAGGGTCGCAGCACTATAAAGGTTGAGAACCGCTGGTCTACGAGATTATACTTGATATCTCCGCGTGAAATTACTTGAAAGTTTAACCAGATCACTTCATTATTGGGAGTTCTCTCCTGGACTGCGCTGGTATTTCCTCGATAATTTCACAAAAGTCAGGCGACCGTTGTTATCAACGCTGCTGGCCTGTTACCCTAGTTAAGCTAGGTCCTAGACCAGTGTTCCCCAAACTGTGGGTAGCGACCCAAAGTGGGTCGCAGGACTCACAGTCTAGTGGGTCGTGGTATAACGCGAAATTAGATTCAGAAGTGTCATGTTCTAACCAATACCACAATGTCACATTCTAGAAAGTTGTAAGTAGGCTTAGGCTTTTAAGAAATTTATGTTCCTGCAATCCTCCACGCACGACTTATATTAAAATGATTAGTGTTTGTCCAATTTTAGTTGACATAAAGTTTGCGGGATCGGGCATGTTACAAAACCCATGAAGTGAGTCGCACAGTTCCAAAAAGTCTGGAAATCCATGGCCTAGAGTACTTAATTAATCTTACAGTATTTCACAATAACGCAAGGAATGCGTATTCTGACCATGTTGCTGTGAAAATCCACTAACAATAGAGACTCTCTGTGTCGGAGTATGTTGTCTTAGCCTGTCGGTTAAGCGATTTTGCCATACTCATAGGATTTTCAAGACACGTAACAAAGGTATGTTCTGGCAAAATTTTAAACGAGATAATTTTAAAGAAATTTCGATATCTTTATCTCTCCCCTTGTATTATTTGACAAAAATATTAATAATTTTGCTTAATATATTTGTCATATTTTTTATTCGAATTGAATCAGTACTTTTGTTTTGCCATTTGTTCAAAACTAAGAAGATTCTCTTCAACTAACGTTCGCCAGATGGCCTGATGCATTTTTTTTTATATTGCATGCTATAATTTGGGTCGCGGCACTTTAGAAGGCCGCTGAAGTGGGTCGCAGGTCCAAAATGTTTGAAAACCCTGTCCTAGACCACCGTTTAAAATAGCATCGCCCAGTGTTATTTTTAGGATTTTGAATTTCGGGGTGTCGGGGAAATCTGGGCTGTCGGAATTTTTAAGTCTCTGCCCAAAAAGGCTGGCAAGCAAAAAAGATAATCCGAGAATAAAAGTTGGAGGGGTGTCCTTCTCCATTGGGGAGGGGGGGGTTCTGAGCTAATTAGTATGCATT
This sequence comes from Metaphire vulgaris, assembly GCA_018105865.1. Lineage (NCBI taxonomy): Eukaryota > Metazoa > Annelida > Clitellata > Crassiclitellata > Megascolecidae > Metaphire > Metaphire vulgaris. The sequence continues at coordinate 15,937,525 of CM030837.1, forward strand.
TTGTATGCATACCATTGTCGCATTACAAAATTTTTGGGGGTGTCGACCTCAAATTGGAGGGGGTGCGGGGTGTTGGGGGGTGTTAGGGAGGTGTAAAAATATTCCTGGCATCGCCCAATCGTGGCTTTCGACTATGACCAACGTAATGGAGCAGGCCGTAAAAGTTTTCATACATCGTCATGTTTTTGTGCCTCGAAAGGCATGCCTTTGTGGAGATTAACGAGATGACGAAAAACACTACAACGCCGCCAAGACAGCGTTAGAGCAGACATGTCCGGGCATTCCGGTAATAGCTTCGGAGGAATTAAGTACTTTCTCACTACTAAGACGGCCTGTTGATTACGGCATTGGTTAACACAGTGTTTTATCCAGACTCCAGGCCTTTGGGGAATAAATTGAGGCCATTGGGGGGATGACTTGGCTGGAGGGGAAAGACACAGTTTAATGCAAAATTTGTGTAAGTGCTGAGATTTTTTGGGGGGGGTGTTGAGGATTTGAGGGGGGAATCTCCCCTAACAGGCCTAGATAAAACACTGGGTTAACAACGGCGTGTCCAGGTCCCTGAAGAAGGGGGGATGGGCACGCCATCACTTATACAGACGAACTTGGTGTGATCAAAACACCGTTTTGGGAGGGGGCTTCATGCACTCTTACCGTGCATCGGGCTGAGTTCCATTCGCAAAAAGCTTTTGGTAATAATGTAGATTATTCAAATCTTGCGCTTTGGAGGAATTGAAGGTGTTTCCGCAAACTCTCTGAAAACTACTTATAATTATACTTAGGCAATTAATTACTCTACCCTTCTCATTTTCTCGTCGGTTTTGCACGATTCTCGCAAGTGGCTTACGACCAGTGGCGGGCGCCCAGCAGTGTTTAATCTAGGCCGTTTCCGGGGTGAAAATTGCCCTCCCCCGGAAATTTCAAATTCCCCGAAAATTTTGGAATACTACATGGACTAACAGCGGTCCTAGCAGAATTCCTCCGCCTTTGTCAGTTCCCCCCCCCCGGAGTCCAGGAGTCTAGATTAAACACTGCTCCCCTAGTGGCCCTCCTGTTTGGATCCTATGCTTAATACCACATACCTAACAACAAATGGTTGACCCCTTGATTAGAAGTTGCCATCCCAACGCCCCCACTTGCCAAATCCTGGAGCCGCCACTGCTTACGACGACCGAATGCGGTCTCAAGTTCTATGCCCCTCTCATCTATGTCGATTCTAATAATAATTGGAGTATCCAGCAGGGGCGTAGCCAGGAATCTGATATTTGGGGCGCTATAAATTTGAGGGACGGGGATTGTCGTATTGTTATATGACAATCGTGCTTTCACCTTTCGGTCATTCCAGAGAAAACATCGATAAACCATCGGATCCGGTAGATTGGCTACGTGGCTGGAAAGAGAACGTTGAGCGACCTTGTCGGTTGCTTCCATGTGGAAACATCTTTGGAATTCCATCATCAAATGACGGATGTTATTTAGACAAGTTCGTGACTCAAGGCGTATGGGTGGTCATCGGTCAGAGCGACAATCGCATCGGATGCAGTAATGCGTCGCTGCTATTTTGACCGGTTTAACAATAGCCTATACCTAATAACCCTCGTAAACTCTCAATCGCCTTGAAAAGCAACAGCAGATCGTCTGGGCCGCATTCGGTTTAGAGTCGACGCCGAAATGACTCCACAAAGTCATAAAGTAACACATCAGGAAAAGTATGGAAGCCTAGATAACTAGGCTTCCATGGGAAAAGGAAAGCATGGCAGTGGACGAAAGGAAGGGGAACTTTGAGAGAGAGAGAGAGAGAGAGAGAGAGAGAGAGAGAGAGAGAGAGAGAGAGAGAGAGAGAGAGAGAGAGAGAGAGAGAGAGAGAGGGAGAGGGAGAGGGAGACGGACTTTAATACAGGTCAAATGACAGTGATGGTCATTGAGTCGGCGACTACTTTTGTCTGTTGCATAGGTGTGTGTGTGTGTGTGTGTGTGTCATTTGGCGCAATGGACTTTTTGCTTTCTATTTTGCTAGAAAAACGCAGAAGACTATTTCAAAAGTTTTGCTTTTTAGTAATGACAGCTCCAAGATAAAGCACAGCACATTTTACAAATCCTCTCGGTCCCTCTCTCTCTCTCTCTCTCTCTCTCTCTCTCTCTCTCTCTCTCTCTCTCTCTCTCTCTCTCTCTCTCTCCTCTCCATCTTCCACGTCCTCCTCTCTCTCTTTCGTACCCTCCCCTCTCACTACTCTATCTCCTTCCCTACAACTTCCCTATCTCCCTCCCTTTCCCCTGTCCGAGTACTACGCCACACAAACCAACCCTCTTTTTCCGTTCTTTCTCATTCCCAACCCCCTTTCCACTCTCTTTTCTCTCCTCCCTCCCTCCTTCTCCTATCCCTGCCCATGCACTATTCTCTCATTCCTATATATATCTCTCTCTCTCTCTCTCTCTCTCTCTCTCTCTCTCTCTCTCTCTCTCTCTCTCTCTCTCTCTCTCTCTCTCTCTCTCTCTCTCTCTCTCCCTCCTAGTCCTCTCTCATCCTGTCCTACTTTCCCTCCGTTCTCGTTTTGAAGAACCGCTAATTCCCAGCGCTTCGTGCATTTGTCTTCAATTTCCTAACCCTGTAACAAGGCTGCATGGTTAGGAAACATATCGATTAATTAATAATTAATTATTAGGACTATGTATTATTCTCATTTACCTATGATATGCGCTAACTTATTCGATTCTCTTGTCAAATGGATGAGTTGCATGCAGACTTTCGCATAATTAGACACGTGTATGCTATGCGATGAATGCAGGAGACAGGGTTATTTCTAGGATTATCAATTTGGGAGTGTCGGTAAATTATGGGGTTCCCTGCCAAAAGTCTGACAAGCAAAAACAAACAAGGTCATTGCATAGCTGAGATTGGGAGGAGGTTGGGGGGGGTCGGTCTCAAATTGGGAGTGTTAGGGGTGTAAAATATCCTTTGCACGAGAGACTAGGGATATTGCCTCATCGGATTTTAAACAATCTTGCCTCAATTTAGCTTTAAATTTGAAAAGTTTTCAACAGAGGGTTGTTTTAATCTGTACAGGAACAACCGATCCTCTTCGAATTATGGTTAGCTCTGTCTTAGCAGATATGAGTCATGACAGAGAGCAGATAGCGCTTTAAGATGTAGCAAGAAACGCTTAATTGAGTTTACAACGATTACAGAATACGTGAGAAAGAGGCGCTGTAAAATCTAACAGCGCGCTACATAAGTTGCTACGATGTCTGCACTCTCTGTCGAATGGCCGCCTATATTGTTTCTGTCTGGAATTTGATGCAAAATGCCTTTCATATGACGTCACTCGCATGATCTGCGCCGACGGTCTCGCGAATTCCAGTGTTGTTTCGGAGATTGTGCTAAGTCTTTGACAAGCATTTGCTGGTGTAGCCGTGGTGTCAGGCACTTGAGGTTTTGCATACAATCCGAAGTTCGATTTCCTGGAATTTCTTTTGCGCAAAAGCGACAAACCAGTCTACATAGGGATAAGAGAGAGGAGAGAGGAAGAGAGAAAGAATGAAAGTATAGAAGAGAGAGGGGGAGAAAGAGTGAAAGTAGAAGAGAGAGGGGAGAGGGGAGAGAGATGGAGAGAGATATATATCCTGTAGATAGGGAGAAACGAAGAGAGGTAGTGAGGCAGAGAGGGAGAAAGGGAGAGAGACGGATAGAAGGAGGGACAGAGGGAGGATCGAGACAGAGAGAGAGAGAGAGAGAGAGAGAGAGAGAGAGAGAGAGAGAGAGAGAGAGAGAGAGGAGACAGAGAGAGCGAGAGAGCAGATGATAGATGATCTGTGAAGAGGAAATCATGTTGGAGAAGTAAAGCGGAGACCGGGGGAGAATAGCCGAGAATATTCGAGACGAGAGGAGATAAGAACGGGAACGGAAGAGAAGAGAACTAGCAGAGCAAACGTGGTATAATCGAGAGGAGAGAACTATTTTATTGGTGGAAGAATCGATAGATGGCGCTTGCAGACCGAAGAGTTACGTTGCCTCAAGAGTCAAATAAACCATGTCCCAAGGATGAGGCATCTCTGTAATCGAAGACTGCAAAGCTGCTATCAAAACCGGTTACTCATATATTCAGAGGCGTAGCGTGCACTCTAGCCGCCCCTGGAACATGTTTAATCCGCCGCCCCAGGACGTAACAAAAATAAACATACATGATACAACGTCACACAGCATTAGGACATTAGAACAATAGACTATAGTCACAACTGTAGTGTAATGTAATACCTATGAAATTTAATTCCTGTAACAATACAAACAGTAACAAACTCATAACTTCATAAGAAGTCAAGAGGATAAACTATAAATGTTAGGCAAATTTTTACATTTAGAATTGGTCCATTACTGTGGTCTCAAAACGACTTTTAACGTCTGTACTGGGTAGAGAACATTTTAAAATATTCAATATTATTTAATAGAAAGCCCTTCGCAAGTATATATCAGTTAAAAACACGGTGGCAAACTCATGTAATAATAAATAAGAACATTTTTATTTAGACTCTAAGTGGGTTTTTATCAGACCAGTACTTGTTTTGTAACGTGGAAATCAGTGACAACGAGCTGACAACCTGTCTTCTAGCATTGTAGATCGCAAACAAATTCTCAATTATTTTAACCATACAAAAAACACTTAAGTGTTCTGCAGCTTGCTGGAATGTTTATCATGTGACAAGTTCATCATCAATTTTAATCTCCAGTAGTTCTAACGGTGCTAGATTCGGATGCTCAAAACTAGGTCATTCGGAACGGAATCTTGCAAGTGATGTTTTACAACCATCTAAACCTTCTTTCACGTCTCCAACAAAATGTAATCGCCTTGAACATCTTCACTCACCCTGTTTTCTCTGGAAAGAGTTTGACGGGTAACTGTGCTTTAAACAAACCTTATGCAGCCTTGGAGTTTATCCTTCGATGTTTTCTGATATTGTCAGTTCGGCGCAAATGCGATATCTCGTCTCCGTATTGGCATTTAAAAGCAGTCATTCGATCTCCGAAGTCATCGTGACGCAGCAATTTGAGTGGATTTAAGAAACTGAATAAGTCATTTAATTCCTGCATTCCACTAAATCAGCGGTTCTCAACCTTTATAGTGCTGCGACCCTTTTAATTCAATAGACCATGATGTTGGCGAGTCCATTACTGTGGTCCCCCAACGGTTAAATTCTATTTTTTCGTTCACAAATGTAAAATTGCCAAAATAATAATGCTGGAAACGACAATCAAAATGTTCGAAATCGTTATTATTTAATTGTCTAGAAAAACACCATGTCTATCCTCGAATGACAATTATAGTAAAACAACTCAAAACTTAGTAGTGTCTTAACTACCACTGAGGAAATTTTGTACAATAACAAAAAGTTGACAACCCCATATTTCTGATGGTGTCGGGCGACCCCTGGCAAATCGTCATTCGACCCCCGTGGGGGTCGCGACCCACAGGTTGAGAACCGCTGCACTAAATCGTTGTTGCACTTCCGTCAAGAATCTGTCCAATGCTAAAAACATTATAAACATACATCGCCTTACTTCCTCAACAAAGCTCAACCCAGCGTCCCTTTCATTTTCGCCTGGCAATCTTTTTCTTCGTCGTATACGTCGTTCTGTTGGAATGTCGTGGTCTTCGCAGATTTGCAGGGCTGCATCAACAGAACATTTACCTATCGCATCCCTCTCTTCCGCTAAAAAAAGGACAAAAGATTGCATTTTATTAGCGCAGTGCTCTAATGACAGGCCTTTCTGTTGACAGTATGTCTGGACGGTCTGAGATTCTTTTAATTTTTTTCCAAAAGTGAAGGAAGGAAAGAAACGAAAACGATTGCATTGCGTCCAGGATACTTCGAGCGGCACCACGTGTTTCAAGATTTTCTGCATTACCGCATAAAGATTCTAAAGCAGTGATGACTCCCTGAAATCCTGCATAAACGGCTTTCACAGATTATGGTGTGCTCTCCATCGTATTTGTATAACTCTTTTCACCGCAAGTGGTACATTTTTCTTAAGTACGTCCCACCGATGAGTGGACGCAGAGAAGAAAGTAAATATTCTCTCTGAAATTGTGAAGAAGTTCTCTGAAATCTCGTCCCATGCACGGCATTAACTCCGGCCAGATTTAAAGAGTGATTGCTAAAGAGAAAAAATACAGCTTTTGGATTGGCAAATTATTGCCGGCGGAAATTTTTGCCGCCCCCCCTTGCCGCCGCCCCTGGAACTTTCCAGACTAACCAGTGGCACGCTACGCCACTGCATATATTTACTTGTCGATTTCTATTATCACCGCAAACCCCGACAAATATCGAAACCCTTTTAACTCATTCGCTGCGACGTCCCGGCTTTAAGTGGAACATTTCCTAATATTTCCACTGATGAAGGCTACTACCGTATCATTGTTTTGAGATTTGACTATGACCAGTCAATCGCAATATGCTGAAATATTCTACAGTTACACTGTACAAGCACAGCGAATTTCGTTACTTAGTACTGTACGTTATATCCGAGGTACGTTATATCTATTACCATCAAATACAGTGCAGTGCAATGCAGTGGACCGTACATTGCGATACTTTAGGACCGAGTATGTCATGACAAGAGACAGGAAGACCTGGAGCCATCTCGTATCAAACTCATCGTCATCAAATAGATGACGGAATTAGAAGAAGAAGAAGAAGAAGAAGAAGAAGAAGAAGAAGAAGAAGAAGAAGAAGAAGAAGAAGAAGAAGAAGAAGAAGAAGAAGAAGAAGAAGATGATGATGATGATGATGATGATGATGATGATGATGATGATGATGATGATGATGATGATGATGATGATGATGATGATGATGATGATGATGATGATGATGATGATGATGACGACGACGACTTAAAACAATCATAGATGACCATAGTTATACACTGGTGGCTGTACTTTCTAACAAGCCTAGTATACAGTATTATATGAAAATGCATCTGATGGACTGAGTAGACTCATCACAGAATTTTGCTACTCTTTCAATTAAAGCGTCCTCCTCCTCCTCATCATCATCATCATCGTAATCGAGCCCGTTATAGCGAAGCTCTATTGTATTCTTATTCGTCTCGATGCGATTTGACGCTTTCCCTGCCCGCTGCGAGTGATCGGCCGGTGTCGTCTGCTCGGCTGCGTTCGTTGGCAGACGACGTCGCAAGCGAAGAGCGCCACTCGACGTCCGTCTTGAGTGGTTGACTTCGAGCGCCGTTTCAATAAAAGAGAGCGTCGCTTGTGGATTCTCGCCGCGAAATCCAGGGACGTGAAAAGAAAGCGAAATTCTTCTCGCGAGAGGATTTTTTCTCTCTCTCTCTCCCTCCCTCTAATCGACAGCGAACAGAAGCAACTGAAGACAGCCAGGTATTACCGTACTAACTTGGAAAATACCATCCAGTGTATATATATTAGTTGAGATGTTAAAGCGCTTTTGTTGTGGGCCTCAGCCTTGTTACAGCGCTATAGAAATTGTCAAGGAATGAATGAACAGTGTATCGTTCACTTGATGAGATAAGCAAAACTAAAATAATTAATTGATGATCGACTTAGAAGGCAACGTCCTACTCGACTAACTCACAGCTTAATTGGTTTCTGCCTCCTGTTTCGATGGTCAAGGAGTTCTAGTCGAAAAGTAAAGTACGAATCTCGTGAATTTATATAGCGCCTTCGTAGCAGTACCGCAGTAGCTGCTTATTCTTGGGTGCCAGTCTAAATTTGGATTAGCTATGTAGACAAACAGGTGGCATCAGCCATGCAGGGTCGTTTTATCCAAAGGTATAGGGAAGATATAACGAAGAGAATGGAGACACGAAATATATGGGCGTTCTTGACGCTAAAAATATTATCCAGGCACTGCTTTCTGCCTACAACCACCCAATGCATGGTGAAGACCTTTTGGCTAAAATAAATCTTAAAGCGATGTATTTGAAGTCAGCAGTTTGATATAGAAAGCAATTGTCACCACCTGTTAAGTGTGAATCAATTAATATTTGAGCAATAAAAAGCTAGGTGTTCTATTTACTTGTCCATATCATAGATATTAATACTCGCAAGAAGTAGTCTATCTAAGGTAAAGGCAGCCGATAATTATTGAAGTCAATATGCCACCATTAACTCTGCACTCAGTGTTGTCATGGTAACCGTTGTCTAGACGTCCAAAGGGTAAACGTTTATTTGGAACTCCGCGTTAAATGGTCGAAATCCGGCTTCACTTTCAGAAACACCATAGACGGGTTCTGGTGATGAATTATAATTAAATTCTATGGCCCACACGTTCTAATGCGGATTTATCTCGAAGTAAGACTCCATTTATATAATGCACCATTGTTTTATCCTATGAGGCTATGCCTTGCTTTGAATTCAAATTGTCAGACAAACCATATGATTTCTCGCACTGTGCGCCAGCCAACCGGTTAAATAGTGATGGCAAATTTCTGATCTGAGGCTGTATGCGTACAAAGAGTTTTCTTGCTTCTTCAATAATTAATTAATCAGTGACAGCGAAATTCATTGCATGGAATTTTGGGACATCAAACTCTGCAGACGACACGAAACTATGGAGGGAAATTTACAGCGAGTTGGATGCGAAGATGCTACAAGAGGATCTAGAAAGACTTTCTCAGTTTTCCGAGGACTGGCAAATGTTATTTCAATGTTGGCAAGTGTTCGACAATGACGCGCATTTGAAAACATGAGGAGGAGGAGGAGGAGGAGGAGGAGGAGGAGGAGGAGGAGGAATGTGAATTATGTGCGAGGATTTTGAAATGTACAACTTTATTTCTAATACCGGTAGGCCTACACACTAACTATGTACAACGTGCAAAACCTGCGACTAACTCCTTGTGATGCAATTCTAATATTAAATATAGACATTGGAACCAGGATATATTCGAATCCGCTTTGATTAATTATAATTAACTGTAGAAACTCTGTATGCAAATCAGGAGCCTGATCGGTAGTTCAGTTGTGAGGAGGAACCAATATTTATATTAAAATTTGAAATACGCTAAATTTAAATTTAATATTGCATTAAACTAAACAATACCAATAAATAATTATGTACACGGTGGCGCGAAAAAACCGGCTAGTCATATTTAGGTTGGCATTTAATATAGTCCGGCTTTTTGCGCCACCCTGTATTGAGCGCATTCGTACAACAATAAGACTCTGGACCCGTAAAAGTCTATTTTGTTCTCTAAACCGAGGAACAGATAATTGCAATGGAATCACAATTAAGGGCCGGTTTCTCGAATTCATTACCACCAGCACTTCGTATATATATATATATATATATATATATATATATATATATATATATATATCTAGCATGTTATCATCTTTTAGATCTAGATTTAGATCAAGATTGATTGATTAATTAATTGATTGATTAATTGATTGATTGATTGATTGATTGATTGATTGATTGATTGATTGATTGATTGATGGTCGCAAAGTTAGCGTAACTAGACATAGACATGGGTATATTTTTAAAACACAACCAAACCCATCATCATTGAGACCCAACCCAATCTAACCCACGAAAGCAATAGGTTACTCGAACCAGCCCGCTTCGCTAAGCCTGCCTATTACTATAGCGCTATATAAGTTGACATATTGAAAAAACCCAACCCAAACCGCCTTGATACATTACAATTTCTTAAACCATGACTTATTTTCTAACCCAATCCACCACAAGCATGGACATTTCTGGCCCGACCCAACCCAACCCATGGGTTGACCCAACTCATGTCCAGGGCGCGATTTGCGGGGGGAGGAGAATCTTCCCCCACTGCCAAACTGCATCCCCTACTGCTACATCCCCCACCACTACACCCCCACTGCTACATTTCCCAACAACTACATCCCCCTAAGCTCGACATATCCCCCCTGCTCCAGGTCACAAATCGCACCCTGCTCATGTCCATATCTGAGCGTAACTACTGCTCCTCTTGCTTCGCCCCCCTTCGTACTGTACAGATTGCGCCCCTGGTCGTACGCTGTCTCTCACGGTAATTCGGTTCTACGTTCGGACGGCGTTTACTGTATACTAGGTGTTTACCCGTCAAAAATGACGGGGTAGATTGGCTGTTTTACCACCCGATTTTGTGCAAATGCAATAGCATCTTATGACGCTCTGCCCAGACTATCTATCGGTGCTTCTTTGTAAGCGTCCATCAACAGAAGGTCGCTTGAGGCTCCGCTTCTCCAGTCGGGTCCGACTGACGGTGCCTCCTCCCTCGAAAACAGCCAAACTGGGGGAGCGTTCTGTTACTCGAGGGAACCCGGCTCTCTGGAATGCGTTACCAGACAGTGTCACCAACGCGACCAACTTGGAAACATTCGCTAAGAAACTAAAAACGCACTTGTTCGGACACTCCTTTAATACAATGTAAAGCACTCTTGACTCTAGCCCGCTAGGACAATAGCGCTATATAAATTAGCCTATAACTAACTAACTAACTAACTAACTAACTGACGGGGAGATTGGCTGTTTTACCACCCGATTTTGCGCAAATGCAATAGCATTTTATGACGGGAGAGATTGGCTGTTTTACCACCCGATTTTGCGCAAATGCAATAGCATTTTATGACGGGGGAAATTGGCTGTTTTACCACCCGATTTTGCGCAAATGCAATAGCGTTTTGCGCAATTAATTGCCCTTAACTCACCGCCTTTTCCTTCAACCGAGTTAACGCCCATTCATTTTCTGAAACTTGATAGTCAACGTTAGTGTAATGATTTGGCAGTGTCGAACGACATGCAGTGCTTGATTCTCTTGTTTGCTGTGCTGATTTTTCACGCCGAGCAACAGCCTGCTCCTCATTCTCACTTGATTGTCGGAAAGCTCGTGAACGCTGGACTTTTTGTTTTGCACAGAGGGTTAGAAAGAGGGATAAAATAGCTAAACAATGGTGCAAACCTCATCTTCTTAGCTCTTATATAGCCCGAGATGTAGCAAATTCAAAAAAATTTGGAAACTTTCTCAGAATTCAAAACTTTCGCGAAATTCGCCGATAATACTTATGTTCAAACATTGGGGTCATCGGGTTAGAATTGATAGATCTTTGCCAAATGTCAACCGATTTTCAAACCTTTTGGTTTATTTTGTTCCCCTGACATCCCTTTAGAACTTTGCCGCTGACCAAAGTGGGGTTACCGCTGAAAATATTTTGCTAGGGGGCTTTAAACATTTTTCGGGGGAGAGGGTGATATTTTAGGCCGTAAAGTGGACTCTACCCCAAATTTTTTTGTTTTGCACGGACGGTTAGAAAGAGGAATAAACAATCTAAACAATGGTGCAAACCTCATCTTTTTAGCTTCTATACAGCCTGAGATATAGCAAATTTAAAACGTTACAGCAATCATTTCTGAAGAACGCTTTTCCAAAAATTAAATATATATAATGGGGCATTGGGAGAGGGAAAGGAGGTTTGGGAGGAGGAAAGTGGGTTGTACGGGTTTTCGGAGCAGCGTTGTGTAGGTTTGGGAACGTGGTTTGGGGCCGGTGGGGTAGGGCGGAGCGGTGATGGGTTGGGGCCGGGGCGATTGGGAGAGAGATGGAGAGAGGTACGGGGGTTGGGAGAGGGGGTGAGGAGAGAGAAGGCAGGGTTTGGGGGGTTTGGGACCTGTTGGGGCATGGTGGGGAGATGGGAGAGGGTATGGGGGAGGGGGGGCTGGAACGGGGATTGGGAGAGGGATGGCGATTGGGAAAAGGGTTGGGAGACGGAAGGTTGGGGAACGGGGGGAACGGGGGTTTGGGGGCGATTGGGAGAGGGATGGGAGAGGGAAAAGGGTTGGGGAGACGGAGGGGAACGGGGGTTTGGGGGCGATTGGAAGAGGGATGGGGAGAGGGAAAAGGGTTGGGGAGACGGAAGGGGAACGTGGGTTTGGGGGCGATTGGGGAGAGGGATGGGGAGGGAAGGAGATGGGGATAGGGAAGGGAAAAGGGGGTTTGGGGCCGGGGCGGGAATGGATTGGGGCCTGGGCGATTGGGAGAGGGATTGGGTGAGGGAAGGGGGGACGGGGGTTTAAGCTGCAATTAAGACGCTTCGTTAAACGCTCCGTTTTGATTAAACAATATTTGGTTGTCAATGACAACAGCGTCTTGCAATACCCGCCGTGTTGCGGACGGACAGACGGACAGACATCGAGAATTATATAATAAGATACCGTCAACATGAAATGCATGTCCAACATCCAATTAATTTCCCATCTTCGGCGGACTTCATGCTTTTCCAGTCGTTTTCAGGATACATATATCACAGTGATGGGCACAAGTTTTTATCCGAGGGCCGCAAAAGTGTCTGTGAAGAAAGCCGAGGGCCGCACAAATTTTTTCGACATTTAGAATTAGGCCTACATTTTTAAGTCGTCTCAAAACGACTTTACCATAACGTTTTATATAAGCCTACTGTGCTGTGTAGGCCCAAGTAATTATTATTATAAAATATACTTGAATGTACAATATTAGAATGTAGATCAAGAAACTCACAAGTATATATCAGTTAAAAACAAAGTGTCATGAATAGGTCATCATGTAATGGTAATAAATAAGAACATTTTTATTTAGACTCTAAGTGGGTTTTCATGACACCAGACCAGTGCACTGTATGCTGTCGTAACGTGGACAGTAACTGTTGATACTTGCGCGTAGCTGACATACCAAGTGGTCTTGAGTGAGTCTATTTCTAAGTTTGTTCTTTACAAAATTTACTCGTGAGAACAACTGTTCACAGCAATAAGTACTCCCAACCATACAAAGCAGTTTGTTTGCTGCCATCTTAAGTGTGGGATAGGAGTACTGATTAACAGTTGCCAAAATTCAGCTGGAATAAGTTTATCATGTGATTGTGCAAGTTCATCATCAATTTTAATCTCCAGTAGTTCTAACGGTGCTAGACTAATGTCATTCACGATGGCCTCACTAAGGTCATTCGGATCAAACGTGAATAGATTCCTGAAGAAGTGTAGGGGCCTATGTGCAGTTTTATGTTAGAACAACCATTAAACCTTCTTTCAAACTCCTCCAACAAAATGTCTAACTCAGCAACAAAATCACAGTTTTCTGGATAATTTTCCTCTCCCTGCATTATTTCTCTGAGACAAGGGAAATTTGTCCAGTTCATGACGGGTAACTGTGCTTTAAACAATGTAAGTTTACTTTTAAAACCATAACCATATCTGGCAGATATTTATTATGGCCTTGGAGTTTCAAATTCAAGTCATTGAGATGTTTTGTGATATCTGTCGTGAACGAAAGCTTCGCTAACCAAATGCGATCAAACAACACCTCAGCTCTCTATTATTGTCATGCAAAAATGCAAGAATTTAAGTTTTCAAACTAAAGAATCTTTGAAGCACATTTCCGCGTGACAGCCGCCTTATTTGATTGTGATAAGTGAGGTCAAGAATATCTTTCCAAGTCGGGGGCCGCACAAAAGGGCTTCGAGGGCCGCACATTATTGCAATATCTTTCCAAGTCGGGGGGCCGCACAAAAAGGCTTCGAGGGCCGCATGTGGCCCGCGGGCCGCACTTTGCCCATCCCTGATATATCAGGATTTTGCTTCAGCCTCTGTGGCGCTGAGTTCGGACGTTTGCCGAGCAGGATCGATGTCATTTTGTCGGGCGGAGAATGTCGGAGGAGTACTGTTCAGTTCTTTCATGAGAGGTCACAGAGGGTAATTGGAAAGACAAATGAAAGGGAGGGGGAGGAGGAGGAGGAGGAGAAGGAGGAGGAAGCGAAGGGGAGAATAGAGGGGTGGTGGAGGGAGGCTAGCATGTTTAGTACTCTGTTCTCTGCTGTTGTCCAATTGATCGCGAAATTCAGAACGAATGCATTATTCTCACTCATTCGATTGACTGCTGGTGATTAGTTCAGACCGGAAGAGACCACATGCGCAGCAGTGGCGTATAGCCAGGATTCCAGAATGGGGACACATTCACTTATACAGGCGAATTTGGTCTGGTTCGACTGGGAGGGGGGGCTTACGGGATCGACGTGAGTTGGCTGTTTCCAGACGAGAAAAATATGATAATATTAGATTCAAACTTTGAACTTTGACGCAATTACGCAGATAATATTATGACAGCTTATCGGCAATCACCGTATCCCATCCCACCCTACCCTCACCCCGATTAAACGTTCTCGTTCGCTTTTGCAAGAATCTCTCTAGTCTGGGCCCGAATAGTTGCGGGCGGGGGCCGGTCTCCTGTGCCCCCCGCCCACCCTTGACTAAACGCCGTTGTGTTTTATGAATGAGAGACGTCTTGGATTCGAATCCTCCTTTCGCATTTATGGCTCGCGCTATATCCGTTTCGCCGTCATCAACCAAGCATAAATTGCTTCGTTAATATCTTATGCGTCTCTTGCAGTCAGTATGTAGGCGGCTTTTTGCTGCTCATCGCTCCTTTAGAGCAGTGCCCGAGGGTGGGGGGAGGGTTGACTAAATCGTCCCCGAATGACGCTGCTGCTGCTCGGAATAGCAAAGTCGCTGTCATCGGGATCGAAATTACTGCGAGTGTGACGGTTTTAGAACAGTTGGCACAGAGAGAGAGTGTGTGTGTGTGTGTGTGTGTGTGTGCTCCGGTAAAACAATTCGTCTGAATTTCTCTGGAGAAAGACTTTTTCACAACCGTTTGCATTAGTCCAATAGATGCTGATAAAGCTCTTTCTGCCTCTTTCTATATCTGTCTCTGTCTGTCTGTCTCTGTCTTTCTGTCTCTGTGTCTCTATCTGTCTCTGTCTGTCTGTCTGTCTGTCTATCTGTCTGTCTATGTCGTCTGTCTGTCTGTCTCTGTCTCTGTCTCTGTCTGTCTGTCTGTCTGTCTGTCTGTCTGTCTCTGTCTGTCTGTCTGTCTGTCTCTCTCTCTCTCTCTCTCTCTCTCTCTCTCTCTCTCTCTCTCTCTCTCTCTCTCTCTCTGTGTGTTTCTCGGCCGATTGTTATCAAATTAAATACCGTAATTCGTAATTGAGAGCTTTTGCGTTTGAATTGCAAATGAAGACCATTTGTAGATTTCCGAGTTTCAACCTGAGCTGAAGAAAAACACCGCTGTCAGTTGCGGTTATGAATGCCTCCATAAATAACAGACTGCGTTACCTGTACCTATTACAGTAGAACTAACTTCGTTATAACGGACTCGGTTATAACGTACATTCAGTTATACCGCACCGTAATGTACGGTCCCGTGTACTGCGCTGCAGTAGGCCTGTTGGATATAGGCCCTAACGTATTTCGTATATAACGTACTAAATTTTACAGACCCGCTACCTGTAAGTACGTTATAACGAAGTTCTAGTGTAAATCTAATCAAAAAATATTAGAAAAACCGTCGGACTTCTAACTAATATCAGGAGTGATAATCGTCAAACCCGACAAACAAGGAACAACTGGAGATCTAGAACAGTAGTGCTATAGTGGTGCTTAAGAGTATTGCAGTGTAACATTGCATTAAGGCGATGCACTGTGATATATTATTTAGCATTAGGCTACTTACGTAAATATGTAATCACAAAATCGAACATTTTTCGAAGCATGTTTTGGAGAGCTTCTGCTGGAGTGAAAATGAGAGATTAGACCTAAGCACTTCCCGACCAATCGCTTTAAACTATCGAAAGTTATAAGTATAAGATTTTAAAATTCAAAATATTCCTATAGCGCTTTAAATAATGCTGATTTTTGAATTTGACTCGCTATAGTTTATTCTTGTTTTTTAAAAATAAAAACGCGGTGCATTTCTGTAAGCTTCTTGTTATTAATCTACAGAAATTAATGAAATAAATTTCAAACAAAATTTCAATCATTCGGCTTACTCAGTAAACCGAACGATTTTGTCTAGTGTCTACTCTATAGTATAGAACACACGAATGCCAACGAATAGCTACTAGTAGCCTACTTCATCATCCGCTTCCTCGACAAATGTGCGGCGATTTCATGCAACATTAACTTCTAGGTAATTTATATTATATGTAAAGCGTTCGAACCAAACTGCACGTTTGTCAATTCTGTTACTTGAGTCCGAAGGAAGGAAGATAAGTCTGAATGATTTAGTTGAAATTTATTCGCGGGTGAATGTACATTTTGGTCGGCGAAGCTTTATGCTTATATTGTGAAAGATTTAAACAGAGTGCTCAGGAGATTGAGCGGATATCTTAAATTGAAACAGATCTGCCCTTTGTACATAGAATGCAAACTGCGTTCGTGTTACATCGTCAGTGCACCCACAGACTACTTGTGCTCCTAAAGGTTCGATTTAACTTCATTTGCGACAAATGAAGCGAAGGATCTTATAGGTTGGGGGGACGGAAGATGGCCGAGTAGGTTACGCGCTGGAGCGGTAGACTGACAGAGCGAGGTTAAAGCCCCGTTAGCGCCCCCTACTACCCCCTACTACTCCCCCTATAGTGACTAATTGCGTGTCTAAGTTTTGTCTATTAATTATGTCTTTGTATTGTTTGTATAATTATAATTATAATTATATTAATTATAATTATAATTATAATTATAATTATAATTATAATTATAATTATAATTATAATTATAATTATAATTATAATTATAATTATAATTATAATTATAATTATAATTATAATTATAATTATTATTATAATTATTATTATAATTATAATTATAATTATAATTATAATTATAATTATTATTATTATTATTATTATTATTTTTATTAAGCATACGGTAGGCACGCGTGTAACCATGGTTACCGCCTTGTATGGTAGTCATGCGCTTTCAAAACCCCGAAACCAGCGATAGGAATGTCTATTACATGACAATCGCTGACAATTTTCCAGCATTGCCGCTTCCTGTCGGCCAGTTCGTCGTCCACAGTTCCAAGAAGTGGACAGTAACATGCTCACGATCTGTGCGGCGCAGATTTGAAGCGAAAAATATTCTCCAACATTTCTCAGACTTATCCAGTGGCGGTTCCAGGATTTCTTGGTGGGGGTTAGGGTGGTCCTTAAATTTTGACTTTTAAAATTTCATCCTCCCACCCTCCCAATAGAGTCTCCCACAGTAGAAACTTATTTACACCAAATATCTCCAAGATTGGTTTATATTTAGGGTGTGCTCAAGCCGACTCAAGTTTCAATATTAGGCGCACAAATTAATGGTGTTTTCATGTTATAATATAAATTGCTGTTAAATGCAAGAGTGACTATTAACATGCTTGTTAAAGTGAAAAGTAATTATTAAAGAGCTAAAGGCAGTGTTCATAAGAACTGGCAATGTTACGTTAGTGAGTTCAATTGAGTGCTGGCAAAATGTTCATAACTCAACAGCTCTATATGTCGTTTGATAACGTGGAAGCAAGACCCTTGATCACTGTTGCCTTCTTTGAATCGGGATACAGTTTGCAGTGTTCTGTGACGACCTGTAGCACAAACTGTGTCTGTTTCTCATCTTTGGTCATCAAGGCATTGTACTCCTGCATCAGTGCGACTCCCCTTTCGGCTGTATCGTTGACAACGCTAAGTTCGCGGACCACTTCTTGAGCCTTCAGATAGTCTGCGTTTGATTCCCCTGTCTCTGGATTTGTTACCAGGAAAGAGATGGAGAGTTAAAGAATCACAAAGAAATTGCATGTGTTGCTGGTAACAAAATTTCTCAGCCTTTTATTACGGATTGTGAACTGGTCAATTGCAAATCGTTTTGCAAGGTCCTTCTGTGCACCGTGACTTAGTCGCTTCACCATTGCCATTTTCTCAGCTGCATCGACTTCTGGATCAAAAAAGGCAAGTGCCACCAACTTCTCGCTTAGGTACCAGATGTGCCTGCAAAGTTTCTTGAAGGCACCCAAAGACGATGGTGAGTTGATTTCAATGAGGAGCTTCAACAGACGCAAGTCGCCGGCGGGAGCTGATGTTGGTAGTTGGGATAGGAACCATGACTTGACATATGCTGATACTCCAAACACATATAAGTTGCCAAGACCTTGTCTTACTCTCTTGGTCAGTTTGAAGCCAGCATCTCTGAAGATGAACATTTTCAGTGCGTAAATCAGCCGTGCCATGAAATGAGCACGGTGTATGCCCTTAATGAACATTATGCCACGTGATGGTACTCCCCCAAGAAACACTAGACTCAATTCAATAAGTTCTCGGTAGTCTGCACGCTGGTGAGTTAGTTCGAGTTGGCTGATCACGAAGTTCTTAATATCCGAGATATTCGGAACTGCGGCAGCAATTTCAGGATCTCCTATCCCAGGCTTGTAATCAGCTGCTAAAATGCTTGGCCAGAAAACCTTAAATCTCTTGAACAGCTGGATCTCAGGGCCACTCGACAGTCCCATTGTGATGCTGAATGCATCCTCCAACATCATCTCATGAATGTGATGGCGGCACGCCAGATAGCCTGTAGTACCTTGTTCTCAAGCAAGTTTTCAATTAGCACATTCTTGATGCCCGTGTTGTTAGAAGGGATGTCGAAGCTCAGAGCTTTAATGCAATCGATGATGCCCCAATCCAGCACTGTTTCAAATATTGCATCTGTCATAGCCTGAACAGTTCCGGAAGGCAGTTTCGGAATACAGAGTAGTTGTTCAGTGCCAGATCCTGACACAATGATTGGAAGTCGATCCACTTTTTCATCCCCAGTGAGGTCACCCATGAGCTTGCCGTCCCAGTGGAGTACCATTGGTTTCTGTGTGCTGAACTCAGCTTTAAGCTCGGCAGCCCACGTTGCCCGGTTGAGCTGCCGATAACGGCGAATAGATGATCGATTAATGATGTATTCCTCAAGGTTCGCCCCAGAAGCATGAATGATTGGGGCAATCAGCTGCACAGCATGGCGATCACTTATCTTTGCCCGGTCGAGTGATGACAGGACAGATGGCGTCAATATGTTTTTTCTTCCACGTTTGTTTGTTTGCGGTGCATGGGTAACTCCACCCACTGCTCCTTCCACCTCAGAATCAGAACCTGAACCGGTAGAGTCGGACGATTCCGAAACAACAACTTGATCAAAGCTGGCCTTTTGCTTTTCTTTCCATGTCAGCTGATTCTCGCGTTTTTTGCCTGTCGCTCCATTTTCAACAGAGACACATCAACTCCAAGCATTGCTCCTGGTCTACCTTTTCCTCGCTGCCTTGAGTGTTGAATGTGACAATTGTCATTTGAAATTGTAACTTTTCACTAGCTTAGCAACTTCCATGCTAAACATCTAAGAAACAAATGGAGTTAACGTTTCATATATTTTTCGAAAGTAGCTCACTTTTTCGTGTATTTTCACAAACTTCGACCGGCTTGAGCATACCCTAAATGCACTCTGATCTCCAAAATAATTGGTAGGAATTGTTTTCTGATGGGGTAGTACCTGATAGGATGGTGGGAGCAATAAAAAATAAATTTTGAAAATTTTCTTATAGATAAGGACCACCCTAGTGGGGGTGGATGAATTAATTCATATAAAGTTGATGGGGGATGAAAATAGAAGGAAAAATCACTCAGCTTTGCCGAAAAAGGCTAGAAAAAACCGAATTATTTCCCTCATTTTACTACATTTTTACCGAAAAATAGGTTGACAAGAAAAAAAGGTCAGCCCTGGTTAGTTTTACTACCGGTAGATTTTTACCCAAAAAGTAGGTTTCACAAGCAAAAAAGTAAGTCCGAAAGTCCGGTGGAGGGGATGCATCCCCACTCCATCCCCCACATGGAACCGTCACTGGACTTATCCACTATAGACTACCTTCTGGTTGTCCTGGCTTAGGCCTAACATCAGCTGTTGCTTCTATGCGTCCGTCGTAAAGTGGCGCTATAAAAGTTCAGGATTAGATTATTTTAATCATCATAGAACTTCTATAGCGCCATTTTAATAATGTCCTTGACTGCAGTCAATGGTCGCTCCTTGATTTGAATTGTAATCCATTATTGTCGAATCTAATAAGTCAGTCCGATTTTTCGATCAAGGATAAGGCGGACAGCAATAGACAACAGGTACGCTTTGAGTTTGGATCGAAATGTCGTAGACGTCTAAGACAATGCTGGGAGTGAACAATCCATATTCTCGACCCGGCCGCTGAGATTAGATTAGATAGAGGAAAGTAGTTCAGATAGCATTGTATAGTATCCAAGATTGCGGTATCAGATTACATAATTTAATTATAAACAGGTCGTTCTTGCCTCTGCAGCATTTCGAAGTCAGGCAACATCTTACATATTTCGTCGTTTTCGCCGCCGTTTTCTCTTGTTCCCACCACTTACTCCGCCCTACTGATCGTATGGATATCCAGTGTCCATGTTCCTAGATCCTAGTACCACTCTCGCCCAGCGTCGGTCATTCAGGGCACTGGACCCTCACTGTGGAATGGGTTGTCTCCATTTGCTCGCGTGAGTCGTGTCTCACTTCTCACTCCAACACTCTGTTCATTGCTAATACTACTAAAGTCTCGTTTCTAATCAAGCGACTCTAAAGCCGAGAGTAGTAATATAAGAGGCGCTATATAAGTCATTTATTACATCACATTTCTTCAAAATAAACCTGTATATTGGAAGGGTACAACAGTGGTTCTCACACAGGGAACAACCTCCTGAACCACTTTAAGCCGTGCTATTATTATTATTATTATTATTATTATTATTATTATTATTATTATTATTATTATTATTGGGACGGGAAGTTAGCAGAGTGGTAACAACGTTGGACGATGGAGCAGAAGGTCGCGGGTTCGAGTCCCGTAGGAGCCCTAAAGGTCGACTCAGCCTTTTTCGTGGTGGTAAAATGAGGAGCAGTGGTAAAAATCTCTGCGATAAGTCAAACAGGTACGCTATGCGATACACTAGCCCCGTATCCGTGGCATTGCACGGCTGGCTGAGGGCTATAGAAACGGAGATCAGCGCCGCCCTATGAGCCCACGAGGCTCGGGAAGGACTTTGACTTTGACTTATTTTGATTATTATAATAATCAATTATAATTCATCAGTGTTTCTGTCTCTCGACAGGTCCAGGTATCCAGTTTCTCCACTCCGATCGATTGCTTGCTTCTTCTTTGAGTTCCTGATATCCTTTATTCATCATCCACTCCAACATCATCTTTCTCGGTCTACCTCTCACTCTCTTTCCCTCCATTTTTCCTTCGATTATTGTTCTTAGTAGAGAGTCATGCCGGAGGACATGTCCCATCCAATTTCTCTGCCTTTTCCGGATTGTATCTATCAGGCTTCTTTCTTCCTCTATCTCCTTCATGACTTCCTCGTTTGTTTTATGCTCTGTGTATTTTAATTATAATTAATTATAATTATAATTATAATTATTATTGTCGTCGTCGTCAATTTTTGCCTCTGAAACGGCGCTCGATTGATAATTTGATATATAATTAATTAATTAATTTCCGGTGGTTTCTTGGTTGGATAGAACGATGGACTTCGCTTTTGGCGTCTACATCAACGTCACGAGCAACCTGACCCATTTCATCTTCGACAGCAGCCTGAATCTGACGAACCATTGCGTCCAGGAAGGCGATTCCGTCATGGACTCCTGGTACGACGAAGTCTCCGGCAGCCTCACCGCCGACGGCCGCTGCATCTTCTTCGTCGACGTCATCGTCGTCAGCTTCCTCTGTCTGTTCGGCTTCGTCGGGAACGGCCTTTCGATCGTCGTCCTGCGCAGGGACCACGACAAGAAGAACGCCACCAACTGGCTGCTCCAGACCCTGGCCGTGCTCGACACGCTCTACCTCGTCAGCTGCGTCTTCATCCAGCCGCTGCGCACCGTCTGCCAGCTGACCAACTGGGTCCCGGAACTGCGCGCCGCCTTTCCCTACATGGAGACGTACGTCTGGGCGGCCGCTTCCATTACGCAGACGGCGACCATCTGGATGCTGGTTCTCGTGACCGGCGATCGGTTCGCCGCCGTCTGCCGGCCGCTGAAGGCCGACCTGAGGAGCATCCAGAGGGCGAGGGTAGCGGTGGGGCTGGTGCTGGTCGTGTCCGTCGTCTACAACCTCCCGCTGTTCTTCGAACGCGAGGTGGTGATGAGGCGCTGCCGCGACGTAACGTACGCGTCGTCGGTCAAGTCGGCGCTGCGGTCGAACTACCATTACTATCTCGCCTACAAGACGATCCTGTATTTCGTTTTCCGGACGTTCGGACCGCTGATCATCCTGACGGTGTTGAACGTACGACTGATCGCCGCGCTGAGGGTCGTCCGGCAGAGACGGAAGACGCTTCAGAAGCGGCGGGGGACGGCAAAGGGGAACCGCGAGAACATCACGCTGATGTTGGTCGTCGTCGTCAGCGCGTTCATCGTGTGCGAGATCCCGGACCTCGGTCTGCGCGTGACGGTGACGCTGATGGAGGTCTACTCGGAGTTCAGCCATCTGTACGATCGACACCACAGGGTCATCCAGCTGGTCAACACGCTGACGAACATGCTGTTGACGCTCAACTCGTCGTTCAACTTCGTCATCTACTGCCTTGTCGGGAAGAAGTTTCGCGGAATTCTCCGTCAGATGTGCCTCTATTCGTCGGAGGGGGGGAGGAGGGAGACGGTCCCGCGGTACCGGTTCCGTCCGAAACGGAGCCTCTGACCAACATCAGAATCAACGCAAGTCATAATATTAATACGATAGTCATGACCAACGTTTAGTCCGTGGAGGGAGAAAGGGGAGCAAGATCGCTTCGAAAAGGCGCCTCCAGAACCGGATCTTTGCACCGACTTCTTTTGCCGTCGTACGAGAAAATGCTCATTACTCATTAGAATTCGTTATTTCTTGACCAGTGTCGTGTCAAGATTGGCAGAGAACCTCAGAGCAGATGTCTGTCTCTTTGTGGAGGGGCTGACCCAGACGGCGAAAAAACGAGCAGCCGGACTTTGACCATCACCGGGTTTGACTTTTGCTTTGTCGAACGTTTCTTTGCCTATAGTAATACACACCCTCGATACTGCTGGCAAGAAGTAGAAGATACGACAAGCAAAGCAGATTAGCAAGCAAACAAGCACTAACACACAAGATACTTATAGATTCAAGCATCATTGGTATAAACAAGTCTAGAAACTTAACACGGGTTCTATAGGGGCCTACGTGGACTCGTGACTCCGTATAGCACTGTCCCATCGTGCTCTTCTATGGCAGATACACCACTGTTCATGACACGTTTCGCCCACAACGGAGATTTTTCCGAATCTAGTTGCGTGTCTCTGTAACAACTTGCAGTCAGTGTTTAATCTAGATCGTTTCCGAGGGCAATTGCCCTTCCCCGGAAATTTCAAATTCCCCGGAAATTTTGGAATACTACATGGACTATAACAGCGGCCCCTAGCAGAATTTCCCCGGCTTTGTCAGTTCCCCCCGGCTTTTTCAGTCCCCCCGGAGTCCAGGGGTCTAGATTAAACACCGCTTGCAGTAGTAGTTCGACGGGGAATACGTCTAATTTGGACAGTATTCGTGGCGCAGATGTCTCTTCAAAAATTCAACGTGAAGAGACCCAGTGTTTAATTAATTTCCGGGTGGAAGGGCAATTTTCCCCCCGGAAACGGCCTAGATTAAACACTGAAGAGACCGAATAAAGAGCGTGATCTGGCGACGCCAGTCAATTTGCTTGCTGCTGTCAGAATGCTATAAGTGTCATCTCAGCTTCTCCTCTTACGAGTAATTTAAGCGTCTAAGAGATTAAGAATAATCAACTGCTGCTGCACTTCTGCCCCAAGCGCTATATAAATCCACGAGCCTTTACTTGGTTGCTTATTAATTTAAATCTTCTTTTGCAAATGCTGGGAACACTTTCGTGTCGGCAGTGAAAAAACGTTTATCGAACCAGCAGAAAATTGCGACTTTATACATAAATTCACTAGCCAAATGGTCCAATGATTATATGACCTAATACATAGCTCCTTCCAAGTCTCTGCAAATGGTCGCAGCTTGCAAGAGTATTGTTGCGCCACACTGCAGCTGATAATTCAAGCGCTTATCTCGGCTATCTTGCCCTTCGGACCTAGTTTGCGATAACGTCTTCGCAGACGGGAATGCCTGACAAAGTCTAATAAGGAAACTGTCGTTAACTAAACCGGAATATTAGATCAGAAACCGATTCCGCTCCGTTCACCGACAACACCGCCGATCCTCCCTTCTTCTTCTCCTCCTCCCTCCTCCATCCCCCGTTCTCTCCCTTCCGATCTGCCGGACTCCGGAGAATCTTTCCATGCAGCGACACCGACCGCTATACCGGAAGCAGCTCGGCTTATACCTGGAGAGCGTTCAGTCAAGGGGCTTAATGGTCGAAGATGCCGGTCGCCCGGGAAATGCTATTTACTGCATAAACTGCCGCCAGAAACCCGTAAGGCATATCTCCGACCAGCGCAGTCACAAGGAACGCTGAATCCTCTTCCCTCGCCCCCTCCCCTCCCTCTCTCTTTCTCTCTACCTCAATCTGCCATTTGTTACACTTTTTTGCATTTGAAGCCATATTTCTGCATTTTCAGGGTTTATTTGTTCGGCGCTAATACTGTACTCTTAAACACAGGAACTGCTTGTTTGCGTGCATTCGTTCAAATGTAGTACGCAGATGTATATGATTATATATATATATATATATATATATATATATATATATAATTTTTACGTTGCATTTAATTGATAATTATTATCGTTATACTTCTACGATTGCACGCCACAGTTTAAGGCGCTATAGGAGTATCCAGAACAATCTCTATGGTCGCTGATCTATGCCAACCAACAAGAAATCTGCTTCTGCCATTGGCGTCTATTAATAGACAACAATGGTTTCTATGGTTTCTGCCCACCAGTGGGCGGAGCAACCGGACCTTGCTGGTAAACACTGTATACCCCTATTGAAACATTATTTTAAAGACAGAGCAACTGGATTTTCAGGCAGAGACGACCCTTGTCTTTTGGGCGGGGATCATGACCCTTGCCTTTTTGAGGTGGGGATCACCCATGTTATTTAAAACAAAGTAAGAGCGGGGGAGGTCGAAGCTTGCAAAATACGACTCCTCTGCATGGACATCACAGAACAATCACATCTCTAGTAATTTCCAGTTGGATCTACTCGAATTGTTGTAGGATTTCATCCTGTCTCAAATGACCAGGGTTGGGTTGGAGATTTGATGGGTTGGGTTTGATTGGGTCCTAGAAAATGGACCCATGGACATCTCTGGTCTGCCAAAGTATACAGATCAACTGGCGAGTTTTGCGTGTAAAAGACGACAGTTATTATTACGGTCAATGCGTTGTAGCTTTATGAGTGCGAGGACAACTAGGGTCCACTCGTTTTTCAAGTGACGCTGTAAGGCTTGTAAGCTATAATAATTTAAAGTGTATTTGCCCCAATTGTCATGCGTGTGATTCATTTTAACTTCTAATAATTGTTACGGAATCCTTTAGTTGTTTTCATTTTTGTTGTATTTCTCGAATTTCGTTTATTAATTGCCTTCGTTGAAGACGATGTCTCGATTATGTACATTAGCGTACGCTGTACGCAGAGGCGGAGCTAGGGTGTCCGGCCCCCGGGGACAAAAATAAAATATACTAATGGCGCCCCTCAACTTCATAAAAATCCTGACAAGCAAAAAAGTCGTCACTCCGCGTGATTAGGTTAGTTATGTGAGCGGACGGCCTATACAACTATATTGATGTTTTTCGTTTGCTTATTTTTGTGCTTTTTTGCCACCTTAAACCGATTTTGGCGATCCCACATCGGCGCCCGGGGACATATGTACACCCCGCCTCTAGCTCCGCCTCTGGTTGTACGAGTACATGATTAAGAGCTGAAGAATACAGACGTCATTAAGTTTATAAAGACATCAATTCACTCAAGTCTTGCATTGAAGTTATTCGAATGTATAGAAGTCTTCTTGGATATTTGAAAGCTGATGAGCAAACAATCGACTTGTCTTTATTATCTATGTGCCACAAAATTTGATTTTGTCTTCGCCATCTTCCAGAATGGTACCAATTAAAACATGTTGGGTCATTCGACCCGATTGGCCCAAATTCTGTTGGATTTTTTGCAAGAATTTGTGTCGCTCTACGTTTTAAATAAAGTTTTATCAATGATATTTAAAACGGATTTATTTTACAGATGTTGCGTTAGTTATGCACTGGCTGGGCCACTCTCCTCTTTCTATCGTCTTTGTTGCTCAATTTCATAGGCGGATCTGAAATGAGCTCAACTCCTCTCCGTTCGATTGAAATAAAATTTGTCGTAGCATTGACTAAAAATAGACAAAACTGCAACGTAACTGGTTTATATTTACACATATAATACATTAGAATCTATGTAAGTTGAATAATTCTGGTGCGTTCGCAACAGTTGGACGCGAGACGCGCTGATTTACTCTGACACTTATATTGATTTATGACGTCACGTGGTCCCACTGTTACAACGTTCCAGAATAATTTATTTACATAGATTCTAGTGTATCACATGCGTAAATTTATACGGATTACGCCGGAGTGAAACTGCGTCCCTGTGAGACGGACATGACAAACTCCGTCTATTATTCTCAGACAGCAATGAACCCCGTTTTGTTGCAGTCAACAATGTATTTATTCTCCGACCAATGGACAACCGCATCGAACGAATCAGTTCCGTTGCAATAAGTCGATCGTGAAGCGCAAATGGAGTTACTATATATATATATATATATATATATATATATATATATATATATATATATATACCCTCGGCACTTACACTGTAGTTCCCGAATGATCTAATGACAAAACAAGGAAACGTACATCAGCGACTGAACAACGCAAAAAGTAACGCAAATGTTTGAACAATCAACTGCTCCCATAAAGGGATTACTTTCACTCTAAGCTTAGAGTATCAAACGGTGATGGATTTATTTGAAAGGAGATTTCCGGCTGCTGCTGCTGCTGCGAGTGGTGACGCTGAGAAGCAATTTTCCTGTCAACAGGACGATCGTTGGATGCCAATCCTTCTCTGCGTCACCAGGGACTTCAATTCGAAGATGTCTGCGGACATTGAGGGGGAGGGTGTTTGACCGGAAGCCGGTCGGATTGACCGTTTCCGTTTAAAGATGAATCATCATTTGCCTTCTGAGGACAAACAGAAAGCGCCATTTATTTGATGATGCCATTTTTCTTTTAGAAGTTTTCTCTTTGTGTTGTTATTGGGTCTTTTCCGCTTTCTCTGATCCTCTCAATGAGTCTATTTCCTCATTCGTTTTCTCTTCTCCAATGCGTTGCACAATTACTTTTGCGTTTCCATATTTCACTCAAAGACTGAGCATAGGCGAATTGATGCAGTGTCATTTATAATTAAGCAAGTAAGCAAAATCTCGTGAATTTATATAGCGATTTTGAGGTAGCACAGCAGTAGCTGCTTATTCTTGGGCGCTAAATCTAAATTTGTAATACCTATACCCAACAGTCAGAGGTCAGTCAGATAGGACCATTACAACCAAAGGGACACCATAGTTTGATGCCTGCAGTATGTGCCAGAGATGGCCATGGGTCCATTATTGAGAACTCAACCCATCAAATCTTCAACCCAACCCAACCCATGCCGGCAACAGGGTTACTTGACCCAACCCAATCCAACCAACCGTATTACATTACAATTTCTTAAACCATGATTTTTTCTGACCCAACCCAACCCATCGTAAATACGGAAAAGTCTGGCCCAACCCAATCCATGGCCATCTCTGGTATGTGCTCGCCGCTACTGATAATCTCTCTAAAACGTTCCTGCCATTATTAATTAATTATACAAAAGGTTTCCGCTGCGCTTTTGTGAGAAAATAATTTGTCGTAATTCGTATTCGAAACCCGTCTTGACCTTTTGCTAAGCAGGCCTACACGGTGCGTGAATGCAATAAGTCAGACGCAGATGTCATTTATGAGTCTTTTATGTTTCGAATCAAATTCCCAGATCAGTCGTCTATTTACAGTTAAATTAGTCGTTTGAACTCGTTTCTAGAAGTTTCTCGAAGACATCACAAAGGAAATCCCGCAGTCCGCTCGAATTAAATCGGATGTTGCATCCTAGAGGGAATTAATTTAGCTCCTGCTAAAGCTAACCTTTTCACTCTCATATGGAAAGTGGATACCTCTGTTATTGTTCGTTATTTAACAGTTAAAAGAATGGTTCTCGGATTACCTGACCTTATTATGTTCATTAACAAAATTAATTTACTTCTCGATTTTTAGTCTTTTTTACGTACTGTAAAGTGTATTTCTTCCGATCATTTTGTATGCGAGTGTAAAGAATTCTGAAATAAACTTTCAGCTAAGTTCTCTAGATTGTGTGAGGATAACATCGATAGAAACAAGCGGTTGGGGAGAGAAACCTTCTATTGGCTCCAGCCAATCACGGCGACCCGCTGGCTGCTCACTATTTTTAGATCGACGTAAAACCCCGTAGCCTATATCACCATTTATAATGCAAGTCAGACAAACAGACACGCAGACAGACAGACACGCAGGCAGACATTCAATCGCTGGTACTTCAAATCCGGCATTGAGATATACAGTGTTTGCGTATAGTCACGTAATTGTGGCTTTTGTCAAATTGCAATGGATGTTTTGCATTTTTAATCCTCAATAAAACCATCCATGCACAATGTAAGAAATTGGGGTGAGGGTCCAACCCTGCCTAATATACAGCTCCCCTCCAAAAATATATTTAAAATTTAAACCTAGCTGCCAATGATACTTGAACATGTTGCTGTTTGGGCAATTTTGTTGTTATTTCGTAGCAAAGGTCTGATATAGAAATATAATTCTAGAATTTGCGGTGGCACTGATGGATTCACGGACAGCGTGTTATTAGGCCTAGTAGGCAACAGATGTTCGGCTGCAGTGTGATTGTCTGTACCGCTGGAGCCGATGTGCTTCTCTTGCATGTGCCTCTTTACATTCGTCTGATTGGCGAAAGTACGCGAACACACACTGCATGAAAATCGCAGTGCCGACAGAGCTACTTTACGGCCTCTTCGCTCCCCGTCTAGAAGATGACATTCACCATGACTGCTTTTTACGTGTTTACGCAAACCTTTATTGTTGAAATGCCTTAGGCCTACTACATAACTTACAGGAGAACTTTCCTTCACTTATCTCCGCCATTTTAAAACACAGTATAAGCAGGATGGGGTTTCCCCAGTGTTGCAAATGGGGTTTCCCCAGTGTTGCAAATATAAATATTGCTTGCCGTGATTGGCTGGAGCCAATAGAAGGTTTTCTCTCCCCAACCGCTTGTCGATAGAATAATACATAAAATGGCCGCCAGGCCAACTGCGTCAGAACTTTGGTGATTCGGAGAAAGCGGCCAACGTTGCGGCGGACCACGGAGACGGAAGGACGAGGGAAAGAATTCGACGGCGGCAGGAGCGTGGTCCGGTGCGTCTCCATTCTAGACGCTTCTTTCCACCCAGTCCTGCATTCTGATTTCATTTCCGACTGTTCATTTGAAGACAGAATTTACACCGTATATAGGCCTAAGGCCAGGATGTCGAAGGTTTCAAGGCAATGCGAGGGCACACACACACACACACACACACAAACAAACAAACACACACACGCACAGAACATAGAACGTCTATTGCATTAGACAGTGACAATTGCGACAGTGACAATTGCGCAATCCACCTGCCCTTTCCTTCTCCTCTCTCTCTCTCCTCTCTCTCTCTCTTTCTATATATATATATATATATATATATATATATATATATATATATATATATATATATATATATATATATATATATATCTTTCTCTGTCTGTCTCTCTGACGCTTTTTCTCTCTCTTTCTGGTCCTGTCTCCCTATTTCACTCTGTCTCTATTTCCCTGTTTCTTTGTTTCTCTCCGTCTCTTCGTCTCTCTGTGTCTTTTTCTATTCTCTCTTTCTCTCTCTCTCTCTCTCTCTCATTCTCTGTCTGTCTGTCTGTCTGTCTGTCTGGTCTGTCTGCCTGTCTCTCTCTCTCTCTGTCTCTCTTTCTCTCTCTCTCTCTCTCTCTCTTACATTCTCTGTCTGCCTCTGTCTCTGTTCGTCTGTCTGTCTGTCTATCTGTCTTTCTGCTGTCCTCGTTGTTGTTTCCCTGCTGTGTTGTGCTGGCGTCCTTAACGACGTCGTCGTTGCCTTCGGCCGATCGGATCCCTCGCCGGTCGAAGAAGCGATAATTGCATTCCTGCAGCTGTTCGTCGTTCGTTTGCTTGGTGTTCTCTCTCTCTCTCTCTCTCTCTCTCTCTCTCTCTCTCTCTCTCTCTCTCTCTATATATATATATATATATATATATATATATATATATATATATTTCTCGAGAGTGGCGCTCGTGTAACAGTCGATCGGATTCCTGTTGAATAACCCGAATCTTGTTCAACCGACCATCAGGTGCAGATTCCCCACCCCCACCCTCACCCCACCCCTCTCCCCACTCCACCCCAACCCGTGACGCGTACGTCTCTGTGGTGTATTCGATTGCCGAAACAGTGTAACGACGACGAGAATCTCTTCTCTGTCTGCGTCGTTCATTTTGTCACGTGTTTCGTCAATTCAGTGACGTTCATTCCGAAGTCGATTTTCATGGATTTTGAATTTCTTTTCGTAATATACTGTACAGTGTAGCCTACATTAGACGCGTACAAGCACTGAAACGCATTCAAGTGGCAGACCTCTCTTGCTCACCAATAGTAGTAATGATGATAGCAATCTTCTTCTTCTTCCATCATCTATGATGACGATGAGTTTGATACGAGATGACTCCGGGTCTTCCTGTCTCTTGCCATGTGTGTTGCTTCTTCTAAGTTCAGATTTTGTTTTCCGACATCTTCTTTTATATTATCTATCCATCTCCTATAGCTTGTCTTCCTCTACTTCTGTTTTCCTCAATATGACAAAACAGAGCAATATAGCAATACCGGGTCACATTTTCAGTTTTAAATTATATCGGAAACCGGAGGTCTGAATATGATAATGTTTACGACAATGCCACTATTTGACGAAAATTAAGCGCCTAGGAATAAGCAGATACTGCGGTGTTACTTTTGGAAGCGCTATAGTAATTTACAAGATTTTACTTACTTACTTATTTACCTACTTAAAATGTATGTACACTGTTATTTCTCCTTTAGCAGAATGTATCCCAACTCTCTAATTTAACAATATCAACCGACGCAAGATACCTCAAACACATCGGCCAGGAGGTGCACTGTATCTGTTAGAAATCGTAAAAGAATAGCAATTTAAACAATTACAATTTATACAGAAATACATAAAACAACGCGTATTGATTTCAGCCGTGCACGGATTGACGTCAGTTTTTGTGTCCGATGGAATCCTTATGCAGGGGCGATTCTACGTTGGGGATGACTGAGGATGCATCCCCCCACTGAGCTTTTTTCTGCTTGTCAGCCTTTTTCGGCAAGGTTTATTTCATTATTTACCGGCCAATACCAAAATCAAAACACTGCTAATGACCTTTTCTTGCTCGTCCAACTTTTTCCGGATTTCGTTGCACCCCCCGCCATCAACTTCCTAGAAATCCATTGCATCCCCCCACCAAGAATTCTTGGAATCGCCACTGTCCTTGTGCTTCTGCTCGAGGGAAACCGAGTCTCCAGGATGGAGACGTGAACGCAATTCCAGTCTGTGCTGCGGTTGCTATACGAAGACGTTTCCCCTTGGAATGTCTAATAGAGAAGAGAGAGACCACTTTGCTAGAGACTGGGGTCGTAAGGCTGCTTATTAGACCGCATTATCGCATAATAAAAAACCGCTCGCCGGGTCCGTTGTCGTGGAAACGAGCGCTATATAAACACGAATTTACGCGCCATTCGAAATGTACCCCGAAGCCCCATGCAGTCGCCGCCTCGAAATGCCGTTCGACGCTAAACCTTAAGCCGGTCGTGAGTTAAAACCAAAAGAACGTGATAATATCGCCGCCGCCGCCGTCGTCGTCGTCGTAGTTGTCGTTGTTGCGGATGATGAAGACGACGACGAGGCGACGTGAATAATTGTGATTTTGACACCGACGACGGCTACGACTGATTTCATCGGACACGACAATCTTCGTGCGTTGTTTGATGCCAGTGAGGCGTTCGACGCGGTTGACCGCGCGACAATGTTTCGCCGACGAGACGCTTTCTGCATCGGTTGGCCGGTCGGGTCCTGTGGAATGTGTCTGATGCGAGCACGCTGTGACTAGGCGTGCTACCAAAAGAGATGCTCGTTTCCAAATATTCAAAGTGATCGTAGTGAGAGAGAGAGGAGCACTTGTGAGCACTCGTTCACAAGAGGTGCCAGATAAGGGCTTTCAACATTACGTTACGCATATGTTACGTTACACATAATATTAGATCACGTAAAATCATACTTGGTTTGATTGAGTTATCCTTTATCATAACGACACAAACAATTTCTGGTATTCATTGTCGATAAATCAAACAGAAGATAAACAATGGAGCCATGAATCTGTCTCAGGACAGAGTACCTAATGATGATGACGATGACTATGAATTATGATGATGATGATGATGATGATGATGATGATGATGATGATGATGATGACGATGATGATGATGATGATGACGACGATGATGATGATGATGATGACGACGACGATGATGATGATGATGATGATGATGATGATGATGATGATGATGATGAAAAGCTGTTAGCTGTATTACCAGTATATGGGCCATGGACTATTTTATGTTGGGCCTGGCTGATCTTTCACCTTTCCCATAGCTATTTTAAGAAAGGCTGAGCGCCTATGAATAAACAGCTACTACATATTGTGCTGCTTTCTAAAGCGCTATATAAATCCACGAGATTTTACTTTACGCGTGTATGGGCCATGAGATCGAGAAAGCGCGAATCGAAACGATGAAAGGCACAAAGCGTTTTGTTAATACTATTGTCATTGACGCTTTTCCTGCTTCACAAAACGACATAAGTGACAATCCCGCCCTCTTCTTGAAGAATTTTTTGCATTGGTGTCCTCATGTAGGCCTACTGCTGTAGAAGACTGCTATACAATATAAAGAATTGCTATAGTCAATGCCAGCTTACCAGTATGGTATTTGACAGTAAGACCAATGGGGAGGGGAAGAATCGGACCAGTGGGGAATTTTTACTCGTGTCATTGCGCTAAATAAATTAGTAAAAAATAACGACAGAACATGAAATTTGCACCAACTTATAATTTTAATGTATAGAGTGAACCAGTGGGGATAGGGGAAGTCAGTCAGTGGCGGCTCCAGGATTTGGCAAGTAGGGGGCGTTGGGGTGGCAACTTCTAATCATGGGGGGCCAGCCATTTGTTGTTAGGTATGTAGTAGGCCTATTAAGTATAGGGTCCCAACAGAAGGGGCCACTGGGGGGCCAGACACTCAATAGGGGGCACGGGCACCCCTGCCTCCCCCCGGTGGAGCCGCCACTGAAGCCAGTAGGCAGTAACCATGAAACTTCCTCTGCCGCCTCTAGAAATATTGCACTTCATGTTACACACAATCGCAGCAGCATCGTTGATCACTAAATCCAATGGCAATAATTCCCAACACACGGCGAAATCACTCCGTGAAGAACCTTTGCCGATGATGTGTATTATAATCATCGACGAATCTTGCTCCTTCACGTAATCAAGTAGTGTTGCCACACTAGCAGCGGACGAAAGTTCACGAAGTTCATGGATTGCAGTGAACTCGTTTGGCCATCATCAACTCCATTACTTCATATGCAAACATTTGTCACATGACCTGGCTGTAGGTACGTTATATATGACCCAGAATATATATATATATATATATATATATATATATATATATATATGTGTGTGTGTGTGTGTGTGTGTGTGTGTGTGTGTGTGTGTGTGTGTGTGTGTGTGTGTGTGTGTGTGTGTGTGTGCATAAACCGTTTATTCATTATTAAATTTTATGTTGTGTCGGAGTGCAATGATAAATCATTCGTTATGATAGTTACAGAAATGCTGTACGATTCATTGGTTTGCATTAGTAAATGAGGCGCTTGTGGCTTTACGAGTTCGCAAATTTGCCGCAACGACTCTTCGCTTTCCTGGAATTTGTCGCAGCAATAAATGCGTGAGACCGATTCATAAAACGCAAGGACACACAGGCGAACAGAGACACACATACACACACACACACACACGCACACACGCAGACGCAACACATCGACCGCAAATCGAGAAGTATGAATATTATACGTTATATGTGTGCGTCAAGTGTTTCGAAATTCTGTCTCTACATAAATGTTTGTGCAGCACTTAGAATTGCAAATAATTGACAGGACATCATTCGGAAACGGAGGCGGAGGGTGGGGGCAGGCGATGGGTTGATTCGATTCAGTAGAAGAGAGTCGAGGGACGCAAGTGTCGGAAGGTTGGCATCTGACCCATGTTCAGCATTGTTAGCAGTCCGGGAAAATGCATGGAGGCGATTGAAGCGGTTGAGGTCAGCTGATCCCGCCCCACCCCCAAATGCAAGTCTGCAGATGCAAATGTCAGAAACAGAATTGTCCCTGCGACCTTTTAACTGACGCTCGGAAATTACACAAATTCAGTCAAAATATTTGAGTATTCAAAATATTTTCTCAAACCGTCTTTCTTTTTTTCACCACCACCACCACCACCACTATTACTGATAATAATAATAATAATAATAATAATAATAATAATAATAATAATAATAATAATAATAATAATAATAACGTGATTTTAAATGATTTCCGAGTTAAGTTAGCCTGTATGGAATCTTTTAGAAAGAAACGATCAACATAGTAAGTAAGTAAGTTGTAAGTAAATTCTTGGGAATTTATATAGAGCTTTGGAAATATTTCCGCAGTAGCTGCTCAGGCCTATTTCTATGCGCTGTCATACATCTTAAAGGTGGTATCTGAAGATGCCCACAGTTTCAATAAAACACCTGCACTGATATAATGGATTTTAACGGACGGTTCTTCGCCCAATCTCACAAAAGTTTCGCAGCTACAGTCTTCAAGCAATAGAAAATCAAATATATCAAAGTTTTTAACCGAACCCCAAACGTTGTCTTTTCACGAAAATCCACTGACGGATTCACCAGTATAGCGTAGCGACATATATCGGTATATATATACCGCGCCCAAATCAGTCTACCTTAAAGTTTTTTATGTGATTTATATGTGGTTATATGTAGTTTATATGATTTATAGTTAAGGTTTATACCCCTCCTCCCAAACATTTATAGCCTACCAAATCATATTCCTGGCTACGCCCCTGGACACCACTAAAAACAGCGACCAATTCCCACCAATTTTCACGGAACCATTGAACTAAGCGACGTTGAAATAACAATTGTTCTCTTTGCAATCGTCTCTCGCCTCAGACTGCGGTTAAGAAAAGGCCGAACAAAAGAAATCATGATTATAAAGCACAAGAGAAATGTCCGGTCTAAGTCAGTTAATTGACATCGTCATCTGTAACCATCAACTCAGCGCAGAGACATCCCTGGCTGTTCTCAGGTAGAGACTATATAATTCAAGTAAAATTTCTCCAGTAAACAATTCACCAATGAGTGAGTGAGCTAGTGGGTGAGTAGATGAGTGAATGAATGACTGAGTGATTGTGAATGCGAGAGTAAGTGAGTTGATGAGTGAATGAGTGAGTTACTGTGAACGTGAGGAGTGAGTGCGAGTGAGTGAGTGAGTGAGTGAGTGAGTAGATGAGTGACTGACAGAGTGATTGTATGCTTGACAGTGAGTGCGACTGAGTGAATGCGAGTGAGCGAGTGAGTGAGCAAGTGAGTGAGTCGAGGCTTTCCACATCCGTTGTGCGTTCGTTCGTTAGATCGTTTGGACGGCGGTGGTCCGTTGCGCCAATCTCGTGCTACAGTACGTGTACTGCGGTGGGTGAGGTGTCACTCACGTAGAATTGCAGAGGGCAAGCCACCGGTGTCACATCCGTGTCAGGTGTAACTATGCAGCTATATAGTGCGCCTTCGTATCTGGCTGGACTTGGTGTTCCACATCTTCATTACACTGTAGAAGACAATTAGTTTTAAAACATAATTAACTGCATTTAAAACCAAAAAAAGAAAAAAATAGTATAATATACAGGCACGTACTGCATGCGGCATGCCAATCTCTAGCTTTCGTATTTGTCATGCATAGCCTACTGTGTGGCATTCATATTGTTGTGGACGCGGCGGACAGAGAGAAGCCGGCCGTATAATGGGAACTTTCTAGAGACATTTCTGCGTTAAGCGAATAGATTTGAGTCTTTCCGTCTCATTACTTCTTTTTCGTCTTTGGTGGATATTTTGCAGGGAGGAATGTAATCGTCGACGCGACGGAGATACTGCAGCAGAACTGACCGCTGCATCGTAAGGCGCTGGAGAGAGAATCTCGAGAGAATTTTTAAATCTTCGACTCTCATTCACCGTCATGACAAAAGAGCGACTGTCATTCATTCATTCATTCATTCATTCATTCATTCATTCATTCATTCAATCATTCATTCCACACTCTTCAACTCTTCTCTTTCTCTTCCTTGCAGTCGTTAAACCAACCATCAGCACAACTGATCATCTCTGTCTTCAACAGTGTCTGTCTCTGTCTTTGTCTTTGCCTCTGCTTCTGTCTTTGTCTCTGCCTCTGCTTATGTCTCTCTTTCTCCATTTATGTCTTCAATATAGATAGACAGAGACAGACAGACATTGGTCTGTCTCTGTCTCTGTCTGTGTGTGTGTCTGTCTGTCTGTCTGTCTCTGTCTCTCTCTCTCTCTCTCTCTCTCTCTCTCTCTGTCTATCTATCCTTTTCTCTGTCTATCTATCCTTTTCTCTGTCTTTGTCTCTGTCTCATCTGTCTTCAACAAAGTCTGTCTGTATGTCTGTCTGTCTGTCTGTCTGTCCGTCTGTCAGTCAGTCAGTCAGTCTGTCTGTCTGTCAGTCTGTCTGTCTGGTGATAACGACAGCGAATACCAGTCGCTCTGATGACAGCGTGGATAATGTTCTGCCATCGTTGTCCCATAGGGCTGCGTTCACTTCTCGTGAAATTCCAAGTGACAGCCATTAGAACATCAACGACGACGTTGGCAGCACACACACACAGAGAGAGAGAGAGAGAGAGAGAGAGAGAGAGAGACAGACAGACAGACAGACAGACAGACAGACAGACAGAGAGGCAAACTAGAGGCGACGGCGGGGTAAAGTGATGTGGTTAGGTGGCGCGATGGAAGGGAGAAGAAGAAGGATGGATGGATGGATGCTACAGAGAGAGGCTGCTTCTTCTTCTTTTTTTCTTCTTCTTCTTCTTCTTCTTCTTCTTCTTCTTCTTCTTCTTCTTCTTCTTCTTCTTCTTTCTCTTCTTCTTGGCCCTGAGAAACGAGCGCTCTGTCTACAGTAAATTATTCGACGATTCAACGGTCTTGTGCTTCTCAAGTGCCGAGGGGCTTGGAAAAGTTTCGCTGGTCAATCGTCTAATTCCAATCTATTGCATCCTCTCTCCCTCCCTCCCTATCTCTCCCATCTCCTCTAATTTCCCCCGCCCTGCCTGCCTGCCTGCCTGCCTTCTTGTTTCTCTGTCTCTTTGCATTTGCGTTGATTCGTTTTAGTTGCTTCTTCGTCGTTAAACGGTCGAGAAGCTATTTGCCTACAGTTCCGATTTTCTTAAGACAGCGCCATCGACTGAACCCGCCAGCAACCCCCCTCCCCCCATTCGAATGGCAACGAGGCGACGGTTTGCAGAGGAGACGACGTCGACGCTGTAATCAAAATTAATCGATCTTTTCCCTCTCCGCAGCAATCACCCTGTTGCCCGTCCAACACTTTGTTTATTTACATTTTCATGTATTATTCAGTAACTGTTTTCTTTTTTCTTCTTTTAAAAACCTGTTGTCCCTGCGACTTACTCGGCAGCAGAGACGTAGCTAGGGGGCGGAGGGCGGTACATATGTCCCCGGGCGCCGAGGTGGGGGGGGGGTGGAGCGGGCGCCAAAATCGGGTTTATGGTAGCAGAAAAAGCAAAAAGAAACATAATTGTAGTTATGACGATCTTTTTTGCTGTTCTGGGTTTTCGTGAAATTGAAGGGGGCGCCATCATATGTTTTATCGCCGGGCTCCGAACACCCTAGCTGCGCCTCTGAACACCCTAGCTGCGCCTCTGCTCGGCAGATCGTCGGCTAGGTTAGTAACCTATCGACCGGGGTTCAATAGAATCAATACCCAAAGGTCTGAGAGCTTTCTCGAGCAGTCACGTGTGCACCGACAGGGAATGGAATTTAAAATGCCACGTCAGGTTTTGCTATTAATTTAACCAACAGGAGAATTACAGTATAGAGTCGATGGTAGTTCTCGATAGTCCTTTATGGTAGAGACAGCTGAACTGCGAGAAAAAAGAACGTAGAAGAAAAGATGGACTTGAACGATGGTTCTGGAGGAGAATGCTAAAAATACCGCGGACAGCTAAAAAGAACAAATAAATCAGAAGCCTAATAGAAGAAATAAAACCAAAGATCTCTCTCATCAGAATCCCAAATGATAGGGCGGCGATTTAGGTACTTTGGACATGTAGTGAGGACCGGGGAAATTCTGGAAAGGGTGATTGTTCTGAGGGAAAATGGAAGGATCTGCTATAGAAGAAGAAGAGGAATACAACGAATGAGATGGCTGGGTGGAATTTATGATGCAACACGCATGAAATTTCATGAATGAGTTGAATGAAATTGCGAAGAAAAGAGAAGACCGGAAAAAACAAGTCCATGTGTCACCAGGATATCGGCGCCGACTTGATGCATGGAAACGAAGAAGGAGGAGCAGGAGGGGTACTACTTTACATTAAAGAAGGCTTGCATGCCATGGAGCGAACAGACATAGAAAATGATCACTTCAAGGAGCATATATGGTGTGAAATCAGAAGTCACCGAGAGAAAATATTGGTAGGGGTTTGTTACAGAACACCAAGTGCTATGGAAGAAGCAGATAATGGAATGTTTGCTTTATTGAACAGGGTATCAAGAGAAAATGTTGTTATAATGGGTGACTTTAATTATCATGTAGACTGGGAAACGCTGGATACAGAGAGATCATGTGATAGGAAATTTCTGGACTGTGTCAATGATAATTTTCTGTTTCAGCATGTGACAAGGCCAACAAGAGGCAACAACATATTAGACCTGGTTCTAACAAGAGAGGAGAATATAGTTTCCAACGTGGAGGTTGGGCAGAATTTTGCAACAAGTGATCACCAAATGGTCAGTTTTACTATTAACTTTGGGATTGGTCAACAAAAGCAGTTTCTGGATAGACGTAACTTTTTAAGGGAGAATATGACCTGGCAAGGAAGATGATTACAGAAATGGATTTGGAGAGGAGATAACAGGAAAAGACACCGAGGAAGGCTGGAGCATATTTACCAAATGTATGTCCAAAGTCATAGAATTGACCATTCCCAAACAGAAGAAAATTAATAACAAACTTCCTTGGATAACAAGGGAAGTGCAACGAAAAAGAAGGGCGAAAAACAAAGCGTGGAGGAAACTAAGTAAACTCAGATTAGCAAGTAAAGGAAATGAGCAGAATCAGCACAGACTCAAGATCTTGGAGGAACAGTATACTCAGAAAAGAAAAGCATCAGCAGTTACTAACAAGATGGCTATTGCAAATTTTGAAGGTAGATTAGCAAAAATATAAAACAGAACAGTAAAAGTTTCTACAAATATTGTAATAGAAAGTTGAGACGAAAGGACACAGTCAGTCCCCTCTTGGACAGCGCAGGATGTGCAATAACAGACGATGTAGAAACTGCACAGATTCTAAATAACTATTTTTGTTCAGTATTTACAGAGGAAAGTACAAATACTATGCCAGAAGCCAAAATTGTGTTTGATGGAAATGAAGAAGAAATGCTAACAGATATAGTGTGTACAAAAGAATGTGTTATCAAGGTTTTGACCAATTTAAAGATAGACAAGAGCCCAGGATTAGATGGCTTGCATCCAAAGTTTCTTTACGAGGTTCGAAATGAAATAGGACATGCAATTGCTTTGATAATCAATGAATCACTCAGAACTGGAGTAGTACCACAAGACTGGAGAGACGCATTAGTCAGCCCACTGTTCAAGAAGGGAAAACGAAGTGAACCAAGCAATTACAGACCAGTGAGCCTAACATCTGTAATCGGTAAAGTTATGGAAAAAATACTGAAAGAAAGCATTTTGGAGCATTTGACTAGGCATAAAATTGTTAAAGATAGTCAGCATGGATTTACAAAGGGGCGTTCATGCCTGACCAACCTGTTGGACTTTCTGGAGGAGGTTTTGATAAGCTAGACAAGGGCAAGGCAGTAGACATAATATATTTAGATTTTGCCAAAGCTTTTGATAAAGTACCCCACATAAGGCTGGCTGCCAAACTGAAGTCCTGTGGAATAAGGGCAATATTCTCAGATGGATCGAAAATTGGTTGAAGGGAAGAAGACAGAAGGTTGGCATTAGGGAGGCCATTTCGCAATGGGCAAGAGTTATCAGTGGAGTGCCTCAGGGCTCAGTGCTTGGGCCATTGCTTTTTCTAATATATATAAATGATATCGATGAAGGATTACTGTCCAAAATCTCAAAGTTTGCCGATGATACAAAGTTATGCAGAAATATAGATTCGGAGGATGATGCAAAAATTTTACAAGATCTAAGGAAATTGTTTCAGTGGTCTGTGGACTGGCAGATGCTTTTCAATATTGATAAATGTTCTGTAATGCATGTTGGGAAGTCTAATAATGGTAATGAATATTCTTTAGGGGAAGGTTCTAACCACAACAGAAAAAGAAAGAGACTTGGGGATAATCACCCATAGAAGTATGAATCTATCTCACCAATGCATGGAGGCAGCAAAAAAGGGAAACCAAATGTTGGGAATGGTGAAAAGGACAATTGTGAGTCGTGACAAAGAGATAATCATTAAACTTTATAAGTCATTAGTAAGGCCTCATCTGGAATACTGTGTTCAGGCTTGGAATCCATTCTTGAAAAAAGATATAGAACTTTTAGAAAAAGTGCAAAGACGAGCAACGAAGATGGTCAATGGGTGCCATAATTTAAGCTACGAAAAAAGACTTCAATATTGTGGACTGACAACATTAGAAAAAGAGAAGAGAGAGAGGGGATTTGATAGAAACATACAAAATAATGACTGGGAAAGTAGATGTGCCATATGATAGATTCTTTACATTGGCACACTATAGCAGCACAAGAGGCCACAAGTGCAAATTGTTTAAGCAGAGAGTTGGTCCAAGAAAGAAAAACTTTTTTAGTGCAAGGGTTGTGGACAAATGGAACAGTTTGGACGAGGTGGGAGTGACAGTTGAAACAGTGAACGGATTCAAAGGCTATCTAGATAAACTAGGTTAATGAATGCAGATGGTTACATCAGTGGTTTTCACACAGGCTTACTTAGCCTCCTAAACCACTTAAAATCACATTATTATTATTATTATTATTATAAGATAATGGTAGCGATAGACGTTGGAGCCAAATAGTACTGTAGCTGTCTGCCAAACGCAAAAAAACTATCAAAATACGTACGGAAGACGGGTGTTGGTCACAGACACACAGAAAACGCGCTGAAGGGAAAGCTCATCGATAGGCATTCGGCTCAAACTAACGCTCAAGACATTGTCAGGATAATACATTACAATGAAACGGCAATGGCAACTTGGCAACTCATCTGTTAACTTGGTAACTCATCTTGGTAACTCATATGGTAACTAATCTGCAGTGGCGGTTCCAGGAATTCTTGGTGGGGGGATGAAAAATATTTATAGGATGTCGGTGTTGGGGATGAAAAGTGAAGAAGAAAAAAAACAAAAGAAAAGATAGAAAAAGGTCATTGTTTGCCCACTAAATGCTAATAAACCTTGCAAAAAAGGTCGACAAACTAAAAAAAGAAGGTAATTCGCAGTATTTTCACTAAATTAAACAAAAGCTCACCGGAAAATAGGTTAACAAGCAAAAATGGTCATCCGGAACCCCGGTGGGGGGATGCATCCCCAGTCATCAAAATGGTGGAACCGCCACTGCCCATCTGTGACGCTAAAATACCTAGGCGCTACGGAAATTTTCGTGTTTCTCATATGAATTATAAGCTACGGTTTATTTACTGTAAACTAATGCGCATCATTATTTCTGCCATTTATTAGTAATGCAACGTCATATGGCGCACGTATATTTCAACCGTGACCTCAAGTCGACAATTAAGAAAGAGGCAGGAGACGACTTTATGAGCATTCTAGTAAGGCTGTTCGTGTATATCTCTGAAGTATCAACATTTCAAAGTGTACGTTTTTCGAGAAAAAAACTTAGAATCAGTGACGAAGAAGGCTCCAGAAAACCTCTGAGAATAGTCGACTGCGAGCACATCACAGAGACCAGTTCGCATCAGTAAAAGCAAGATACCTGTAAGTGCATTTGTGGTTTTAATCTTGTGTCGATAAAATGGTATGATTTGCCAATTAAAGATTTGTTCACCTGTTAATTTAATTTCCGACCACCTGCCACGGGCGGCAAATAACCTAGGCACGCCCCTGCTTGGATTTAATTTCCCGCGTGGAAGTTAATTTGAACTGTGACACTAACAACCGTTTACTGACGGTTGTGGAGAAAGAACGACGACCAGACCATTTCTAACCTAAAATTGTATCGATACTTTATTTAATTACAGGTCGTTAACTTGGTATTGTGGACAAGTATATATATATATATATATATATATATATATATATATATATATATATTATATATGATGCTATTTAATGCTATTTAAGAGTCAGGACATTGCGGGGAGAAGATTTCCACTTCCCCAGTTTCTTCCACTTTGCCCATGCTATTTAAAGACTGGACAAGTCAGTAAGCAGTGGCCACGAATTTCTCACTTCCCCTACAAATGCCGCATAGCCAGGACTCCGGAATAGGGGGGGGGGCACATCGACATTTTTTGGGTGAAAAATTCTGCGTCGAGTAGAAAGAACATCGAGTCAGGTCAAATGTATTACTTTTTCTTACATCTCCTCGACCTTATACTGCCTATCCTACTCAAAATTACTCAACGATTTAATTTGCTCAAATCCCACGACGTGTCCCAGCCCAAATAGGGGGGAGGAGACCGGGCCTCCCCTGCCCTCCTCCCGCAGCTGTCTTTTGGTAAGTAAGTAAGTCACTTTTTTCGCTGTCTTCGAACCGGCTGCGTACCCAGTGCTCTGAAGGGTTCGGATTGGTTAGTAACTTAGTATTCGAACACACGGAGTACGGATCACTGGAAGTCGCATGCGAATGATCCACAATTAGTCGGTAAGTCAGTCGTCAGTAAGTCAGACAAATAGTTGCCGCATTTGCAATCCAACGGACTCGTGATCACATTCGAAAGCGCTGGGTTTCCCCCCACCCC
Organism: Metaphire vulgaris; assembly: GCA_018105865.1. NCBI lineage: Eukaryota > Metazoa > Annelida > Clitellata > Crassiclitellata > Megascolecidae > Metaphire > Metaphire vulgaris. The sequence goes on from CM030837.1 coordinate 15,980,912, forward strand.
CACCCCACACCACCCCGGCTGGCTGCTCTGATCTGATGACCATCCTCCGTCGGGTGAGTTCAGTTTCTCAGATGACCCTGCAGGGCAGATCAGAGGGCAAATTAAAACAATAATTACGGTCGAATTATTTTTTAAAACTGGTTCAAAGAACGTGGAGAAAAGTAAGCGAAGGGAGAAAAAACAACCAGTACCGAAGAAACTGCTTAAGAGGTAGAATGAACTGTACTAGTAATGTACGATATTCGGTAATTTCACTAGGTCAGTGTGTGTGTGTGTGTTTGTGTGTGTGTGTGTGTGTGTGTTTGTGTGTGGCTCTTCTTTCCTTGAACCGCTGTCAAAGACAAGTATGGACAGAGGCCTATAGCACTCTCTGTTCTCCTAACTCTCCTTATGTCTTTCACAAGAGGCCACAAGCGCAAATTGTTCAAGCAGAGGATGAGACCAAGGAAGAATATTTTTAAATTTTAGTGCAAGAGTTGTGGACAGATGAAACAGTCTGGACGAAGAGGCAACAACGGTTGAAACAATGCACGGATTCAAAAGTTATCTGGGAAAAACTAGGTTATTAAAATGTAGAGCCATTACAGTGGTTTTCACACAGGCTCACTTAGCCTTCTAAACCGCTTTAAATCGCGTTGCTATTATTTCCTATTCGTCTCCTTCTCTGCAACAATTCTCTCTAAAGTCTATAGAGTCTCGACCACAGGTTTATATTTCTACTTGACAGTCAGCATTAACTTAGAATCGCATATTTATATAAATCGTCGGTGACAAAGCGAAATGCATAACCGATGGAAATAATAATTGGATGGAAAATCCTCAAAAACACAATCACATTAACCGATGGAAGACGATACGCGCAGCGGCCAGAATGAACTCGGCATCATGACAGACGATCGCACAGCGGCCGATGGAGAAGATTGCAAAGGGAACGGGCGACGCCGACCGACCGGCCGCTACAACACTGCATTAGCACCGGCTCTCTATAGAGCACACGTCGACCCGGGTGCAGTTAGCATCTTCGAGAAGGACTTTTATTATACGAGAGTGAAGTTCATTGTTCGTATCGGTCGGGGGTGCCGCGTGATAAAAAGGTGACTCGAAAGTCAGCTGAATACAGCTTCAAAGGATTGTCGTAAAATCGTACCGCGACCCTAAGACGAGAATTGCAAGCGAAGAGAGAGAGAGAGAGAGAGATATTGGAGCGTAAAACGTTGCAAGGTCGTTAGTTGGGTATGTGTTGGAATCCCCCCCCCACCCCCAAGAGCTTCGCTGCTCGTTAGAATGACGCGGCGCGTTGAACAAGTCGGATGAAGAACAAGTCTTAAAATCGTCATCGCTCCCTTTGCGTTTAAACTTCAAGAATTTTGTCCACATCCAAGTGGGTTAATGCAAGGACTACTAGATTGCCTGGACGCGTAACTGAAAAAGGAGCTATACTTCAGGGGGCTGGATAAATGCAGCCTCCTGTGCATTTGCATGTAATTTTGGACTTTTTCAACTTCCAATTGCTCGGATTCTGTGAAAGCTAAAATTATGAGGTATAACCAATGTTTTGAAAATTGGACAATATTTGGTCGAGATATGTTCTTCCTACCCCGAGCACTCTCCTTCCGATAAATTGTCGTTTCGATCAGTTTAGAACGATGCTTGTATTTCTTTTATAATTTGCTATATCTCGACCAAATATTGTCCAATTTTCAAAATGTTTGATTTATTTTGTTCCAATTACATTCCCCTACAACTTTGCTGTTCACAAAAAGTTGCCACTCAAAAATTTTATCAACACAGCTTGGAACATTAAAAAAAATTTTTTTTGAGGGGGTTCTGTTTCAGGCCAGATTGTGGACCCTTATCCCAATTGTTATTAAATTTTGCACGGATGGTTTGAAAGAGGGATAAAAATGCAAAACATTGGTGTATACCTCATAATTTTAGCTTTCACAGAATCCGAGCAATTGGAAGTTGAAAAAGTCCAAAATTACATGCAAATGCACAGGAGGCTGCATTTATCCAGCCCCCTGAAGTATGGCTCCTTTTTCAGTTACGCGTCAGTTACGCGTCCAGGCAATCTAGTAGTCCTTGGTTAATGCCTCTTTGAAACCTTTACAGCTCTTCAGCTGTCGAGTAAAAGAAGGAATCTACTGAGTGTCTGTGTCAACTTTGATGCTGGCGTGTTAGCAAAAATATTGACTGCACGATTCCAGGTCCTATAGTTTCCTGACTTAATTAGTGAGATGCAGTTTACAGTTAATTATAAAAAAATTTAATAGGCCTAGCCATAGCCAAAAGGTGGGGCTCAGGCAGGATCATTATATACATTATATATATATATATATGTGTGTGTGTGTGTGTGTGTGTTTGTGTGTAGGCCTATCAAAAATGAACTTCTATACAGCGTATATGCATTTTGCACGCATTTGTTTACAAGCCTCGTAAGAATGAAGCAATCGATGTTACAGTAAGGTCAACCGGTTCGAAAATTAGCAGACCAATCCTTTGTCCATCAATGGAAGCGCACGGCAAAAACAAAATTGATGACCCTCCTCCACACTACCTCCCCCCCCCCCAGTAAGGAGCTGTTTCAGACCGGTCTGGATAAAATTCCCATTCCATCAAATCGAACATTGCTTTAGAGATTTGTCTAACTCTGTCTTAACTCGTCCGACTTTGCAATAACGTCTTTGAATTGGTCGTCATTCCGCAAAACAATAATTATAGCCTAAATTGCAAATTCATTTCATTTTCTTCTCTAAGACGACACATTACGGCTACTATTCTTTCTTAATCGAATTAAATTTAAATAAGCTACTGAGCAAGACTTTAAAATGGTCAATTCTTGCCAACATTATCTTATGGCGTCAGTAATTCGGGTGTTGCCAGCAAGACTAAATACTCGGACCAATTAAGTTTTCCAGGGTGTGTTCGACGAAACCTCCAGGTTCCATGACGTCCATGGAAGAATTCAGCAGATACTCGAATATCATTGGTTCTATCTAGATTTTGAGCAATGCACGTTCTATTGAAACAAACGTTTAATTAATTGCCGATTGTCAACATTTGACGCAATGAAAGAGGATCATTTTCATTTTAACGGCGAGCTGTTTTTGCACAATGCACATCATCGCTGGAGTTAACGACAACGTATTTATGCGAAACAAGGGTTTCTACTATGCACAACCCCAGTGGCGTAGCCAAGGGGGGTTGGCTGCCGAAAAAAATATGTTAACGAGCTTTTTTAAAATGAGTTTCTATACATTTTAATTTTATTTTGGGACGGGATTTTGGTGGCGAACCCCCCTTGGCTATGGAATGTAGCGGTGTAAAAGGTGACGACTTTTTTTGCTTGTCAGAAGGAAAAAAATGGAAGTCAGAAAGATGAGAATGACTTTTTCTTGCTTGTCAGAAGGAAAGAATAGAAGTCAGAAATATGAGAATGACTTTTTCTTGCTTGTCGAGATTTTTTCAAAGTTGGTCACGGTCAAAACCAAACCTCCCTTTCCCGGAAATCCTGGCAACGCCACTGCACAGTCCAGTGAAGCGTCAAACATGAAAGTGTAAATAAATTTCCAAGATTAAGCCAAGCATCAAAATAATTTCCAGTCGTTGGCTAATATGCAAAAGCATACATCGCATTAACGTTGAATGCTCTTTAAGCTGGTTTTCTTATTATTGAATGCTTCCTTTTAAAAATTAGCGTGATTTAAAGCGTCTTAGGAGGCATAACTGCCTGTTTGAAAGCCACTAGGGGCGCCAACGGGGCTTGAACCCGCTCCGTCAGCCTACCGCTCAAGCGCATAGCCCACTCTGCCATCCACCCAACCTCCGCACGACCTCGAAGAGACTGGTGCTGAAAACAAATTATGCATTTCTTCTAACTGGTGATATAAAAATAGTGTCTAGTTTATTATTATTATTATTATTATTATTATTATTATTATTATTATTATTATTATTATTATTATTATTACGTCTAAACAGCATGCTAACTTTTCTTACTGACTTGCAAGGTCCGTTTATTCAATTCGAAGCATCGGCTGCATATGAAGGAAAGAGACTATTTGCTATACGCGACAATGCTTTCCTTCTTAGGTCCGTTTGCGAATACTGTATATGTCCCCCCCATAACATAACCTGGGCTCCGACGCCAATGTTCAAGAACAAAAGATGGCGTTATAGACGTTTTCCAGTGTCGGAAATGTTTTTTTCGTGCTGTCTGAACGCCTTTCCACCGCGGAACGACACCGGCCATAATCATATCAATGATAATAAACCATGCATAATATTGACAACAATATTATTAATCATTATCTCGGCGACGGCCGTTAATTGCCCTGAGGTGCTTGTCTAAAGTCCTCCTCTGCGGCCAGACGCAGCATTTGTCTGTCGACAGGTCCAGAGAGCCGAGGCGACTTCGAGGCACCGTGAGTCGATTGAACTAACGAAGACGAAGCTTCGGCACAAAAATCTGCCGTCTTTGCTGCCTTCATTACGCTTTCTACTATCCATGCACGCGCCTTTACGTACGCGTGTGTACGCTTGTGCTAGGGGCGTAGCCAAGAATATGATTTGGCGGGGACTATAAATTTTGAAATAGGCCTATATATTGTTGTATATTTATTATATACACAGTACAATATATATTATGCATATATAATATAATATATTATATTTTATATGTGTTATATACATATGTTATATATACTGTATTATATATACATATACTGTATGTGTGTGTGATTTTGGGTCATATATACCGATATACCCCGCCCCCGTCGCTAGGTCTCTGGTTTGTGCGTGTGTTTCCTGAGTATCGTAACGGCCTGTGCTGGAATGAGTATGGCGATGTAGAGCTTCGCCTTACCGAGATCAAATACAATATCGGAATAATCTAACATTGCAGATTTAATTTATTTAAACCAGTAGAAACTTGTACTATACCGTAGTCGCGCGTCTGTTTATAATGTACTGGATTCGGATTATCTCAGAAAATGTAACTGTCCGCTGTCTGCTAGACTCCTTAGCAGACCTTTTCAACGTAAAATTCAGGCTAATGAAAAATTCGGCTAGAATTCGTCTAAGCCGAAAACTGTCGGTCGGAGACACATTCGGCCAAAATCCAACTAACTAAAAATATTGCAGCCAAAATGCGGTTAATAAAAAACACTAATTATAATTATAATTGCGGATAATTGGTTTTATTCGTAATGCAATACCTTGCTGTATCAACAAAAGAGTTCGACATTTATTCTAGCACTGACTCACTGTGGCCACATGTCGAGTGACACAGTCATATAACTCAAAACTATTATTCACTGTCTTAATATGCTTAACATCAAGTTCAACATCGTAGTGCAGTCAATTCACTCTATTCACCAGATGAATTTTTCTAAAGACTTAAAGTAATCCAAACCCTAACTTAATTCTTTTTCTGCGATTTATAAAGTACAAAGTACAAAATGATGTATAGGCTATCGTATGGATTTAGACTACTGTGTAATCAAAGTGATTGATTATTAACTTAGTACAAATGACTTAGTTATGGCTAATTCTAATTACCCTAACCACGCAGTAAAATCTAAGCCCTAAAGACGGGAAACGCAATTATAGCTAAATATTCTTTGAGGCGAATTTCTCCATTAGTGTCCCGGTATTTCTACAGTTGAACGGTATAGACTCCTACATGAGCTCCTGTCTTTGTCTTTGCACCCTCGCCTGATAGCTGTTGCCCGATGCTATGCGTGAGAAAGTGAGCATCATGATGTAATGTATAATAAGGCGTTTATATGACACCGCTTTTAACTCTTCTCAGCGGCGCTCATGTAACGGTAATTGTAATAACAGGGTATAGACTGGTTCAAAAGGATCTGCCCTGTGTGTCAATGGTTAGGTGAAACGACGAGGGTCGGTCCCCACCCAATGGCGGATTTACATTTTTAGGCCCCGGTACGCTTTCTTATAAAAAGCTACAGATCAAGTGTGAAAAGTGTCGAGATGGCCCCTTTTGCTTGTCAAGTTTTTCGGGAAACGTTCGGAAGAGCGGAAATTACAGATCAAGTGTACGAGAAATAGTGGCGATAACTTTTTTTCTTGCTTTCAGGACACGTTGCGTAACAAATGGTTGCATTTCATAAAAAAAAATTGTTCAAACAAATAAATCATAAAAATCATTGTAAAATATTGTTAATAGAAAATGGTGCCATTTTTACCGTGGCAAATCCGTCACTGGTCCCCCCTCGATAGGCCTATATGCTACTCAATCGTTCGTTGAATAAATAGTCCAGGAAACCTGAAGTGACATTTGTCCATGACCCAAGTTGAATCGACGTAGCCTAATGATGACAACTGCTCGGACATCTGCGCAAGGTAGCGGCGCATCTTCATTATGTTCTGTGTAATATGGTCAAGTCTCGTTTTGCTTCTTTCTGCGTTTGCGTCGATAGACGGTGACTGTAATAGCCTATGCAGCTGTGCGCCAAGAAGAGCAGCTGTCTTTTTTTAAAAAACGCCTGACAAAACAGCTGTACACAATTATCAAAACACGTTAAAAAGGCAGTTGGTCGTAGGAACACAGGACAGGACAGAAAGGGGTTGGAGCATTACGAAAAAGAGGCGCCGGAGAAAAATCAATTCGCGTCAGTGTTATTTCTAGGATTTTTGAATGGGGGTGTCAGGAAATCTGTAGGGGTGTCGAAATTTTTAAATCTCTGCCCGAAAAAGGCTCAAAAAACCTCTGACGAGCAAAAAAGGTAATCCGGGAATAAAAGTTGGGGTGTCCTTCTCTATTGTGGGAGGGGGTGTTCTGAGCTAATTAGTATGCATTTTGTATGCATACCACTGTCGCATTACCAAATTTTGGGGTGTCAACCTCAAATTGGGGGATGTTGGGGGTGTTATGGGGGTGTAAAAATATCCCTGATTCGCGCACATTCAATTTACACGAACGCTAAAGAGATTGACGAGATTTTACATTACATTACTGCATTACAGGTCGAAATGATTGGATGCAGGAACACATTTCCCCAGGCAGGCTCGAAGACGACGGCAGAATTGGCTTTCTGGTTATTAAGAGTCCAATTACTTATAGCAGCGCGTTACATTAGATACCTCGTTTGCAATGAGCCGTACTGATGTCGGTTCTCAGAGCGAATACTGAAGTGTGTTATTGACTTCAGTGAAAAGGGATCCACCCAACTTTAATAATTTCGCTCTGCCGCCGGTTAATGAACATGTAGGACCAAAGTCGCGTCATTCGTGAGGCTTGCTTTTCATTCGAACGCAAAGAAATCGGAAACTATTATTGTGGAAAATTACTCTAAATTCTATGCTCTGCACGACTCCTTCGTTGCCTTGGCCCTGTTACCGCCGACGGTTCTAGAAGAAGAAGAAGAAGAAGAAGAAGAAGAAGAAGAAGAAAAAAAAACTACTACTGCTATAACTGTACTGTAAATTCTAAAATGTAACAGAGCTAGAGAAACCATCCGAAGTAGGTCTACAATTGACAGTCTGGTCGTATTGCTGTCGGCTCAAATCTTTCAGTAGTCGAAAGCGATGTGGAAGATAGACAGACAGGTACAAAGACAGCGACATAACAACAGGAAAGACACGCACAGAGACAGACAGACAGACACAAAAACAGACACATAGCCAAGCACGCAAGACATACAGGTTGAAATATTGATCACGATGGTCTGTAATAATCGGATTAAATTCGTCAAAACCAATTCATCAAAAAATCAAAAAATGAAAATGGTAATTCGACAATAAGAAAATTCAGTCATTCGATTGTTTGTTGTTTTAGCGATAACTCCGTGCCATCAAATAAAAATCCTGCGATTGGAACTTGGAAGACCAGAAAACAGGGTTATTTCTAGGATTATAAATTTGGGGGTTCGGTATATTTTGGGGGTCCATCCTTGCCGAAAAAGCCTGACAAGCAATAAAAAGGTTATCGCAGGCTCAGATTTTGGGAGGTGTTGGATGGGGGTGTCGGTCTCAAATTGGAGGTGTTAGGGGGTGTAAAAATATCCCTGCCAGAAAACGATTTGAAGATTGAAGCCGCCTTGATATTTGTATATTGTTGTCGGTTCTCTAAACGCATTCATCGTTAATATGAATGAGAGAGAGAGAGAGAGAGAGAGAGAGAGAGAGAGAGAGAGAGAGAGAGAGAGAGAGAGAGAGATTCTGCGATCGTAGATAATAAACAGGAACGTGAAATTTGCTATCGCTTGCAGCAGCAAACGTCAGATTTTGGCTAACAATGCGTAACATTGTCCGTGTTGGTTGCGAAACTCCTAGGAAATATTATAATAGCTGCGCCATGGTGTGGTGGCTGCTTTGTGGAGTGAGAACGTGGAATCTTACGGAATCTTATTTGATCCAGACAATTTGCTCATGTAGCCCATTTGATGTCGACTGTGAATATTAATAGCCCGGGGCGTGATTCGGTGTTAAATGTTTGCACCATCGGAGCGTGACAGGGCAGTGAATATGAATCCCCCCGTGTGACGGAATATTTCTCCGACACACACACACACACACACGCAAAGCATGGCATGGCCGGACAATTCTGGATTATTATTATTGTTATTATGACGCGTATCGCTCCTCCGGGTTTGCTCGTTGGACCCGGCGACCCTTTCGAAGAAGACGTAACGATAGCTAGATGGCGCTGTCGCGTTTTATTTAGGAACTCGCGAATAAAACCGGAAGCGACTGAGTCGTTGTATACAGAGTTACAGACGACGGCAACAGTTCACTCGGTGCAAGAAAGCCTTCGACTGATGCTGCTGCTGAAACTGCTCGTTATCGCGCTATCAACGTCTATTTGGAAGACGTGAAACAGTAGGCATAATGGGAACCATAGATAATTAAACATTTCAAGCTGACATAAATAAATTATTGTGTCAACTATTTCAATCTCTCTCTGTCAGTCTATATATGTCTGATTGTGTCTGTCCTGCCTTTGTATCTTTGTCTTTGTATCTGTTTATCTATCTGTCTATCTAACTATCCATCCATATTTCTTTCTTTCATCTATTTATCTATGTGTCTGTCTGTCTGTCTCGGCTGGCTCGCTGGCTGATCTCTATGATACCTCTTATGACTTAGTGATTACTGTAAAGCGAGATAGCTGAATTCGGAGGAATACTGATGTTCGCAATCTAAGCTTATATCTAAACCCCTTAACCCCTTAACTGGGGATCCCGGATATATTCGTCCATTTTACATTGAGTTACAGTTAAATACACGGTTAAGGGGTTAGTAGTAAAAAATTAAACAACTGTCGTTGTATTAGAACTGGACTCTCATTCCATTCATGACACATAATTATCAACTGAAGGTTAACAACAATAGAATCAAATTGTCAAAGACTACTTTTTAAGTCGCGTGACCGTCTTGTTTCTATGCTGCGACTAAGCTATACTACAATTGAGAACTCGTTGTTGATGTCGAATGCTCTATGCGCCACCGCCCCTTGTTTTCAATATGTCTCACTCAATGACTGCGTTCGTCTGCACGGCTTCCCCGCCCCAGACAACACGTACCCCTGCTCTTCCCTTAGCATCGCACACTCGCTCTTTGTCACTTACGTGACCAGGGCCCGGACGTCATCCCTCGTTTAAGAGCTTTTCTGTTAGAAGAGGATGCCGACTGGAATTCTGCAGAAGTTCTTACGACGTCGAAGAAGAAGAAGAAGAAGAAGAAGAAGAAGAAGAAGAAGAAGAAGAAGATGCACCCGCGCTGTCGCAAGAAATTGGCGTTGGCACCGCTGCGCCACCCCCACCCCCTCCCCACTCCATTCCACCACACCACACCCGACGACTAAGTGTATCGAAGAGAATGGAGTGAACACGAAGACCGACTGGAAGAGGTGGGTGACGGGAGGGAGGGAGGGAGGGGGTGACAAAGATGAAATCCGCATTGGCAGATGCAGTCCTCAGCCTCCTTCAACAACTTCGACGTCGTTTTAAAGACGGCGTGACCATCTTCAGATATTATTATTTTGTCTGTGCGTCGTGGTTCTCAAAACAGGACATATACACTCTTTGCTCACTCTAAACCTTGTTGTTATTGTTACTATTACATCCCAGATAAGAGAGAAAAAAGGACACGAGCCGATGAAGAGGGAGAGGGGCAGTGTTTTATCCAGACCCCAGGCCTTGGGGGGGATTTGAGGCTTTCGGGGAGGGGGAAATTGACTTGATTGGAGAGTAAAAGACACAGTTCAATGCAAAGCAAAATGTGTGTAAGTGCTGGGATTTGGGGGGGGGGAATGTTGAGGTTTTGAGGGGGAAAATCTCCCCTCCTAACAGGGCTGTATAAAACACTGAGGGGCAAGATCAAATGGAATTACCAGCCAGAAGCATAAATTCACAGAACAGGGCGTACTCGAATCTTGAATATTTGGCACCAGTGAGTGGCAGAGGGGCTAGATTAGATTAGCATTAGATTAGGGTTAGATTAGCAGGTTAAAAATCTTTAATTAATAAGTCGTGACATTTTATTGACCAAAAAATAAAACTACGGATGCACTTTTCTTGCTTTTATTGATGCGAACTGGTCCACGACACGAGTTTCTTTCTTTTACGCCGAGTGGAGAAAGACAGTTTTGCGCACTCAGTTTCTTCTCATTTGCCCTATCGCCAGAGGCGTCAGTGGAAAAGAAAATATTAACCGTAGAATGCATTTTTGTCGTCAACTATTTTTGGGTCTTCAAGTGATTTTTGGCGTTGTAACGCAAAAAAAAAAAACGAAAAAAAAAAAAAAAGGTCGTCGACCATCTGCCCTATCAGCCATAAGATTTTGACTTGGCGTGCCATCGGCTGGTGCTCCTGTGCATTACGAAGTGGCGCTATAGAAGTTTAAGATTAGATTAGATTAGATTAGATTAGACACGTACTTCAAGCACACACTCGCCTCTGCCACGGGGGATTTATGGCAGTTCGGGTGTTGGTGGTGCTGGTGGCGCTGGTGGCGTTGGTGGTGAGAAATTGTAATCGCATTATACGCTACCGATACAGGACCGCCAGACTGAATGTCGTTATATACCTTCAGGTCAAGACTAAAAACACATCTATTCCTGATGCATAAACCCCTCCTCTTAGCCGTGACCAGGAAGCACGGACTGACCTCTGGAGTTCAACCACGAACCACCACCCACAAGATCACGCGACTACGATTTCTTACCGAAGCGACCATCGACTGGTGCTGATGTACTACTACAATGGCGCTAAAAAAGTTTACTACTACTAGTCTACTACTACTACTACTACTACTACTACTACTACTACTACTACTACTACTACTGCTACTACTACTACTACTACTGCTGCTGCTACTGCTACTACTACTACTGCTGCTGCTGCTGCTGCTGCTGCTGCTGCTGCTGCTGCTGCTACTACTACTACTACTACTACTACTACTACTACTACTACTACTACTACTACTACTGACTGAAATGTTGGTCTTAGCCTTAGTATTACCGTTATTAATTTATTATTCCTAAATTATTACAAATTATTTTGGAAATCTAAAATTTTCTGGGGGAATGGAGGGGAGAATTCTACCCCTATCCGACCTGTATGCCACTGCCTTCAAGATTTTAAATGTTTAAACCCATGTTTTAGGCTATATTAAAATATTTGAATTAAAATCGTTTTAATCGTTTTTCATTTTTCTTTACGGTCGGATTGACGACCGAAACATACAGAAGAGAATAATGTTTTTTTAAAAAAGATCAACTGCGCAGTCGTCAATAGCCTACAGGTGAACTGCTTTTTTCTTCTGAGGTTAGAAAATTCCGAAGTTTCCACTCTGAAAGACTAAAACACTTACGACCTGTCACCAGTAGCGTGCAGATGATGGCGGTGGGGCGTTGGCCTCGGGCGCCGACCAGGTGGGAGGGGGGGCCAAAATTGACTTGGCGACATATTTTGCGCGTCAGCCAGTAGATGGTGGCGCCAAAATTGACTTCGCGACCTGTTTTTTTATCGACTTGGCCCCCGGGCGCCTACAGCTCTCTGTGCGCCATTGCCTGTCAATCATTCTTAAAATAAACTATTCTCGGAATTTCTCGCTTCGTCTGCCATAACATTTCTGGTGTTTTCCAAACGTTTTCCTCTGTCGAGAGTCAGCAATTTGGGAAGGAAAATTTCGAGAAATAGCCTAAAGACCAACTTCTCTTACTCGACTCTCAGTGTTGTAAAGTATTTAAATACTTTCAGTATTTAAATACTATTTGAATACTTTGTCCAGTATTTAAGAAAGTATTTAAATACTCATCCAAAATTAAGTATTTAAATACCATAGAGTATTTAGATGTATTTAAGAAATTTAACTACTTTGATTTGTTGCAATTTTCACGTGCACGGCTTTCTATTATTTCGTCAGTCGTTTTTACATTTTCTTTATTGATGGTTTTAGACAGTTGAACTTTAAGTAGGCCTACATTGACATTGTTAGAAATAATTTTAACTAACATTTGTTTACACAAAAATACGCTTGTCGCGAAGCATGTGTCAAATACATTATCAAGTATTTATAAAAGTATTTAAAACTTTTTTGCCAGTATTTAAATACTTACCCTGGTATTTGGGTATTTAAATACTGTTTAAATACTACCTGAGAACCAAGTATTTATGAAAGTATTTAAATACTTTCAGTGAAGTATTTATTACAACACTGTCGACTCTTTACTGTTTTACAGTTTTACTGTTTTACAGTGTTGCTCGATCGCTTGCACAGTTTGACGCGGCATCTGTTGTGCAAGTTACACGATCACTGTGTCTTTGCATACAATTTACGATCTTGGGATGAAGTAGATTTCATCTCGCTTCCTCAGTACAGATATAAATTAAATTTGTTTCAAAATCTGGAAACATCGGATACAACGTGATCCCCGTTCCTTCGGTTATAGGTCTACGGTGTACAAAATTTTAATTGACACGCATTTATACAGTAAATAGTAGACTCTGATATGACTTGTCCGACTTTGCACAAGCTTTGCTGATTCGAACAAATGGTCACCGATAGGCCCTACATACTGATAGTTTAGAGCTTTGAAGGTAAGACTTAAGCCAATTTAATGCGACGCCCGTAATGCCAAGCCAATTTTTCATCAGTCGATGAATAAAAAAAAATTTAATATGGAGTGGTTCACTGTACCAAATGCAACAGACAGATCTAGAAGAATAAGAGAAGTATTTTGCCATGACCCGCAGGAGTAGTCTAATGGTGATCTTTTGAGCAGTTAGAAGAGCTGTTTCCGGAGAGTGGAGTAGAGTGAGTGCGGGAAGCAGTGACGCAGACTAGAAGCATTCACATTTCGAATTGTTGGATTTTGCTTTAAATTGTAAATTTCCGTTACTGTGATGGAGAAATTTCTAGACTTATTCACTAATAGTAAGTTGATATATTCTGGATTGTATTCGTGTGCTTTTATTCGGTTGGGATTTATTTTCTGGTTTTATAATTGAATTTTGACCTCTATTATTGTTCATTCCATCGCCTTCTCAGACAGTAATTTAACAGTCACTGCAAGCCATTGCTTATTTTAGAATATTAATTAGGCTTAATTATTTTGTTTCAAATTAACATCGGTTGTCACTATTCACCTGGTGCTGAGATCGTGAGTTACTGCATGAAACGAAGTATAGCCTAACTTGATCTTTAATTGTTAGGCCTACATCTTTTTAGAATACAATCGCCTTCTGTACTTTGACTACAGTCTGAAATTAAGAAAGTTATAGACGATTTCTGTCTTACAATAATAGCAGTGTAGGCCTAGGCCTATATGGTTTCGTGCTCCAGTATGACCTAATACTCCGAGTGTGGGTCTGTGGTATATATTTGAACTCTTCATTATTTTCAGTTAGCTTAACTTCAGTGACAGACCACTAACGCTGGAAATTAATACTCCCACTTTGTTGCCGCCTTTTTCTTAATGTAAGACTTCTCCTAAGCCAACAGTCGTGCATCTCACTGCTGCACGAAGCATATCTACTGTAAGTTACTCTGTAACCTACAATATGCACAATTATAGTTTGACGCTGAGCGTTGATGAGGTCTTAGATAAATCCGGAACTTCTCGAAAGACGCCACCTCTCAACGTCTACTCACTATTTATTTCTCTCGATAGAAGCGTACTCCTGATCTGTTTACTGAAAAAATGACTCCTTACGTGACCTCTGCCGTCACGCTTGCGACCAAATCGGCTTCTGAAGTGACCGACAAGATGACACATGTCTTCTATCTGTCACGCGATCTCCGCATCTCAACGCTCACTTGCCGTTTAGTCTTTCAAGTTTCGACGACACAGGCACAATGAGGCCTGCTTTCTGCTTCCCTGTGTTAAAAGGACATTTTCTTGCGAACGCCTTAATCTTGAATTATAGTCTCGAGCAAGACATCTCACACTGCAAGATGAAAGATTGTTTAGATTGGACGCAGGGTCACGAGCGTTTCAAACGGGCTCGTGAGTCGTCATCACAATTATTAGCCAATAGAGAAAGCTAGAACGCTCGTAGAAGGAGCCGTTATTTCGACTAAGTACGCGTGATGACCGTGCAGAAAGAAAACTCCGTCAGAATAGCAAATCTTGGCTATCGAAGTGATTGGAATCTCTGTCATAGCTCAAATGCAAACTGTCCGTCACAACAAGCCATACAGGTCTCTGCTTAATCTCAAACCCAAATTTGATCGGAACTAACCTAACCAGAGACGAATAGAAACCAGACAGAGGAGAGAGAGAGAGAGAGAGAGAGAGAGAGAGAGAGAGAGAGAGAGAGAGAGAGAGAGAGAGAGAGAGAGAGAGAGAGAGAGAGAGAGAGAGAGAGAGAGAGAGAGAGAGAGAGAGAGAGAGAGAGAGAGAGAGAGAGAGGATCATTGTCCATCATCATCATCATCATCATCATCATCATCATCATCATTTCATCACCACTTTTTGTCTTTCTACACTCTCTCGCATTCATTTTTGCCACGTGTCTATTTGTTCTATATAGTGACACAGATGACACAGCTAGCAAGAATAGTGGGCGAAGGCGGACGCCTATTCCCGAGTTCCTCCGATTCATAGGCGTCGATCCCGTGAGGGTCCTGGGGTCCGGACCCTCATTAAAATATGGTTGTGAGGGTCCACAATGCATTGAACCCTCACGAAAATCTGAATAAATCTACAATGTACCGTTGTACGATTATTTAATAAATTGATGCGCTGGATAGACAATACACGTAGACATCATCAGCAAATGGTATTTTGGAACATTAATCAGTAATATTATATATATATATAATATAATATATATAACAAGGTTTAAAGTGGTTCAGTAGGGACTGCCCTGTGTGAGAACCACTGTTGTTCCCGTATTCCCGTTCCCCATATTCACTGTAAGAACTAGGCCCCTATGCTAAAAGGGTTAGGGTTAGGCACAAGCCGCACAACAACGGGTGGACCCTCACAACTTTTACTACAGATTGACGCCACTGCTCCGATTATAAATAAATGCACTAAAACACGAAAAATAAATATATAGAATCTGCAAATTCTCGGCAATAGGCCCGTTTTATGGCGCGCTATTGTAGGCACACTGACGACGATGTCTTTCCGCTTGCCAGCACAGAAGGCTTCCAGACAGTCAGGCTAATTCTGTGTTGTGTTATTGTGAGTCTGTGCGTACGGTAATCGATCATGTCGCTGACCATTGGCGTAGCCAGGATTTTCGGAAGGGGGGTTGGTTTTTGGTTTTGACCGTGACCAACTTTGGAAAATCTTGACAAGCAAAAAAACCTTATCACCTCTAGTTTTTCCTGACAAGCAAAAAAGGTCTTCGCCTCTTAATTTCTTAAACCGTTACATTTTTAGCCAAGGGGGTTTGACCTCCAAAGTCGCGTCAAAAAATTAAAAATGCATTAAAAATATTAAAAATTAAAAATATTATTATTGTTTTCGGCAGCCAAGGGGGTTTTAATCCCCCTTGGCTACGCCACTGTCGCTGACAATA
Organism: Metaphire vulgaris; assembly: GCA_018105865.1. NCBI lineage: Eukaryota > Metazoa > Annelida > Clitellata > Crassiclitellata > Megascolecidae > Metaphire > Metaphire vulgaris. Next base: position 15,996,913 of record CM030837.1, read on the forward strand.
ACAAACAACGCTGGAATGCGGGTGCTGTATAAAAGGACGCCATGCACAAGACATTTATTCATTCATCTTTCTCCATGGGCGCAATACCCGTTGGTATCGATTTCAATTTGAGTTAGTCTCCTCCATTCCTCTCTGTCTTGTGTGGCTTTGTATGTTCCATATATGTCCATGTTGCACCATTCTTTAATCATAAGTTTAATGCTGTCTATTCATTCTTTCCGTGGTCTTCCTTCTTATGTCCTTACATCAGTGGCGTAGCCAGGATTTCCGGAAGGGGGGTTTGATTTGGTCATGACCAACTACCAAAAATTCTTGACAAGCAAAAAAGGTCACCACTTTTCCCCTTCCAAATGTGCTGACAAACAAAAAAAGAACCTTTCAACCTTTCAAATATGCGCAGACAAGCAAAAAAAGGTCGTCGATAGCCGCCAAGGGGGGGCAGGGTTGACCCACAAATTCGTCTCCAACAATTAAAAATGCATGCAGGGGAACACATAAAAATGTTGTCCGTGCCGTCCAAGGGGGGTTTAACCCTCAACCCCCTGGCTATGCCACTGACTTACATTTTGATTCTTATTATTTAAATTTGTTTCTATAAAATCTCCAACTACAATAATTATTGTATGATCGCAAATCTCATTCCTTCAACATCTGTGCCTGCACCAGGCAGATTGCACTTCACGTTGTATCAGTTCAATGGTTTTTGCAGTAATGATTCTTGTCTGATGATTGACTTTCGTGATCTCTTCTAATGTATCACAACTTGGATGTTAAAAAATGCAAATGTAGGCCCTACTGACTAGCCTTGAATTTTGTGCTGTTCATTGGTCCAGTGTTGGGATAGTTACATGTCGAAAGTAATATATTACAGATTACTAGTTACCCTGTGGAAAAGTATTATAATTGCAGTAATAAGTTATTGTCTAAAATGGTAATATATTACTATTTACCATTACTACTCTAAACGTAACTTATTACTTTATAGATTACTTGAAGAAACCAGGCTTTTAACTGCCAGCCACATCACACACAAACACCAATGTCAACAGTGACACAAATTTAAGTGCTCAAACGTCTGTTACAGTAGTTTGTCACTTATATTAATTAACATTAAATTAAAAAGTGCATTCTAACAAAGCTGAGAAACCCAGAATTGCCCGTCAAAAAACACAAAATAAACCATTGTGACACACTTTTCATACCACACTGCCAATTTGCCAGGTGAAAAGTAACTAAATAAGTAATTATAATTTTGATTACAATTACTGCATAGAAGTTAGCTTATTACAGTAATTTGTTACTTTAGCTGAAAAGTAATATGTTACAGTAATATATCACCTCAGAAAATAATAAGTTACAAGTAACTTGCTATAAGTAATCAAGTACTTCACAAAACTGGTAGGGTTTGGGTATAGCACTTTTTACTGAACCATTTATGAACGTCTTGCATAAAACAACACGGCTGATTGGGGTGAAGAGCACATTCAAAATGACTCCCCCCTCCCACCCAAATTGTATTGATCACATTTAATATGAACTCAGAACTCTTTCAATATCATGTTGCAGTAAAATCAAACAAATAGCATTCAGCATTGTTAAAAGGAATAATTGTATTAGTTATCTGAAATTATTTGACAGTGATAAGTCTTCACACTTGGCAAGCTGAAAAACGAGGCCGTCAAATATTGTTTGTTAATCATAAAAATTACTCACTGTGTTGCTAAAATTAAACTAATTAACCAGTTAACATTGCCACATAATTTTGTCCAACCTCTAGAACATTCTTCCTCTGCCTGTTAGATCTCCAAATCCATTGTATACTTTCAAATCTAGATTTTTAAAAATGCACGTCCTTCTGTTTGGCTTTTCATTCAAAACATGGCTCACTTTTCCCCATTTATGCACAATGACATGTGAATGAATATGGAGTACCATTAACTGATGCTTTCACAGCCCAAAACTGGTGCCGTATAAATGCAGTATTGCTATTTTTATCACTACCCTAACTTATGATTCAAATGGATTGATATATATATATATATATATATATATATATATATATATATATATATATATATATATATATATATATATATACTGGTGCATATATATATATATATATATATTGTATGACAGTACCATAGCCTTTGACTAACTACTTTCTGCAACTTTACAATGTAATGAACAAATAATGGAATATAAGTTTATATATAAATATATGGAATATATATATATATATATATATATATATATATATATATATATATATATATTTATATACCATATATTGTCACATTAACAATAATATGATTCAACCAATAACTAAAATGGAAATGGTAACACAAGTTACCTACTCTTATAAAGTTCAAGTTTTCATGTTAGTGTAATGAACCTTCCGCGCACCAGGTCTACAGCGATTCGAAAACTTCGACACGGCTCTTTGTATTTCCAGCACGGATCTGCTTCAAGGTCTTGTACTTGTCGCGACCTTCCAACACATTCTTACGGTGGATAAGGTCATTCTTGGTGACGTGTTTCTCAACTTTGTTGGCTGATAACTCGGCACTTAGGGACTGAAATGTGCAAAAGCCCAAAATCATTAAGTAACTGTCAATTTAAAGATAACAACAGCCAGTATAAATATTGTTCTGAATGCTGATAGACTCCTGATATTAATTATCAAGACCCTGGAACAAATCAGAATAGTTTTGTACAGATAGACAAAATTTCCACTAACGAATGACTGAGCAATTTTCAAATCTGAATCTCATATGTCACTTCCGAGACTTGACAAAACAATAAAGATGGAAACATTATTACAGGGATAAGAAACATATCACACTTTTAAAATATTTGACTCACAAGGTGCCTAAATAACCAGCTGTCACATATATGATCATTGATGGATGTTCATTAGCTCTTGCCTATCATCAGATCATGTTCATGGAACAAGACTTGTTATAGTAATAGCCCAAGCAGAAAAAGGTTAGGAAATCTGTACTAAAGTGTATACTGTGCAAAGCTCATGAAAAATAATGGTGCATTAACTCATAATGATTGACATGGGATGAAGACATGGTCTCATTTGGTTGTCATTGTTGTTCAGATGAGCCAGCCAAAATGAGCAGTTTTTAATGTGTAATCCAAAAATGTGCAAATCATAAACATAATTCTGCACATCGATAATTTGACAAAATAGCACTTAATGAGCTGGAATAGCTAAAACAAAGGTTTTCCAGAAAAGAAATATTTTCACATGAATGCCTTTATTTTTGCTCCCCAAAAAAACATCTCGGAGGAGGAAAGAGAGAAAAGTTGGGAAATTTTACCATATATTTTGCAGATGATACAAAGTTATGCAGAAATATAGACTTGGAGGATGATGCAAAAATTTTACAAGAAGATCTAAGGAAATTGTTTCAGTGGTCTGTGGACTGGCAGATGCTTTTCAATTTTGATAAATGTTCTGTAATGCATGTTGGGAAGTCTAATAATGGTAATGAATATTCTTTAGGGGGGAAGGTTCTAACCACAACAGAAAAAGAAAGAGACTTGGGGATAATCATCCATAGAAGTATGAATCCATCTCACCAATGCATGGAGGCAGCAAAAAAGGGAAACCAAATGTTGGGAATGGTGAAAAGGACAATTGTGAGTCGTGACAAAGAGATAATCATTAAACTTTATAAGTCATTAGTAAGGCCTCATCTAGAATACTGTGTTCAGGTTGGAATCCATTCTTGAAAAAAGATACAGAACTTTTAGAAAAAGTGCAAAGACGAGCAACGAAGATGGTCAATGGGTGCCATAATTTAAGCTACGAAAAAAGACTTCAATATTGTGGACTGACAACATTAGTAAGGAGAAGAGAGAGAGGGGATTTGATAGAAACATACAAAATAATGACTGGGAAAGTAGATGTGCCATATGATCGATTCTTTACATTGGCGCACTATAGCAGCACAAGAGGCCACAAGTGCAAATTGTTTAAGCAGAGGGTTGGTCCAAGAAAGAAAAAACTTTTTTAGTGCAAGGGTTGTGGACAAATGGAACAGTTTGGACGAGGTGGGAGTGACAGTTGAAACAGTAAACGGATTCAAAGGCTATCTAGATAAACTAGGTTATTGAATGCAGATGGTTACATCAGTGGTTTTCACACAGGCTTACTTGGCCTCCTAAACCACTTAAAAAATTATTATTATTATTATTATTATTATTATTATTATTATTATTATTATTATTATTATTATTATTATTAAATGTTTAAAACAAGTTTTCTCCAATTTTGAAAAGTTTGCATCAAAAGCAATTTCCCTAAAATATGCAGTAACAACAGTTCTCAATTAATTGCCTTTCTTCAAAATTTTTTTTAATGTACAGGGATAAATTTCATCAAGATTCTAAAAATTGTGGGGCCCAATAATGGAAGAGAAGAATGGAAACTGGAGCTGAACCTGTCCCAGGGCAGATAACATGATGATGATGATGATGATAATAATAATAATAATAACAATGGAAGTTGACTGCCAGCAACTGCCCTATATAGGAAATCTGCCCTGCTTAGGCAAAGGCAGGATTAAGTCATCGTGTGAAATTTGGGGCTTTAACTTGGTCGATTTTTGCACAAGCTTGTGAATAGATAACTTGCCTTTAGCTGCCCACTAAGTTTCTCATCTTTTTCCACTTGGGTCACTCGATCATCTCTCAGCGGTTCAATGACTTCATATTCGACAAGTAGATCATGGCCTAGGAAGTATGAATGCATCCGTAGCAATTACCGTAACAAAAGTTTTAATTTCTTATAACACGCCTTCTAACAACATGCATCTGATAGGGACTTTTGAGTCACTGATGAATGCATGTGGACACATGCCATGTCTGAAATGGGCCAGAAGGAAGATTTTTAAAAAACAGACAAAAATAAAACTATGAGAATCAACTTGACAAATGTATTACCAAACTCTGATGTTCATCAGTACTTAAGAAAGATAATTAAGACAATAATTTGTGGTGATGGTGAGTCTTTTGGCTGCTTATTCTAATTTGTGGAGGCAATGAGTTTGTCAAGGGAAGTCATTTAAGATTTTACATCCAATAGAATAAGTTTGATTTTGCATTAGGTACAAAGAAAATAGAAAGCTCTGATAAGCACTGTACTATTTTGGAAAGTTACTTATAATTGTTGTGATCAATATTGTGTCATTACTCAATTTTACTAATATTGTCATCGTTCATCACAATTGCTGTGATCGCTCCAACGTTACCAGATTCACGCACACTAGCACAGCTACATCTGCTACTTATAGTATTGCTTTGCATGTTATATCCGAGCTACCGGTACATTAGTTTATTTGCTTATTGGTACTTGTGCTACTGTTAGAGTCAATCAAGTAGGTACACATCACTGATTCACAGAAATGCAACAAACTCACTTTCTCTGTCTTTTTCTGTGTCTGAGTCGCTGTCGTCTGAATGGTCGCTGCCATTTTCAACTACGATGATCTTATTATGGTGATCATCATGCTGGTGAAGGTGCTCTTGGTGCTGGTGAAGGTCCATTTCCACCTCTTTCACAACTGTCACAATCTGGACCTGCCTTGCTTCCTCGAGCGCCCTTTCCTTCTCTTCCATCTCTCGTCTTGCCTCCTCCAGCTCCTCCTGAAGTCTGCGCGTCTCTTCCTCTCGTTCACGTGCCTCCTCCATCTTCCTCTCCAATAGCTCCTGAGCCTCTGCAGCTTCTCTTTCCTTTCGAACAAGCAAAAAACATTACAACTGCGGTCATCATAGCTTCACACAATAGAGTCTGATATGTTTCATCTGCAGTACGTTGAAAACATTTGAAATCATTGGATGCAGCAACAATGAACACCGGGCTGCAAATGAAATAAAAATTTTCAAAACAAATGATAGTTTTATGGCACCAACCCCAAAATATCTGCATTTACCTTGAGTTCTCTTTCGGCTTTTTCGAGATGAACAGCCTCTTCTGCTTCCCGGCGAGCTTCTTCAGCACGCCTCTGAGCCTCTTCCAATTCCTCACGCTCTCGTTCAGCATCCTTCATCCGCTGTTCCAGCAAAAGTGCTTCTTCCCTTGAACGCTCTAACTCTGTAGGCAATTATGGTCAAAGTTAGCAGCATAACAACTACCCAATCAATCGATCAATCGATCGATCGATCAATCAACCAACCAACCAATCAATCAATCAATCAATCATGAAACTTCTTTAGTGCCGCTATGACCAACCAACCAATCAATCAATCAATCATGAAACTTCCTTAGTGCCGCTATGATGATACACTTAGCATCAGTCGATGTTTGCCTCAGTGTGTAATCATAGTCAGAAATAATGTCCGTGGCAGTTCATTGGTTGGAAATCGGTCAGTCCTTAAATGCCTGGATCTGACTAGGAGGGCATGTAGTGGAAAAGAGATGTGTTTCAAAGCCTCAAGAACCTGATAGACATATTCTTACTGGTACCCCGACATTTGCGCGCCCGACATTTGCACCCCGACATTTGCGTGATTGACATTTGCACGATGACAAATGTGCTAACGTAAAATCGACAAATGCTCGCCGAAAAATGCGCGACCAACAAAAGCGCGTATTATATCAATGAACATCGCACAAATGTCGGCACGCAAGTGTCGGCACTCAGATGTTGGCGCCCAAATGTTGGTCGCGCACTTGACGGGTCACGATTCTTACTGTATGGTAGTACGCACAATTGTCTGTCTTCTGAATTTGAATTTTTGAGCACTGAATTGAACCGTCATTCCAAAGACTATAAGCAGTCATTGGACTGTGATTCATGTGATTCCAATGACTGTTTATAGTTATAAGACTATAGTCTTATAACTATAAACAGTCATTGGAATCACATGAATAGTCATAAACAGTCATTGGAATCAACAATAGAAAGATTTCATTTTTCTGCTTAGCAGTTAAAGCTTATTTTACTAAATGGTCACTTTCCTTTGAAAAGGAGATAATCTGAATGGCACCGCCCACATCAATGGCATAGCAATTTTTCCGTCGTTGAAGCTGAGTTCACGTACCTCTGCGAGATCTTTCCATCTCTTCTTCATATCGTCTGATCCTCTCTCCAAGCTCTCTCTGCTGCTTCTCTGCATCTTCTCTTGCCTGCTTCTCCATCTGCAAAGCCATTCTACAACAACAGAAAGCAACATAACAATATGTTATCCAAAGCAGGTACAAATTTTTCACAGCTGGCATATCCTGACCTCTGGATTTCAACCACAAACTACCATGGACAAGATCACGACTATGATTCCTACCCGGGCGACCATCGACTGGTGCTGATGTACTATTACAATGGAACTAAAGAAGCTTCCTACTACTACTACTACTACTACTACTACTACTACTACTACTACTACTACTACTACTACTACTACTACTACTACTACATTATTACCACCACCACCACCACCACTACTACTACTACTACTACTACTACTACTACTACTACTACTACTACTACTACTACTACTACTACTACTACTAGTACTACTACTACACAGGTCTCAAAATCTCCTTAAAATTACACCCAATATTTTAAAAAGTGGTAACATCTATTGATTCTGAAAATTTGATAGAATTGCTTGTGTCAAGGCTGCTGTAAAAATGTGAGAATACAATGGTTTTCACACAGGCTTACCGGTACTTAGCCTCCTAAACCACTTTAAATCATATTATTATTATTATTATTATTATTATTATTATTATTATTATTATTATTATTATTATTATTATTATTATTATTATTATTATTATTATCATCATCATCATCATCATCATCATCATATCATCATCATCATTATAATCAGTATTATTATTATTTATTATAAGGCAATTGTGTGCATAATGATTATCATACACTTTTATAGTAGTCTCTAATACAAAAATGTATCAATCAATTACAATAATCAGCTCCTGTCGTCAGACTGACTTATTTTCATTTGGTCAAAGCAATTCTCATGAATTTTACATTAAGAGGATAACTTGGTGTAGAAGGAACATCTGTCTATTAAATTCAACATAATTTGATAATCGTCACATAATAATTAATTACTTACTTACTTAGCTGCTGCATGATTGACAAAGATAAGCTGCTTGCTGAAGAGTGAAGACTTACAAATATAAAACAGCCTTAGAATTAGACTGCTGTAAAAATGTAGGAATATTAATATAATTTGGAAATGGTCATAAAGAATAACTGTAAGACCTTCCCAAGAGTTTCGCATCACGTTCTTCTTTGGCTTGTGCCTTCATCTGCTGGACTTCGATGGAGTCGGGCTTACGGCGGCGGATGAAGAGCTCATGGTTCCCCATGCAAAGATCTAGGATTCGCTTATTTATGCGACTTTTTGCCACGTAAAATAAAAAATCCTATCAAATGCAACAAAAATGTTCGGTCACTTTGTTACAGTACAGTATAAATAACATACCCGGTAATAAAAGAGAACCATAGCGTGCTGCAACATGAAGGAATTTGATTCTCAAATTAATCAGAATTTTGCTTTCAAACAGTTGCGATGTTGGCCAAAACAAAAATCTGAAAAAAGAGCAACGACTTACGGGTGAGGTTTTCTCAACTGGCTTTATTACAAACTTTTTGCTTGAATACGACACATGCTGAATGTCGCTCCACGGAAAACCAAGTTTGGGCGTCAGTCTAAGGAAAAGTTAAGACAACAACTGAATTTTATCAGACAAAGCAAACTAAGTATATCATCATCATCATCATCATCATCATCATCATCATCATCATCATCATCATCATCATCATGTGCCATCTTTGATTTGAATTGAAGGTTGGTAGTCACAACTTCTCGCCACATTTCTCAATCTTCAGCAATTCTTTTAAAACCAAATATAAGTATTCAGTAAATTCTACACTATCCTTATAATTAAATTAGAATCAAATTCAACCCAGATTGAAGTAAATATTCGAAAAATTGCTTCAAATACAAAATTTAAAGTACATGATAGGTGATGAGTTAATTGTCTTACCTGTCTTCTTTTCCATAGATGCTTATTCCCAAGGCATCAATACCCAGCAGAAGCTGCGTACCTTTCTTGTTTGTGATATCAAAGTAATTGATGCCGTACATTTCTAGATCCTGCACGATCTTCAGGTATTCAAGAGATGTATCATCTCTACAAAACAGATTCAAAGCAACATCGATATTACACCCAGTGTTTATTCTAGGCCTTCTCTGGGGGAATTCCCCTCCCCAGTTTTAAAATCCCCCCAATTTTTTATATGTTGGCTGGGGGGATGGAAATTCTCCCCCCCCCAAAAAAAAGTGTGGAGACTCAGACCTTGTCCCCCCCAAACATTTCAAAATCCCCCCAATGTCAAGGTGGCTAGAATAAACACTGATTACACCATTCAATTCTGCAACATAAGTCTGCTATTTAGTTTTACAAGTTTCCCACAAAATCGCTAGCATGTGCAATTTAAATACAGAAGAGGTGATACTGAAAGCTGAGTGTAATTATTAAAGTGCAGTAATCTTACTAGGTAATGCACAGGGTGGAATTTGAAGGGGCAGAGTTTAATTAAATTAGCGATGGATAATTTCTTGGTCACTGCTTAGGCTTACTGCATCCCCTCTCCTCCCCTCCCCTTCCCTCCCCATTGATCCATTCCGCACATAGCAAGACAGAGTCTTCTGCAGTCACGAACTTATTTAGCTAAATTATTTAGCATAATTAAACAATTAAGAATTCTTTCCCATCCCCTATTGGTCTGACTCCCAAATACAGCACTGGTTATACATCTTAGTCATCACGATTATACAAAAGAACGATGACAGATGGAAACAGTTACATGCAGCGGAGTATCACATACCTTGACTGGCCTTTGTGCTCCGAATACCATGAAACAATCCTGTCTTCCCACTGTTGCTTAGTCAGCGAGTGCTGGTTGAGTATCCTATGGACGCAATGGACCAAAAGCAGACAGACACACAGTTAGTCTCTGACATACTTTCCAGTTCAAAGTAATCATGGTGGGAGCATTTTAATGACAATATATAAATGCCTTGTTACATTAAAACGTAATATGTAACGAACACTGTGTCTATAATACGAACAGCACTTGTTTATCATTCAATTTGTATAATCTTTAGTTGGTCCTCCAAACTCAAGGCAAATTTTCTAAATGTCTTCTTGGCATTTGTTCCATTTCTTCAATTTTCTAAATCTTATGGCAAACCATAAATTTTAAAAGGCTTTGGGTGCTCAAAAGGCCAAGAAATTCGGCCCAATGCTCCTTATGAAGAAAGTCATCCAGTACATAAGAAATTAAAATTTGTATCAGATTCGGTGTTTCTTTAGTGCCAAACTCAACATCATTGCCTTATTATGCCGGACTAATACTTATATTAGTCCAATTGTGGACGGAGCTGAAAAATTAGAACCCAATACAGCATATTCGACATGTATTCTACAGGTAGGCAATTAATTACTTTGGTGAAAGTAATCTTTCCTTTTCCAGAAATCCTTGTTTGTGAATTTTTGGATTGTAGTCACCAAATTTCACTTGACAGGCGTACGACGCGAGAAGCACAGCCGTTTCTGGAGGACAGTAGTACTCCTCAGAGAGTACAGATTCCCTTACTTGAAGGTAAAACATGTGCTGCAATACAACATCACAAAATCACATGCAACAAACAGAAATTTTAATAATAATAGTAATAGTAATAATAATAATACTATTATTATAAATATTTAATAATATACCTCTTTACAGGCTCTGTTCTACAACTGATGAAATCCTCTCTTTGTATCATTACTTTGGGATAATATTTTGCATCATATGACCCATCTTATCACTTGATACCTAGGGTCCATCCATAGAGTATGTATGCACTGAGGGGGGTTGGATTTAGGAGATTTTGCATATCTACCATGTGCAAATGGGGCTCAAAATATGCCTTTTTTGTGTACGTACTATATGGATGAGCCCTTATCCTCTGCTTTCTCAGATACTGAGTCATAGATTTGGACAATCTTCCTCCGAATTCATCAAAAAACAAGTTCTACTATACTGGATTCACTGAAAGTTTACTTCTTTTAAAGCTCAGACCGTATGTCTGACCATGTGCCCAACCATCTGCCTGCCTGTCTTTGTATCTCTCTCTCTTTTCTCTCATTATCTGTCTCCACTAATTGGAGTCCTAGAACCTCCATGAAACTGTCTGTGCCATAACTGGCACTTTGGCAACAAAGCATTCCCATCTTCATTGTGATGATAATATAAATTAATTACAAACTTGCTACTATTATTGCATTAGCATAACTTAAATTTGTTTCATCATCATCATCATCATCATCATCATCATCATCATCATCATCATCATCATCATCATCATCATCATCATCATCATCATCATCATCATCATCATCATCTTTGCTAGTTTAACAGATATTATCATTATCATCATGACTTCATGACAGTAGTTTATATGTTTTGTAATTGGATCTCAGTCTACGTTCAAATAATGTCGTCAAAATCACACTAATATAACCAATGCAGAAGTATTATTATATGTTGGACTGACTCTTGTTATGTCCTGGATCAGTTCTTCACTGCAGTCTTCTGGATAAAACTTTACTCTGAACCTGAAGCGCATAGGTGTTTCCTTCTTCACGTCCTGAGCCTGAATCTGAATAGAGAGAAAATGGTAGGTATTGCAAATTAATGGACAAAAAACGAAAACAAAATGTCGTCAAAATCAGCCAGAACGATCACTGCAAAGAAATACCGGTATATATCGCGACCAACCGTAAATTACCTCCCAGGGTTCCAGGATAGTTGAGGCACAATGAATGAGATCTTCTGGTAGAAATGTCTCTGATGAGCAAAACAGTCATAATTCAGGGTCCTTTTGCACACTCACGTATTCTCTTCGATCATGCTACCTACCTCCCTTAAATTTCTCAACGGTTTTGAGCATACTCCAAGACCGGTCCCAGCCAGAATAAGGAACCTGGTCCCGGTAGCTATGCCAGTGTGTAGGAGGTAGGGACATTCCTCGCCACTGTTTACTGACTTGTCCACGCTTTATACAGCAATGTAGAAGAGTAACCTAGGAGGTGACAATCATCCCCTCCTCCTAGACTGACTCTCACATTCCACGCTGGAAGTAATGCGCAAAGGTGTCAACTGGTGGTACTCTAAGTTGGTAAGCTAAGATGGTACTATATATTCATCTAGAAAAGATCAGTTCAACCAAAGAGATATCATTCCGAATGGAGAACAGTGAGGAAAGCTTCGGAAAGAAATAGGAAAGTGTTTCTGGTCTACATTTAAAGATTCCTGTATAATTTTGAATTTCAGAATTTGCCTTGGGTGCATTCCTGCAATGGCATGGAAAATTTTCAGGGCCCCTTTAGGGTAAAAAATTTTCATGAACCCCTAAAGGATACATATATATATATATATATATATATATATATATATATATATATATATATTAGGGTGGTCCTCAAATGTACACAAAATTTTAAAAGTAGATTTTATTGAAGTGCTTTTGTTTAAACTGTTCATTTTCTAATAAAACCATTGGTACCAAGTTTGGCATTCATAGACCCTTATTAACCACTGTCACTTACATTGAAAATTACAAACAAGGTCATTCCATGACAACGCAGCCAGTATTTGGACAATTGTTCACCACACCATCTCAGATCTGCAAGACATTTGTAGGGCTTGACGTACAGCTCACGTTGAGTAAATCTTGAAATTTTTAGGTAGTTTTGTCAAAAACTCTCAGAGATATGATATTTTGAAGATACGAGGCTAATCGCGAGTCAACGCTACGTGTCAAGTTTTGCGATTTTTGAAGTTTAATATCTTGAAAAAGACAGCAGATATCAGGCTGAAATTTGCAGTGTGCATACACTTTTTCCAGTTGAGTTGACTGGTGTATTAATCTTTATCATAGGTGCTACACAGCATGCTCTAAAAAGTTCCAAACATCCCATAGCAGCCAGTTTTCACCGATATTTGGCCCGGTAATAACATGAATCAGCAAAACGTTAGACTATGTATGTTGTGTTTTTATGTAACTATGTATATGTATTCATCAATTGCAGACAGGATTTCTGTCAATGATGAGACCTTGTACCCACTATGTTCATACCAATATTTACTATTATTTAGATGCGACACTAATAACAAATGTCCTTTAAAAGTAGTCCAATTATTTAGTACAAAAAAGGCATTAAACCAAAAGCTGTTGAACTGTATGCCACTGTAATCAAGACTATTGCAAAGTAATCATAATAATCAATGAGTTCTATGATGTATCACTGGCATATGGATCGGTGTCATCGACTAGATGCTGGCTCTTCTGTGCATTAGGGAACTGCTTGTGATGCCCCTCAACAGCTTGTAGCAAGTATTGGCGTTGTCGTTGTTGAGGCAGTTTCTATCTAGTGAAGACCGAGTCCTTGTTGTGGTTCTGAGCAAAAAGGCTATTCCAGTCGAAACATTGCAGCAAAGGTCGGCTGTAATCAAAGCATGGTTTTGCGCATTTTACTGAAGCACAAGGATACCAAAAGTACGACAGATCGACCCCGTTGCGGTCGGCCCAGGAAGTCAGCCACCAGAGGCAATAGAGTCCTGATCAGAACATCTCCTGATAACCGGAAGCTAACGTTTCCTGAACTTCTTCTGAGAGAAAACTATATAAGTCATTAGTAAGGCCTCGTCTAGAATACTGTGTTGTGTCAGTCATGAGAGAAAGTTTTCTTCAGTGATGAAAGCACATTTTGCAGTCTATGGAACCATGGCAAGATTTTTGTAAGACAGTTTCCACATGAAGAATAGAAGTGGAGTGCCTAAACATGTCAGTGAAGCATCCAACGAAAGTTATGGTGTGGGGATTCATGGCAGCCAGTGGGTTTGGAAGACTACATATTGTTGACTGGTTGGTAAATGCAGAGAAATACATTGGCATTCTAGAGAAATTCTAGAGAAATGTATGCTGCCATCAGCTAAGCAGCTATTTCCTAGCAAGTATTTGTTTCAGGACTACAATGCACCCTGTCTCAGAGCGAAAATTGTTGCCTGTTGGAAGAAGAATCATGGAGTTCAGTTCATTGATTTGCCGGCTCAGTCACCTGATCTTGACACTATTGAGAACTTGTAGTATAAAGTGTCAGCCGAGATTACCAAGAATCAGCCACAGAAAAGGCGCGAGCTGATTGAGTCTCTAATTGCAGCCTGGAATCACATCATAACACATGAGCACCTTGTCAAACTGGTCCATTCCATGCCACACAGATGTTATTCAGTCAGAAAGAACAAGGGATGGCCCATAAAGTACTAATGGCCACAATAAATAAAAACGGCCCTTTCAAGGCTACCTTATAAAATTCAAAAGCACATATTGAGCTAAAGTAGTTAGAACGCGCACCATATCATGCGAACTCCCGCGAGTGACCATTTTAGTAAAGATTCGAGAAATCACACAGTGGCCATATTTCCTCATAAAAGTCTAGGAAAAGTGCATAATCAAGTGACATCACATACAGAAACGGAGGCAGAATGAAAATTGATACAAACAATATATAATAACAACCAATTCTACAAGAAAATCTGATAATAATATCAAAAAATTATTAAAATACTTCGGTTTTGCAGCCGATGCAAGACTTTTTCACACACTGTAAATATAGGGGTCGTGTGACAGTACTAAATATGTTTAGATTCGATTGGAATTTTTCCCAATTTGTTTTTATCCCAAATGGAACAGGAAAATGCAAAAGCACTTTGAAAAAGTTTAACTTTGCTTTTGAGGACCACTAATATATATATATATATATATATATATATATATATATATATATATATATATATATATATATATATATATATATATATATATTAGTTTGTCTAATGAAATATGTCAAAACTGGACCACAGCTTAATAAATAAACAACTTGATCAGGAATGCAGCAACTGTGGCCCCCATGAGGTGTACAACTTCGAGTGCCCCATGTTTAGTCGTCAATGGCATTCTTATTTATGTCTCATCTATCATACTTCAGTAATTCTTCAACAATGTAGATGATAATTAATTCAGAAAAACACAAACTTACAGTTGTATTAAATTCACTAGTAGGCAATTACAAAAATATAATCAAAATGACACAGCAACTACCACTGCAATAGTACCTTCTTTTTCAACTCCAGCCATCCTGGAAGGCCTTGGGAATCTGTGTACTGCAGACCAAAGTACCAGGTCTCTCTAAGTCCAATCGTTCGAGTAACCTGAGTGTATGAAAATTTAGAGAAACAATCACTTTCATTTTTTACATACTGTTTATGGCTTCATAATAATATTTTAGAAATTAATTTCACTTCTGAATAGTAGTAGCTTGTGAATTATGGTAAGTATGCATTTGTCAATCGAAGACTGTCATTTTGCTTTCACTAGACATAGGCCGCTCTAAGACTAATCAGCAGGCCTGAGGAGAGGGGGTGCAGCCGGTACATTGTACCAGGGCCCATGGAGTTTTCAGGGCCCAGATCCAGTGACGATAGTGTTTTTTATTTTTTGCTTGTCAGGTTTTTCGGAGACTTGATAAATTTTTCTTAAGGGCCCGCAAATTTTTTTGTTCTGGGTGGGGCCAGGAATTTCTCTCGGCGGCCCTGCTAATCAGAGTAATATCAATGAACAGAATCTGTCTTCAAAAACAACGATAAACCGGTAGATCACCTGATCAAAGAGCTGTTTGCCACTTGTTGACGGTTGAATAGCAAATTCCAATTCAGCGTCCGCTGTTGAAATCTGGACGTTGATCTGCAGCAGATAAAAGTTTATGGGACTCACATTCTTGACATCTTAAAACCTCATTAGCTTAATTTGTAACTGAAGAAGTGAAGAAGGAATCAGATAGGGTGAAAAAATCGCTGGTGCAATCTCTCTCACACAGGATTCTATTGTCCAATTTATTTTTAACGAATACAGATCAAGAATGAGTATTTTCCCACAAACCACTAGAAATAAAAATAATACAATGGGAGGGCAAACATGATATTTCATACTGACATTGACAGCTTACTTACTTGCTGTCATTCTGTCATTTTATGCTAAGATTTGTGATAAATACCGTAGGCCTGTTCTCTACAGCTTATCTTAGCTATTTATATCGTTTGGAGATAACACTGAGAGCAGAAATTTAAAAATTCTGCTACAGGAAATGTTAACCTCCTATTCAAAAAAATCTTATGCTGCATTATGAATGTTCTCCAACCGTCATCACAGGGATATTCAACAATCATAATCTCAACTGTGAGCATATGTTTTCAGATTTTCGACCATTGACCTTTCTTGAAATGGATAACAGACACATGACAAAATTGCTAGAGCTGAGACAATCTTGCCTACCTAGTATGAATAAAATGTGCAAAAATTAATTGGAAATTGTGCAAATTAAAAAAAACAAGTTAAGAGACAGTTAATTTTTACAGTCAACTTTGCACATGGTAGCACCAATGTCCTCAGCCACAGACAGTAAAATAAATTCATAGGTGCATAAAAGTACACACGTCCGGAAATAACCGTGGATTGCTACTAAAATCCGGGTGCTTCTGGTTGGTTTGAGGTAAAACTCTTTTGAATAAACAGCTGAATGGTATGTTGTGCTTTGAACTAATGCAAATCTTTAGATTTAGTTTGACATACATTGATTGATTCATTGATCTACTGAATGATTTCTTTCTTGATTGATTGACTTGATGGATTGATCAATTTTTTGCATCAGTTTATCTCAGTCATCATTAGCTTAAAAGTAGACAAGTAGGTAGGTAAAAAGCATATATGTGCAACTTCAAGGTCAAGGCTCTGAGAGTTGGCGAAGTCAGGTAAAATATAACCTCAGTAGGACAAAGATGGGCTTAATTGGCACAACTCCCAGATCTTTTTCAAACATCATGAAATGATTTTACTGCTTTTTGACACAAGTTTTTAAATGGCTCAGTGCACTGTATGCAGTATTAACAATGATAAATATCTGGATTGTGTGATTTCAGTTTATAATTAATTATTGTTTTAATAGTGCAAAAGGTCATTATCCAAGGCGGACAAATCTAGTTGTTTGGACGAGAGATTGGCAAACAAGTTCACATGTCTTAACCAGTTTTAGCAGGCACTTATTCCATAAACAATTAATTGAATTACGGTTGTCAAACAACCACTTAAGGATTATGTCCTGCATTCTGTTAACTGCGAATTGGTAACGGTTTCCATGATTTGCTGCATGAAAAATCTAACCTTGATCAGCAGTCAACAGGTTAACTGCAAGATCACAATGAGAAGAAAAATCTTTTGATTTTTAACAAACACAGTACACACAACAACCAATTCTAAACTTATACTTTTTTAAATTTAAACAATTTTTTTCTATTCATTTTCTGTAATTTCAAAGACATTTTCCATGAGACTTTTTGCAACAAGAACATTAGAAATTTCATTGTCAAACATTTCTCAATAGATGGGCAAAAGTCTAATGAAAAAATTTTATATAAATTTTTAAGGTATGATTTTTGAGAGAGAGATTGAAATTTTATTTTATTTTTTCACACACATAACACAGATATAACATTTAAATTTTAAAAACATTATATAAAGGTATACATTCGTTTAAATTTAGGTACAAAGTAAGAAAGTACAAAGTAGGAAATGATGATCAAAATGAAAATGTCAAAACTGCTTTCATCAAGGACTGCACTCTAAGTATGGATCTGTCTTAAATTTGACAAGTTTAGTTTCATAGAAATCTAAAGAAATTAGTTTTATAGTAGTTAATTAATATTCAGTCAAATACACCTAATGTGCCTGGGTTAAACGTCATATGCCTCAGTCCATTACACTTCTGATGCTGCTTTCATTATCGATATCATATTGCAACTGCCAACTCAGTTTGGCTTAATTTCAAAATTCAGATAGTCCCTTTCATCATCATCATCATCATCATCATCATCATCATCATCATCATCATCATCATCATCATCATCATCATTATCATCACCACCGCCATCATCATCATGCAGATTTGACTACAGTACAAGGTGATTGGGAGATGAAAGCAGCTATGATGCAGCATTTTTATTATTGGTAGAAATATTTATTCTATTTTGCCATTTGTTGAATCAACAGACCGCTTTTGGCATTCTGGTTGGTTACAGCCTTTCAAATGTTCAGTAGCTGCTGTACGAGAACCTATAAGCAAACACAATACACCACCATCAACTTAAGGCATTTGCATGCGGTCGGTTATATTAATTATTGATGAAACATAGCACTGAATCACCAAATCAATTAGGCATTCTAAACTGTTCATTTACAAATAAGAGATATTTGACTAATTTGATATCTTTGTCCTAAATATGTCCGTATCCCTCTTGCCAAAAGGCCTACTCTTGTTAGAAGTCAACTGTATCATTGCAATTTCACGTTTTTAGTGCAAGAGTGGTGGACAGATGGAATGAACTGGATTAGAGGATAGTAATGGCTACAACTGTGAACGAGTTCAAAATAAACCTCAGTAGTTTAGGATATTAGATTGGACGGGAACAACAGTGGTTCTCACACAGGGCAGTCCCTACTGAACCACTTTAAACCTTGTTATATTATATAATGTTATATTATATTATTTTGTATTATATTATATTATTTTGACTAAGGAATTACAAAATCTAACATGCCAGGATTCACAATTCAACTGCTCCAGCATGATCATGTTGATCATCTACCTTAATTAAAATTCACACTGGTCGCCAAAACTGTGTTGCTAAATTATAAACTATCGTACATGCAGAATCAGGAGAGCGCACAGACACACGTACACTCGAATCTTACAAAGTAGTATAGATACGTTATAACGTCTTAACCTATTAATACTCGAATGCAGTTACAAGTTCGAGCACAAGAGACAATCAGCGGGTCCCTTTTTTCATTGCTCTCAGGGTGAGATAAGAAGGCTCTTCAAAAAATATGCGCTGACCAGGGTGAGATAAGAAAGCTCTTCAAAAAATTCAAAAAATATGCGCTGACCGCATATTGCTACGACAAGGACAGATTTTGCCTGAATGGCATTGAAATTTACAGGAGAGAGAGAGAGAGAGAGAGAGAGAGAGAGAGAGAGAGAAGTAACGGAATTCACCATTGCCAGCGATTAATATCTCGCAGATCATTAAGCAGCCTTCTTTTTTAAGCTACTCGGGCGACATTTTTCACTCAATGACCGTCATTCAAATCAATTAACAGCGCACCATAAATGCCTGATACGTACGCAGCAGGGCAGGCCGGCAGGCAGGCAGGCACAATGCCTGCACTACTGATTATTGATGCACACTTGATGAGTATATGCTCTATGTTGTTTATTGCTTGGACTCTGCCCCGTAACACTCAAAATCTCAAGTTGGTCTATTCAATATCAAACTAAGCTTTGACTTTGTTCCAAAACGCTTAGAAGCTCGGTAATGTGAGCTCGTTAGCTGGCATATCAACAAAATTTATACCCATATATGGCCTACCGCACATCTAACATAGACTCTATTGTCAATCTAATGTTAATTCCATGTGTGACTTCTCTTTGTTTGGCTACAAAGAAGACTATTGAAACAATTCTGAATACTCTTGACTTGATATCGTTAGGACTTCTGAAACCTGCACATAGTGAATGTTTAATCATCATTTTATCATCTATGCCCTAGCAATGCTTGCGTATGCGTAGGCAGCCCATTAACAATAGATCTCCATTTGTCTCTATCTAGAGCAGTCCTATGTGCTTCATATAAAGTTAATCCAATTGTTTCACAGTCTTCTTTAACATTGTCTAATGTCTATCCATCGCTTTTTCGGTCTTCCTCTGATTCTTTCTCCATGAACTTTCCCGTGCAATGCTATCTTTGGATATCTAAGATAGAAGATAGTGAATGTTAGGTTAAGTTCAATGGATTGCCCTAATAGCAAGCAGCTCAGTTAGAACAGAACGTCAGGTTTGCCTCAGATGATTATTGCAAACCTGGATTCAATCTTCTGGTATTTGCATGACCAATGGCACAAAGTGAACCTCCTGCTGAGTGCCATAGACTTGTACATTATTATTATTATTATTATTATTATTATTATTATTATTATTATTATTATTATTATTATTATTATTATTATTATTATTATTATTATTATTATTATTATTATTATTATTATTATTATTATTATTATTATTATTATTATTATTATTATCATCATCATCATCATCATCGTCATCATTATCATCATCATCATCATCATCATCATCATCAACATCACGATCAAAGTACTGTATACCGGTAAATTAAACATTCTCACACTTAGCATCATGCATCAATCGCCATGGAAGGGACACAGCAAGTCTAAATATGAAATGGAGCACAGAGTGTCATCCCCCCCCCCGAAACCGAATTCCTGAATCTGCCCCAGATCATAATAAACCTAAGTACAATGTATACTCAAAGTAGTTGAAGCATAGAAAGCCTCACAAATTAAAAGGTTGAAGTCGAGCACTGAGCATAGTCAAATTAGACCAGTGGTTCTTAACCGGGCGGCCGGGGTACTCGTACCCCTTGGGGGGCTGTCTATTAGTTGCGTCAACATTTTTGGGCAGTTTTTGACCCCTCCCACCCCTTACCAAGAACTGTCAAACGTTCAATGACCACCTATAATTATGTCAAAAGCTTTTGACCCCCCCCAAGATCAGTGACAGGCCCCCTTTTTGGCGATGACTTTTTCCCCTCTATTGCTCATCAAGTGTAAAAATATGATGCCTATGACCTTTTTTCTTGTCAGGCTTTTAAATAGTAGTATTCCATGTAATTTCCTTTTTTTCATTATTTGTAATAAATGAAAGTGTTGATGTCAGCTTCTATTGACCCCCCCTTCCCCTGTCAACAACAGTCAATCTTTTTCAAACCCCCTATTTTGTTAATGTAATTAGTGGACAGCCCCTTGGGGTACTTGAAGGACGTTGTGGGTGTATGCAGAATGATCCAAAAATAAAGTCTGTTTTAAAGACTTTTACTTCTTTGTACTCTGTACACTGTACAAGTACTGTAGAAATTCTAAAGAAAAATCTCACTTTCTGGTATGTGCACAATCTGTGACAGAAGTTTGTTGAAGTTTATAATTTTTCCAAATATATTGCGGAGCATAAATTTCTGTCCAGGGATAAGGTATGCTGGTAGGGAGTACTTCGATCTCTTATATTTGTCTCAGAGGTACGCAATCATAACAAGGCTACTAAGAAACACTGGATTAGACTAACACTTGGCAACGGTATACAGACTTGTACCAAATGATACCTATCAAATTAAAATCATAGATCCTCAGTTAAAATAACACATTCAGGGCACAACATAGCAAGAGTAAAAGGTCTCTGATTAGACCTGATGCCAAGTTGGTGGGATGTTGCATTTTGACTAAGACTACCAAACTATTAAGATGGCGCAATTTTCAAGAAAAGGCAACATGATTAATTGACAGCACCTATTGCCTATACCCTCCCCCCATCAGTTAGCATTGAAAAGACACAGTTATAAAAATTAAAACCCAGCTGCCATTGCATCCAAGATCCAACTCCACATTTTTATTTAGTGAGAGATTTAATCCCATCCCCATTGAGGCCAGTAGGATCAATTAACAAGAAGAAGCAAAAATAAATCTGGTGGTTCAGGGCAAGCAGTTCAATGCTGAACAGCTAAAAGAGGCTTGAGCAATTCCTTTAATGGACTTCTTGACGCCATCTGAAGTCTTTGATCAGCAAACCAAATGCATGGAAGAAAAATTAAAATTTAGGACAAAATGAATAAATATCTTCTTCTTTATTTCCTTCTGTCATTCCCTATTAGGTTGGACCATGGGTCTGAATGAGTTCCTTCCACTTTTGTCTATCTCTTGCTGCCATGGTCATTTGGATGAAGTTCATTTGGAACATTTCTTCTGCATCCTCTTTTAAGTTTTCTATCCATGTTTTTCTTGGTTTTCCTCTTCTCTTTTCCTTCCCTCAACATAATTGTATAGTGCTTTGTTTGGTAGTCTTTCTTCCTTCATTCTCTCAACATGACCAAACCATTCCAGTCTTCATTTCTGTATTGATTCAAGTATTGTTTCCTTTTGCTCTGTCTTTTTCTGACCATTTTGTTTCTTATTCTTTGTCTTCTGCTGACTCCTGCTATTCCTCTTAACCAGTTCATTTCTGCAGTCATTAATTTTCTTTCATCTTTCTTCTTTATGGTCCAGGCGTCCAGCATTCTGATCCATATAGTACTATTGGTTTGATCAGTGTATTATAATAGCTTTAGTTTTGTTTACAATTATATTTGCTTGTCTTTTATGGAATGAGGCCCAAGACTTGACCAGCCAACGGCTGCTGTAGATGGAGAACATTCTGTCAGAGGCGTCATTTGGGGGGGCTGGGGGGTCGTGGCCCCCCAAGGAAATGAAAATATTAATTTATAATGTATTAATGTACAAAAAATTGCAAAAATTGTCAAAAAATATCAAAAAATTGCAAATTTTCCAACATTGGCCCTAAAATTTGCCAAAATTGCTCAAAATGTGCAAAACATTTGCAAAAAAATTGCAAAAATGCCTAAAATTTGCCAAAATTTGCCCAAAATTTGCAAAAAATTTTCTCGCCCCCCAAGAAAAGTGTGAAATGACGCCACTGCATTCTGTGCTGCCCAATGTGCTTCTAGCACAAGAGGATGGACTAGATACTAAGTAGGCCTACAAGTACTCTCTTGACTAGGAAGTCCATTAGGGCTTCACGGCATATCACTAGAAACTTCTCAATTATAGCAAACTCTAGAATCTGGAAGTAATAGAAGACCCTGCACTCAGCATTTCCACCACTCAAGCATTTTTATAATGACATAATAATTATACTAATAAGAGATTACAAATGGCCTTCATGCTGCAGTCGCCATTTTATCATACAGTCTGATGTACACTCAGCTTTCAAACTACGAATTTAATTTCGATCTGTTGACTAAGCATGCATGATGATATAATTATAATATGTCTCTCAAACAATTAAAATGACACGTAAAGGTTTCAATGACATTGCAATAATTACATTATTTATTACATTATTGCATTACTATTATTTCTTTTAATTATTATGATTTACATTAATAAAGTTTTCAATGACATTACAATAATTACATTATTTATTATATTATTGCATTACTATTATTTCTTTCAATTTGATAGATAGATAGATAGATAGATAGATACTAAATTAAACAGGTGCAATTTTTACAAATGTGCCGTTACTGCAGAGTCAAATGATAACATTATTAAAGTTTTCAATGACATTACAATAATTACATTATTTATTACATTATTGCATTACTAATATTTCTTTTAATTTGATAGATAGATAGATAGATAGAGATAGATAGATAGATAGATAGATAGATAGATAGATAGATAGATAGATACTAAATTGAACATGTGCAATTTTTACAAATGTGCTGTTACTGCAGAGTCAAATGATTACATTATTAAAGTTTTCAATGACATTACAATAATTACATTATTTATTACATTATTGAATTATTATTATTTCTTTTAATTATGATAACATTATTAAAGTTTTCAATGACATCACAATAATTCTAGAATGAGAGCAACTTATATTAACTGAAGTTGGCAAGAAACTTTACAAACGAACTGTTAAGAGGCATGATCCTGAAACTTGTCTATTTGCATACGTATAAAATTTTCCAGTGCGATTCTAGTAGGCCTAAATAAGCCGTATATGCATACTGAATAGGCAAAGTTTCACTAGCATTGCTGGAATCTCTGTAGGCCTATAGACCTACACAAGGAGTTATATATGGAGTTCAGATTTTTTACATTGACTTTCTGGTTTATTTGTTTAGAAAAAAAAACCAATAGACCATAGCTGCTTATTACAGGACTTAGCTTTGAGCAGCGGACTCATTAAAAAGATACTTGGCTCCTGTGAGTAGGCCTATAACCAAGAACTAAGGGGGATGCTTTGAGGAACATCGAACGAGCACAACAATAGTAATAAAAATAAAATTAATAATTGTTAGTTTAATGATAATATAATATGATGATGATGATGATGATAATAATAATAATATAATAATAATAATAATAATAATAATAACTGGGTTTTGAGTGGGTCAGTGGTAGGCCTATCTGTCCTGTGTTAGAATCATTGAGCGCAATAGAGATAATGTTCAGGACATGTAATCTATAGGAATGGCCGGATTAAGGTCCAAGTGGGCCTGGGGCTGAGAAAAAAGAGGTCGTCGCCTATACTGAAAATCTCTGACAAGCAAAAAAAGGTTATCTTCTTTTCAAAACGTGCTGACAAGCAAAAATGGAGGTTATCTCGCTTCCAAAATGTACTAACAACTTAGTACAAGCAAAAAAAGGTTATCTCCTTTCCAAAACGTGCTGACAAGCATAAAAAAGAAAAAATTATGGAAATTCGGTGGGCCTATTTTTCATGGTGGGCCTGGGGCTTGCAGCCCCTTCAGCACCCGCCTTAATATGGCCCTGTCTATAGGTCATAAGATACTGGGGAGAGATTCAAATTATGAGGGGTGATTAAAAAAACCAGGAGTGGGCAGTTTTATGATGCAGTGCATGGACATTTTAAAACCTTTGTATGTGAATGATTGACAAAATTGCTGACAGAAACTGCCTTTAAAACTAATTATGAAGCCCGATGCTCACTATTAACCCCTTAACTGGGGATCCCGGATATATCCGTCCAGTTTACATTGAGTTACAGTTAAATACACCGTTAAGGGGTTAAGACAGTGTATGCACAGAAGTTCTATTGCAAAATGTAAAAGGGCCTAGTTCACAACCAGACAAGTGCAGATTTAGACTACGTGAAATCATAAATCGAAAATAGAATTTAAAAAAATAAATTCAAAGAAACGCTGTATCAGGGTTTAATCTAGGCCGTTTCCGGGGGGAAAAGTGCCTTCCCCCCGGAAATTTAAAATTCCCCGGAAATTTTGACATACTACATCAACTAACAGCAGCCCCCTAGCTGATTTCCCACCCCCCGGCTTTGTCAGTCCCCTCCCGGAGTCCAGGAGTCTAGATTAAACACTGCGCTGTATACTTAATTTGACTTATGAAATTAAATTATTGATGGAAATAAATGAGTCTGCAGTTATTCAAACATTTATAGGGCAAAGCTTTTAATGTTCCTATTTTCACTGACACTGATGTTCACTGATTTTCATTTTCTAAAGCAGGGGTCGGCAACTTACGGCCCGCGGGCCACATCCGGCCCGCCAGTGAGTTTAGTTCGGCCCTCCCGCCCCCACAGCTTTTTTGTAAAAAAGGTCATCACCCTTTTTAAAGTCTGACAAGCTAAAAAGGTCAACACTAACTTTTTACACTCAATATGTATATTCTTTGAAAACTTTTGAACATTTTCCAGCACAAACTTTCTAAAAGAACCCATAAACTTTTAAACTGTTTTGGAACTCATCAAAAAGTTATTTAATTACATGGCCCTTGAACAGAAATTTGTTTAATTACCTGACCCTCGGACAGTGTTTAATCTAGACTCTGGACTCCGAGGGGGGAACTGACAAGGCCAGGGGAGTCAGATGAGGCTGCTGTCAGAGATGTGCGGATCCAGAAATTTTGGGACCACGGAGAATCCGCATCTGCCAAGTTTCAATCCGCGGAAAATCCGCATCTGCGAGCGGTTCCACTATTAGGATCCACGGAAGATCCGCATCTGCTGATAGTAAATAGATCCATTGTTCAACTATCCGTCCCCAACTTTTTGCAGATCCTACGGTCTATGCCTAATCTACTACAACTGCAGTAAAATTATCGAATATCCCAAACATGGACATAATAAAAGAGATGTTATGATAATAATAATAATAATAATAATAATAATAATAATAATAATAATAATAATAATAATATAATAATAATAATAATAATAATAATAATAATAATAATAATAATAATAATAATAATAACAATAATAACAATAATAACAATAATAATAATAATAACAATAATAACAATAATAATAATAATAATAATAATAATAATAATAATAATAGCTGCAGTTCAGTTCTCAAACCTGAATTTTCGTGATCAGTTTGCCATATGCATAGTAGTCTATCATCCTCCAAAAAATACTTTTCTGCAAATGCCTACCTGAAACTAAAACCTTGGCCACCACGGACTACGGATTATGAACTGTAGATTTTTCCCAGAATGAGCGATCGTGAATAAGCAGGTGCACTGCGCCAAGCTTTCAGACAGCGCTAAGGAAGCTTCGTTTTACTTACTTTAATTAAGACTCGAACCAAGATACGACCGTACATCTTTGAGTTTGAAACGGAAACATGTTTAACTAAATACATTAAACGAAATAATGAGGCAAACTTTTAATATGCGAACCTTTATCTATGGGCAATTGATTTAAGTCGAAAAATTTCATAATTGTCGAAATGTTGCCAGTTGTTGTGATCCGCGGATAATCCGCATCCGCCAGTCATTTTGGAACTCGGATCCGCAGAGGTCCGCGGATCCATGAAATTCTTGCGGATCTGGATCCGCCGGCGGATCTATCCGCGATTCGCACATCTCTGATTAAACCCTGACCTCGGACAGACACTGCATAGCAATTTGGCCCTTGCTGTCCAAAAGGTTGCTGATCCCTGACCAAAGCATATACAGCGGAGGTATTCAGTGAAATTTAATAAAGGATTGAATGGCCAAACTTTTTGTGACTGGTTCCCGATGGCCCGGTGTTTTTTTAATCAGTAGGCCTAGTTGACATTTATCAATATTTCATAAATATTAGGGGAAAAGTTGCCATTCAGTACCGTCGCGGACCATTTCACACCCCTCGGCGAACCGCCATTTGAATACCCCTGCTTAGCACGTATACAGTGATTTTAGGTATCATAAATAGATTATTTTCAACAAAAGTAAGAGATTAAAACTCGACATAACCTGATACCGTCCTAAATCTTTCGCCGTCGACCGCCGACCGAGTCTAAGTGAGATCCAACGAAGGCGCTCAAAGTCCAGAACACGACCGATCAAATCGAACGCCTTCTGATAACGACTTCGACGCCGCCACCACCTGCAAAGGTGCGCATTAATTAGACGCCCAATCATACTGACGTCACAGCAACAGCGCAGGTAACAAGAGGTGTGCGCTGGCGCTACCTTATCATCGCCATCATCATCGTCGCCGTCGTCATCATCGGACACTTGAACCAGCGCCCTGATTTTTAGTTAGAAAGGTCTGATTCGCCGTGAACGCAGTTTTGTTCGGCTTTAGCAATGGTGGCGGATTGGTTGGTCTAAGTATTTCGAGAAGTGGGCTATAGCAATGCACGCGCTATAAATATTTCTGTAGATTAAACTCATGAGTCTACGATTGACACTTGAATAGATAGATACGCTTACATGATACAGGCTTATCTTAGTTATCTATATTCTAAAATATTTAACATTATCAGATAAGTCGACCATACAGTAGCTAGCCTAAAGGGGCTGAGGTTATTGCCCTGACCGTGGGCGAGAGTGCATATTTCCAGGAACTAGCTCCAATTGTGGGAGTGTTGTACGCATCCGCGAGATGCATCCGACCCTCCCTCCATTAGGCCCATGCAGTCGCCAATCGACCAGCGAACTCTTACGAGG
Source organism: Metaphire vulgaris (assembly GCA_018105865.1). Taxonomy (NCBI): domain Eukaryota; kingdom Metazoa; phylum Annelida; class Clitellata; order Crassiclitellata; family Megascolecidae; genus Metaphire; species Metaphire vulgaris. The sequence continues at coordinate 16,024,684 of CM030837.1, forward strand.
AAAACAGAATTGCGTTCCTTTTCGCGATTAGTGGCTGTGCTTGTTGGTTGTTCGCTTGGCTGTGAGTGCGTAATTATGACTGCTTGATTCTGTATCTGCATTCAGGGGCGTAGCGACGGGGGGAGGGGTATATTGGTATAGGCCTATATGCCTCCCATAATCAGACTACCTTAAACAAATTTTTATTGTGTTTTTGAGATTTTCAAAGTTTTTAAAGATTTATACCCTCTCTTTCCAATCACTTTATACCCCAAAGGGGCCAAATCAAATATTCCTGGCTACGCCCCTGTCTGCATTCTCGCACGTGCTCATCTGATTTCAGCAGAAATTAAGCGTCATGTTGGCTCCGACGCCAACGGTTTGCTGTTTGTTTGCCAGTGTCAACGCTATTGCCTATTTCTGAAATTCTGACTGCATGGATCCTCACTCCTGGCAGGCTATTTCCCATGAATTTCTTTCACCTAAACTCCTTGGACCCATAGAGGGGGAGAAGGAAGCAAATGCTTCATAAAAAAGGCCAGGAGAAGGAAATTCTTCCTGAGTTTTGATTTCAAGTTGGGGGGGGGGGGGAGGACAGGAAAGGGGAAGCTCAGTGTTTTATACAGGCCTGTTAGGAGGGGAGGAGATCAAAAAAAAAAAAAAACCTCAAAATCCCCCCCAAATCCCAGCACTTACACAAATTTTGCATTGAACTGTGCCTTTTCCCCTCCAACCAAGTCGATCCCCCCGAAAGCCTCAATTTTCCCCCCAAAGGCCTGGAGTCTGGATAAAACACTGGGGGAAGCTGCTTCCAGCAGGCAGGTGGGGATGGGCGCCCCTGATTCAAGTTTACTAGTGTACATGCAGGGTAGGCCAATGAAACCGGTGCCACCCAGTTTCATTGCAAATATCAAATGCATGAAATGTGGTGTACCTCTGCAGTATAATGTCCTGAATGCAGCATTTAAATTTTTCTTTCGAATTCCCAAGTGCAGCAGCGTCACCTAGCGAAAACCAGGCTATGGAAGGATCCGTTCATCAAAAAGAGTCTATGAACTATTACGTTTGGTTGCTAAAATTAAATTTTATTAACTGGTTAAAATGTGAAAAACGCAAGTATGGTGTGCAATTCCACGCGGACATTTGTGTAGCGTACTCAGTGATATACTATACAGTATGTTGCCAGAAGGAGATGAAGAGAAGGATAGCGATGGGAACAGTTTTGTGGACATAAATGACGTCACGCACTTAGGGGAGGGTTCAAACATTTGTGACGATGTGTGACGACAGGGGAGAGGGGTTTCCAGAAATGTGACGTCACATAATACTAAATATTGTTATTAATACTGCAATGCTATTATACATGCTATGTTACCGCAAAGTTGAACGTATTTTACACTTATAATTCATTAGAAAAGAATTTGAAAAAGTTTCCGAATTTTGCTTCAACTAAAATAATTATAATGAGCATTTTCAAGCGAATTCATTGCAATACCCGCTTCGTTTAAGAAATAGGCCTAAATGAATTGAAACATACAATTTGACATTAAAAAGATGGGTATGGGGTTAACGTGTTGTGACGTCATTTCGATTTTCTAGGGTCTGACTTTTGTGACGACTTGTGACGAGGAGAGAGGGGTCAAAAAGCCGCCAAAATCGCCTGACGTCATTTATGGACTACCCCACAAAGGGGAACTGGCAAGAGGATGGCTAAACATGGAACTAAAATCGAGGAGACTGATAAAAGCGTTGGTATGGAGTGTAAAATGAAAACATCCACACCTGTACACACTGTTGTACCTGTATACACTGTTGTGATTCAGCAAAGGCGCAGGGGCGTAGCAGCCATATGGACAACCGTCACAACCTGACCAAATGCCAAGGGCTCACCCGACCCGCGAAGGGCCCCCGACCCGAGCAAAAAAATTGTTCGCAAAGTTGTAAGATCGAAAGACCGATAGGGAAAAAAGGTCGTCAACAATACCGACAAGCAAAGAAAAAAGGTCGTCAACATTTTCGTAAACTTCAACTTGTCAGATCGTCTCTGGAAAGGGCCCTGACCATTTTTCGTTAAGGTCCCCGAGCATATTGCTACGCCACTGCAAAGGCGTCAATGGCAATGAACACTATTTGTTTGTTGGATCATTAAGTGTGTTTATATTTTCATTTTGGCTTCTGCTGTTTTGATCTGTCATTTTCACGGCGCATATATACAGTACAATGTGTGATAAACTTGTAAAAGTTTTTGTAATAATTTATTCAGTATTGGCACCGGTATTAGTATTATTCTTGGAGCAATAATACACAGGAGAGAATATAAGCCTATACAGGCCTGCTTAACGGCTGAAGCCAACTATGGGCATGTGGGCGGAGCCTATCCGCCATATGTTTTTACGCAAAACATAGGAAAAAGCCGAGATTGCGTTTTTAAAAAAGCGCAGAAAAGCCCGGATTTGAAAACGGTCAAATTTCATATTCCAAAAATAGCGACGACCAATGAAAAAAGTCTAATGAATATTCATGTGCGTTTACAAATATGGCGTCCACAGCTGGCTTCAACATAAAGACTTATGCTGGACGCATGGTATTATTACATATTGAAAAAAAGCGTTAACGGATGCTCTATGTAATCGCTACTCTTTGTCTGTAGCCTCTTCCTCAGTTAAATCCTTGGGCTGTTGTTGATATCAGAGAAAAAAGATTTGTGAAATTTTGTTACAAGAAAAAATCTTTTTATCCTAATAAAATCGCAGACTTCAATTAGAATAGACAGACCCAAGGGAGCGGAGGAGACGACGGCGCCAAATGACCGTTCACGAAGGTCTGTTAATGCTTATACTTCGGATGCATTTGAACGAGGGACGCCGGTCCTACGTGATCAGCTGCAGCTCGTCAGCGTAATAGGTAGTGATGTAATCGTTGGGACTTGATTACGTGATGCAGAGTAATGTAAATATTACTGTTAAGTGTTGTAATGCAATGCAAGATAAACGTAATTATGGACTGCGGTGTTGATCGCAAATGTATTATGCAATCCTGAATATTTTAATATCATGAATTCTGTACCGTCACAAGATCAGAATCTTCGAGTTATATAGCGCTTTGAAATAACCCGCCAGTCAACAGCCGGGTGCACTACACACGTCATATTAAAGTCCAGTCCGCTTCGGTGGACATGTAGTGAGTGCCTGGTGACGGAACCCAGGTTGACGGCTCTCGAACCAAGGCAAGGCCGACACTGCTGAGGAGCTTTCGAGGAATGTGGACACTATGTGATTGCTGTTATTATTGTTATGATGTTCATTTTAATTTGAATGGTTACATATCTTTTGCAGAATCCCTTATGATTAGGGTATTTAGGGGCTCTCCATTAATTATGTTAACAATTTTTGGGCAATTTTTGACCCCTCCCCCTTGTCAACGACTGTCAACTTTCAGTGACCCCCTATAATTATGCCAAAAACTTTTGACCCCTCCCCACTAAGACCAGTGACGAGTCCCTCTAAAAAGCTTAGAAGGTTATTATTTTTGCAGCGATGAGACCGTTTTCCCTTTCTTTTGTTCATCAAGCATCATAATGTGGTGTGATGACCTTTTTTTGCTTGTCAGGCTTTTTTTCCATGAAATTTCCTATTTTTTATCATAAATTTGTAAAAAAATGAAATTGTTGACGTCAACTTCTCTTGCCCCCCAAACTTTTTCTAAACTCTCCCCCCTATTTTTTAAAGTAATTAATGGACAGCCCCTTGTGTCTTTTCTGAATCTCCCATGATACCTCTTTCATAACTCTAAGGATTCGTGGAATCTTGTTGAGAGAACTGAAATAAATGAGATTTAGATTCTACCGGTAATCTCAGAATTGTTCGACATTTGAGTTTACTGTGGTCTAACATTTAACATTTACCAGTAGTCTTATGCATGTCATGACCTTCTATGTTGCAAAAGTTCTTGAAGATAATTAACATTGTGTCAAAACTATTAGCAATAAAAGTTGAGCAATTATCAACGCCCATCATTTCTCTTGGTGTCCAAAATTATGGAGGGAATGAGAAGAAATGGTCACTGGAAAAATTTCCCATCACATTTGCATTTTGCTGCTCAAAGTGATATTTAAGATTCCAACTTGACAGGTTGCCACACGACCACCAATGTGGGATTGTTTTAAGAATTCCTTGTGACCGAGAAGGTTGAGCAACTCCGAGTTCTTTCCTGGTGATGTTCAGGTGCAAATATTTCCTTATGATTAGCCTATTTATATATTTTCCGAATCTCCCAAGAGACCTCTTACACCTAGGTATTCATGGAGCCTTGTGGAGAGAACTTATAATGTTTAATAATGCATTGAATGGAATAGCATAATCTGTGTACCTGTATTAGGGACCATACTGCTATTGCAACAAGTTCGATGAGTGCAGTTTCTTCCAGCACACAGGAAGCCTAAGCAGTCTTAACCCTTTGGCCCTATATGGCAGATATTTCGGCTTCATAGCCCATTGGTTATACAGATTGTCGATGCAAAAGGGTTAAAGTGTAAATTTTATGAGCTTTGAAAAGAAATTGTTTTTTCAGATTTATTTCTTGTGCTTTATGAATTTATGATGTGAGTGTTTCAGTATTTACAGTATCTGAACTTGATTAGTAAGAATGGTCGGTGTCTGTGAGAGTCATCGAATGTTTTTAATGGATAAGAAGGCCCAGTATTTATACGATCATCATTTGTGACACAGGTGGTACAGTGGTTAGTAAACTTTCTGCCAGTCATGAGATCCAGAGTTCAGACATTGGCTGCTCAGTAGCTCATCAGTCATCATCTTTGCCCCTCTGATGCTCAATCAGTCACTGAGCTGTGAATTATTGCATTGGGAGTTTCCTCAGTGAAAGGAAAAGACAGTGAGGTTAAGACTGGCAAATGTCCTTATTCAGCTGAAACCATGAAAAATTCAATACACTAAGCCTTTGCTTCTCCTACAGGGTCCAATCCTACTGAACAACCTCTGCCTTTACTATCTACCCTATAAGTATTAAAAATAATTAGCAATAGGTAGCAGTAGCAGTAATTACCATATTTAAAAAAATTGTGTGGGTATGGTGAAGAGGGCAACCTTCACAATGGGAGCAGCTGCTATGATGATGATGATGATGATGATGATGATGATGGTGGTGGTGGTGGTGATGATGATGAGTTTGAAGTTTTAGTCAGTCTGACTCCTACTGCAGCACGAATGAGTGAAGAATGCTTTGCACGAGTCTGCAGTTCTGTTGGCATTCATCATCGCCAAAGGCTTTGCATAGAAGAGTGTGAAAAATTGTTATCGTCCTATCAGAGCAGCCTGTGTGTGTGTGTGTGTGTGTGTGTGTGTGTGTGTGTGTGTGTGTGTGTGTGTGTGTGTGAACGGTTGAGTGGCAAAGCAGAGCACAGTCTGTAGTTGCAGGCGCTCAAGAATGCTTCATTCAGATTTTATATTGTGTGGCAGAGAGAAGCTGAGTTGGTTTACCACTGGCATTGGTTTGTGAAACTTTTCTGTTCATACTTTGTTCTAAGGCATTTTGTATTGGAGAAAATGTGATGCAAGGGAATCGTATCAATTAATTGGTTGATGATTATTTATGTCAATTAATTGATTAGTGATTGTGTCAATTAATTGATTGGTGATTACCCGGTATGTCAGTAATTGATTGGTGATTTTTTATGTAGCAGATTTTGGAGTAATATTTTTATGCTGGTATTATTATTATTATTATTATTATTATTATTATTATTATTAAGACAATTTATAGAGCGCAGTAAGCATAGTGAAGACTAAACTCAAAAGCGCTTAACAATGAACATTATAAGATATATTAAACATATGCGTCTTAAGGCACTTGATAAACAAATCAGGGAGGTCACAATTGTCACGTTCTTTGGCAGAGAGTTCCACAGACTCGGATTGCCCCCGAATGATCTGTCATCAAGACAGCCGTCTTGGACGGAGGAGGAACCACCAATTGACGACAGTTGCTTGAGCGGCCGCGATAGACTTGATGACCAGGCCCGATAAGTAGCTAGGGCAAAAGGGGTCATACAGCGCCCGAAATGTTAGCCAGCAACGCTGAAGGCTATGCGCTCCGGAATCCTGAGCCAGTGAAGATTATCACGAGAAACGGTGTCACGTGCTCCGTTCCAACTCGAGCCAAAAATCAGACGAGCTGAGACGCGTTTAGCACCGACTGAAGACGACTTAGTTGGTTGACAGGAAGTCCGAGCAGAACGCTATTACAATAATCTACCCTATCCGAGCATTAAAAGAGGCGAGGCACGGATGAGATTGACGACGACAGGCACCGGCAGGTATCGACGGATCTCCTGATCCTTCGCAGCTGAAAGAAACAGGTGATGAATGACGTTGTCCAAATGTCCAACAAACGAGAGTGTCTCGTCAAAAAGAACTCCAAGGAGACGCAGTTCTGTGCTCGGAGTGACATCAACATCACCAATCGGAAGCGTATTCCGGCATATGAGATGCCTCCTCCGAGGAGTGCTTAACCAGAGGAGTTCGGTCTTCCCGGGTTCAGCGATAGTCGATTTTCATCAGTCCACCTCTGGACTAAGGAGATGCAATCCAATACGGGAACGCAAACATTCAACCTCAGATGGAGGGCAGGAGACGTAAACCTGAAACGTCATCAGCGTAGAGCATGATGGGCAAGCCCACACATTTTCAATGATACGACCAATGTCCGCCACATAGAGTATAAACAATAGTGGACCGGGTACAGATCCTTAATTGGCACTCCACTAAGAACACGGCATGGAGCCGACGTGTGTCCATTCCAGCTAACAGACTGAAATCTGTCGGCCAAGTAGTTCCGAATCCAAGACAGAGCCAGATTTTTTAGCCTTCAATGATAAATTTTGTTTTGCTATAACCATGCTTCAAGCCATGTACCAGTAGTTGCCTGTCTGACTTGTTTATTAACTTAAGCAGGAGATATACAGAGTTCAATGGGTCAGCCTATCCAAAAGTGTGTTGGCATAACCCAGGGTTCAGTGATGTGGATAGAAGGGTTCCATAAAAAATCTATGCAAACTTATTACGGTAATTCAGTATATATTCTATGCACTGGGCATTTATGTCGGGCTTGACGTTGATCTAAGTCTGATTCTGATATCTGAGGCAAAAGCTCAATGACGTGTTTCTTGTCAGTTTTTTTGGTGCAAAATGGAAGAGGAATCTAACTTGATTGGCTGTTAGCTTTTTGCACACCACTGCCATTCGCCACAACGTATTTTATGTGAAACAGGGTTATCTTACTATGCAGCTGTAAAAATAGACACTGAAAATCAACTCTATGCATAATCAAATATGAGACTTTCTGCTTTCTGCCATTAAGCAATATAGCAAACAGATTTGCAGTACTGAGACAAAAATTACTGGCCAGTCTAATGTTCCCTCTAAGCTGTGCGCGTGTGTGCGCACAGAGGTCGCAAGGCAAGCGCACAAAGGATAAATTGGAGCGCACACAGTTTTTGAACATTGTTTCCATTGCTTTTGTAGCATACACATACTTGCTGCACAGAAGTTGACTTTCCATGTACAATTTTGCACACAAGTAATTTCATGCGCACAGTCGCACACGTAATACAAAAAAATAGAGGGAACATTGCTGGCCACATTAAAGTTTGACAGCCTTTAGGCAGGTTTTCGATTTTTGTCTTATTGGGGAATGTTTTGTTACGCCCTTGTAATAATAGATAACTCTGCTGACTGGTGATATACAAATAGTTCTTCAGTTTTATTTTTGCACCTACATTGCACTTCTGTATTGTGTTTTTTAAAACTTTTGACTGTGTTACTACATTTGCATCAAATCATTTCCCAACAAAATAACTTTTACTATCTCTTTATAGCAACAAGTGTTTTTACAACTCTTCCTCGTCTTTCTTATTTGTGAAAATTCGCCCTTCGTATCATCTGGCATTATCCGGGTTCCACCAAGAATAATCAAGAACAAAAGGGTAGCGTGGCACAAAAAGTTGGGCGAACCTTGCAATTGTTATAGATTTTGTTATTGATTCAATGTGCTGCAATAAAATATATTGCATATTGACACTCATTGTGTCAGTTCCCATTACCTGTACTCTTTTTCGAGTTGCCCCAAGTTGCCCCTTAATCACGCCGGGTTCTTCTATTTTGGAAGCATACTGAATGTTACCACTATTGCTTCTTCAGGTAAAAACGTTATTTATTTTAATTGTTGAACTCTGCTGAACTTCTGAAATTCTGAATACTGAAAACAGAGACATTTCAGTCTGTGTTGGGCAAATTTGTACCTCAGTGTGCCTTTGAGTGGTTTCTGGCACAAAAGGTTAGATCCATAGCCAGAAACTGTGGTTGATGTCTGGAGAACTCAGTCACAAAAACTCCCATGTCAAATGTTTTGGAGAGGCTGACTGCTCTTAAAGGGAGACTGTACAGCCCAAGGGGAGAGAGATAGAGAGAGAGAAAGAAGAGGGATGGATATATATATATATATATATATATATATATATATATATATATATATATATATAGAGAGAGAGAGAGAGAGAGAGAGAGAGAGAGAGAGAGAGATATAGAGAGAGAGAGAGAGAGAGAGAGAGAGAGAGAGAGAGAGAGAGAGAGAGAGAGAGAGAGAGAGAGAGAGAGAGAGAGAGAGAGAGAGAGAGAGAGAGAGAGAGAGAGAGAGAGAGAGAGAGAGAGAGAGAGAGAGAGAGAGAGAGAGAGAGAGAGAGAGAGAGAGAGAGAGAGAGAGAGAGAGAGAGAGAGAGAGAGAGAGAGAGAGAGAGAGAGAAGAGAGAGAGAGAGACATTCTGTCAATGATAAATTTGTATGGTGAGTATTGGTTGCTGGTATGTCATTGTTTCTATATTTTACATTGGGAACTGACAGGTTTTGTGTGTGCCAGTTTCTCAAATTAGCAGTGACCTACATTGTGCCGTCAACATGCTACCGTGAATTGGTGAAATTTGGCGTCTGACCTCTTTTTCAATGTGCCACTAGAGTGGAATGTTGTTTTTGAGAAGAATGAGATGCTAGAAACAAGTTATTGTATAGTGCATTGGACTGTCAGATGAGTTGCAGTGAAACATTACAAAAATAAAACCATCACAACAGATCTACAGTAAAGCCTCTAAACACTTGTAGTTAATGTGTACCCTCTGTACATGTTAACAGTTAACACAGAGGCCATTTTGTGTAGACTGGCCAAGACTCACTAGGTTTCTTCAGATTCAGTGAACATGGGCATTTGGTTAACATCGACTTTTTAAAGTCAGTTTTACTGTTGAACTGCGTCTTCCTTGCCTTAATAGTAGTTTGAGTATTTCTATATGTTATATGCTTTGTTATGTGTTGGTTATTGTGGTTTGTATGATCATATGTGACCTCGCTATCCCGAAACCACTAAAGATTCCAACCCTCGGTGATCGCGCCTTCTCCCGAGGTGGACCACTCCAGTGGAATACCATTCCATCTGAAATTAGGAAGATCAAAGCTCAGTCCATCTTCAAAAACAGACTGAAAAGCCATCTGTTTAGGGAGTCATACCCCCTGTAAAGCGTCCTTGTTTTTAGTTATGCTATGCTTACGGCGCTATATAAATTGTCCAGTATACAATACAATATGAGATCAGTAGTGGCTTGTGGCTCCTGTTGTGTTATCTTCCGGGCAGCTCCTTGCCACTTATCATCTACCACAGGCGGTTATAATTTGCTTTCCACTTTATTGGTGACACCGGCAATGTCTGTCCTTCAGCTTTGTTAGTCACCGGATTGATGATGCAAGACACAGAGAGGATGACAGGATAATGTTTAAGATAGTATGCATTGCTGACTAGGCCTATTATTAATGGTGTGGGTAAAACGCCATGTTGTCAGCCACTTGGGGGGGGGGAGTAGGAGAGATAGATAGATAGATAGATGGAAAGAGGCCATTGTTCAGCCTCCTTTGTCCTCTTCTGTCAGGCCATTGTTCAGCCTTCTTTGTCCTCATTTGTCTTGTCCTCGTTCAGATGGTATATAATGATTCATGGCTGACAGAATGCAGATTTTTCATTCCTTTCTGTTGACTCCAGTTTTTGTAAGACAGAGCTGCACAAGCAATTAGCTGCATTATGGAAGGCAGATGGACAAATAGGAAACGGGCGTCTTCTGAAAATTCATAATAATGTAGTGCTTAGCAATTATTTTCTTCCTACAGGCATGGCAAATTACTACTTGCTTTTTAGTGTTGGGTAATTTAAAGTTGTTAGATCTCTTGTTCACAGATTATGATAGTGTTTTGTATTTGTGTAATGGGATCTAACAGAGCACTCCAAGATTACAGCTTCACATATCTTCATTGCTGTTGTAGCCTCGACTATTGTACATTTTTTATATACAGTAAGTAAGAAAAGAGTCAACAGCATGGCATTGGAAACCATAAATGTGAACTCCTATTAGACTGGATCCTCCACTGTTTGAGAGGGTACTATAGGGAGGGAAGGCATATAGGAGTTGCCCCCATCCCTGCTTTTTCATTCATGTTTATGCCAATGCTGGGAGGCTACTATAGGGAAGGAAGGCTTATAGGAGTTGCCCCTCTTCCCTGCTTTTTCATTCATGTTTATGCCATTGCTGGGAACTGTCGGCTTTGAGAGCTTTTGCCTGCCAAGGAAGATGACAAAGAGACCTACATTAATCAAACAGGAACCCCAAAGAGGAGTTTCAGTAAACAACTATTTTGGATGCTATTTGTTAATTGTGCTGAGAAACAAGTAAAGTCTTGTGAAAGAGTAATTCCGTAAGTAGCTGCATACAGTAGTAGCAGCATAATCTTAAGCACATAATTTGACTTTAAAATAGCTCTGGCCGGACTGTAGTGGTCAGCCAGGTGGGCTTCATTAGGACCCATTAGGGTCATGGTTGAGAATGGACATGAGATCATACATAATAGTTGCATACCCTTCCCTCCCGGGAAGTTTTAGACTCAGGAGGAAGGAATTTAACTGGACCTACCCCTCCCCCATCTGTCCATTAACAATGAGGGAATAAGAGAATGAGGCAGAGGAGGAGGGTTTTCCATTGACAATGTATGGAAAAGAGTAAGGAAGCTGATTTGATGGTAATGTATTGCCACATGGGATGGGATAAGACATCAGCAGCTTCAGGTTCTTTAGAAAAGGAGTAGTGACCTGTCTACTTGAGGTTTTCTGATAAGATTGCCTACCAGTACTTTTCTAAGGATGCCGGTTTTTGGTTTACTGATAGAGTTGGGCTCTGATGAAGCCAGGGACATCTTGTATGCTTAGAAATGTATCAGTCCTAATGGTTTCTGATGATGTGCGATAATGCATTACTCATATGATTATTTTTTACCCTGACAGTTTCCCTGTTTTACTTGTCAGCATGACTCAGTTTATTATGCTATCTTCATCCTTGATGATATGATATTGTGGGACTTGCAACATCTGTTGAGCGACTTTGACTGGTTTTAAGTCCTGTATTATTGTGTGTAATGTGAAGCAGCAGCGTAATTATAATTATAGCATAGATCTACTAAAAAGTCTGATAAGAAAAATCTCATTGATTCGTCAAAGTTCAGAATTTCCAAATTGACATTGTGAAGGTTCGACAAGTGAGGTAAATGGTAATAAATTAACCAAATAGAGTTAAAATGCTAATGAATAAATATTTAATATTTATTTGTGATTTTGGTCTGTTTTGGATTAGAGTGTTTTCAAGCTTAGAACTTCAGCCTGAATGCATGTTGACAATGACTATGCATACATTTAATAAGATCGTGTGTGTGTGTGTGTGTGTGTGTGTTGATTTACTTTGTAATGTTGTAAATGCATGTTAGCTTGACATTTGTCTATAATGAAATATGTGTAAAATTTGTTAGGGCATTGGAAATGCATTTCTCTTATACTATCCTTGGGTTTAAAGTGTTATATTAAGATATTTTTGATTAAGGGAATCTGGTTGATTATGATTGATTGTGGTTTTGAGTGGATATTAATCTGTCATGTAGCAGAGTACTGTACTGCTGCTGCTTCATGTATGGTTTGGCATCTGAATATTGGAAATGCTGTATTAGGAGCACAAACCATGTTTTTGAGAATGTACCATCGGCAGTTCTTCTGCTGTATGGTTCTGTAATGCTTGATCAACGGCAGATGTGGCTCTGTTATAAAATCTGAATCATCTGTTATTTCATATCTTTGCTATGAAATAACAGAACTGAAGATGATGGTGTTTATGTAGTGTCAAGCTTCACTTGGGAGCATTCCAAATCCTGTTATTTCAAGATAGCTGTTATGAAGTTAACTGCTTGTTGTCAGTGGACCAGTATCCCATTTGCGAAAGCATGGCTTCAACTTATTAATAATTTATAATCCTGTGAATATCATATCATATGTAAATTGTAAAATATCAGCTATAAATTATTGTTATTTATCACCTTTATGCTTGTCAATAATGAATTATAGCATTGACTGTTTGTGTTTGTTCTGGGTCCATTGGATTAAGCTTTAAGAAAAGTGAATCACCATTGATTTTAGAATTATAATTCTGTTGTAAGTAAACTTTAATGACCTTGAATTGACCTTGCTCTTTGACTTGTAGTTTGTACATTCATTAATTAAGTGATTTATTATTGATAACAGCGTTTGTACCAGGAATGAGAAATCAGCTTATCTTGTGACTGACCTTGTTGGTAGCCCAGTGGTGGGTTGCACTGTTGTTCATTGTGCTGTTTATACAAACTGATATGATTTGTACTTAATACTGTAGTGCTTACTTGCATATTAAGCAGCCTATAATTCTCTAGGTTCTAGGATTGATAGTTTAGCAGTGGAGGGAGTATTGTATTTCCGGCTGGATGTATAGGATTTGCCCAGTGAAATAATTGCATTTGTATTTTAAATTTATGTTTTGCCTGATGCCATAGGCCACACTAGATTCAGGTTTGGTAAAAAAAAGCATTGAGCACAACCCGCTCCACATTCTGCTGTAGCCTATTGTTCAAACTCTAGTTATTTATTCTCTGAAATTCCGAGTATGCTCTATCAGCTAGAACTTCCTTCACTTATTGCCAGAATACCAACTGGTAGGCAACACACACACACACAAATATTGCTGCTATTTGTGTGTGTTTCATCACTTTTTTGATCCTCGTGTGTATTCTTCCGCTCTCTCAGTCTCTCTATCTCATTGTCATTAGTCTATCCCGTGATGCACTAGGCTTGTTTGTCCCGTCTTTGCAATGGAAAAGTACGGCATATCCGTTGGGAGAAGTTTGGTTGTTTTTGCCTTTCATTGAAGAATTTGTTGATTTCTTTGACACACGTGACCCTGATATTATTGGTCTTGTGCCCTTGTTTAGGGAGAGGATAATCTCTGGGAGTATCCTCTTCTTATGTTGTGCTGTGTTTTTATCCAAGATTTCACGGCCTTGACCCTAAATTCTTGGTGGTAATTAGCCGTGTTTTAAGTAGTCCACTCGGCCGGTCTGTCCGTATTCTAGGACATCTAAAAGACAGCTTCCAAATTATCATGAAAATTTATTTTGCAAATTTAAGAATGAAAACAGTAACTTATGTTTATAATAAAGCAGTGGTTCTCAAACTTTTTAGGATTTCTTGCAGCGCGGTCCCTTAGCAATTTCGGTGATAACTCGCAGAACTTATCAAATTTGAACGAACTTCAATCGACATATAAATATAGGCTACTTGTTTTCTCTATCAATTATTTAATCATAAAATAGCAAATCTCAATCATTAAATTTAAATGGAATCAGAACTCTTAGAGCCATTCGTGTGTTTTGTGTTCTGCGGATTTGGCAAGATATCTTGAGAAAGTCCGTCACGGTCCCCTGAAACTTCTCGGTGGTCCCCTGAAAGGGATTTTGCCGGGACAAGTGTAAAAATGGCCCATTTGAGAACCACTGTAATAATAAGGACATCCATTTTTTTTTGTATACATCCTTACTGAACTCCAATCTATTTATTCACTTTACTTACATATATATTTCATATGTTTGCATTGTTTATGCAAAATGAAAGATTGATAATTATTTTATAATTATACGAATCTGTCAGTTGATAATTTGCAGAAATATCTAGGGCATTTGGAATACTAACTAAAATGCAGGAAGAACTGTTTTTGCAATTTTTCTGTACCAAAATAGTTTGGGCCAATAATGTGTTTTCATTTCTAATTATCAAAATTACTTCTCCATCCAAGAGATGTAGTATCAGTTATTAATAGCTTCTGTTTCTTCTTTGGAGATTGTGTGATTTAATTAAAAGCTGGCTTTTGATTATTTAAGACATAAACATGTTTACTGTAGATGCCGTTAGTCATTTAGCTACTACACTCAGGCTGTCTTCCAGCTGATTTGTATCACACTGTGAACTGCTCCTTCAATGATTGGTTAAACAGTTTCTGGGTTGATTTGATTCACCTGACTAACATTATGGTTGCCGGGAATTTGGGAGGTTCCTATTGGTGTGCATAAATATGTGATTTTTCCTGTTCAGCCCTCCTGTGGTTGAAAATTTTGATCTGGTTTGACTCACCCACTGCTTTTTGGGGGGAAGGGAGAGGGAGGGAGAATGAGGGAGAGAGAGGAAGAGGTGTGCACATGAGGAATTCTTTACATTAGCAATTATAGCAGCACTCTCTGCCACAGATGTAAATTCTACAAGAAAAGGGTGGAACGGTGACAGCCTTTTTAAATGCTGGATAGTAGAATTATGGAATGGTTTGGACAGAAAGCCAATAACAATGGAAAAATAAATGGATTCAAAAATAGCTAGGAATTTGGATTATTCAATATTGAGAGAACCGGTAGTTAGAGTGGTTTTCTTCAAGAACTTTAAATCAATTGCTATAATAATAATAATAATAATAATAATAATAATAATAATAATAATATTATTATTATTATTATTATTATAGTTATTATAGTTATCATGGTTGTTATTACCTGTGATGACCTTGTCGCATCACCTGATCAGTGACCTGATCAGTGCGCAGTTGTGTGGTCCCGTTTATATATGCATTGTCATCTGATGATGTTGCTTTCATATAGACAATCTAACTGAAAAAGTGTTGCCGTCTAAAATAGTCTTGACAATCAATCAATAAACTTCTAAGGCGCCACTATAATAATGCCGATGGCTCACCAAATCCAAATTGAACTAGAGCCAAGTCAATCCGGAAAGATCAGTCAGAACAGCGGGGGGGACAATTGAAGGGGGGATAAGCCAAGTCAAACAGGTATGTTTTAAGACCGGATCTGAAAGATGATAAAGTGTTAGTTATAACAGTAAATGCCGTGTTGTTGTTGTCCCACACTATCGTTATTTAGTTTTCGAAATCCATCGGAGAGTTGGTCCCATGAAAAAAGAAAAGTTGCCGGTTCTTGACAAGTTCACCGCTAGGCGGCGTCGCCTTCAGGCAATTTGTTATGCTGATGTTAGAAATGAACGGTGGTCCCGATTGGCGCGCTGGAGCATCTGGCGTCGGCCTTTTAGCCGTGTGTATATGCAGGCAACGGCTGTATTCTCTGCGATGAACGGCCATTATTGGCGGCGGGTAGGGGTAGGGGTAGGGGTAGGTAGAGCTGGGCAGATGTAACAAAGCTATAGGCCGCGGGACGTTCTGCAGGCAACGGCCCCAGTTTTTGTGACCCGGTTGTGGTTTGATTCTTGATTGGTGGAGCATGGTTGATAGATACACACCGCCGGAAAAATACAAGGCGTCTGCTGTAGGCTTTTAGCGTGTCAGTCAGTTTGCCGGTAGAGGAACAGTGGTGGATATCGGTGCCTTGTGCAGAGAACGCTGCTTGATCGGTCTTTTGTGCCTGGTTTCTATTAAGCAGAAGTGAAATTATTTTGCTGACGCGGTGGTACAAGTGCAGATTATTTCGACGCGGTTTTGGAATGCGGTGTTCATGCAGTGAGTCCAGTCCTCTTGAGGAGGTAAAGTTTTTACAAGTTTTTGTTGTTAATTAAACTAAGAAGAGGATAATTAGATAGAGCTGACAGTTAAAATCCGTTGATTGTCAAATCAGGGCTTCCAGTCCCAGATTCTCTTCATCCTAAAGTGCAGAACAGTTGACTGTCAATTGCTCTGAAGATCTTCAGACTTCATTCAGGCCGTGTAGGCAGTCCCTTAGAAGAAGTTAACAGTCTGAAGAATTGCTGAATTGAATTAGAGATAATTTTGAAAGTTTATGTACATTTTTTTTAAACAATTTGACACGATAATTATTTTACAGTTTTCCTTTGACTATTGCAGTGTTCAGTTGAGCATAAGTTTTAATGTTGTCCTCGTGTGTGTTTATTTGATGAAAGTGGGTTAATTTTTAGGCAGTGTCCATTTTGCGGGCTGCCCGCATTCTAATTATACCGCTGATTGGTCGAATGAACCTAACCCCTAACTCTAACCCCAACCACGTGATTCGTTAGACCGATCAGCGGTTTAATTAGAATGCGGGCAAGCCCGCAAAATAGACACTTTCTAATTTTTAAAGCTTTGTTTCCGTTGTTTCTGCAAGTATTGCACTGACACAACAGCACTTTACATTGTGTGAGGTGTTTCTGTTCTTTTTGTTGCCAGTTACACGCGCATAAGTGGATATTGTCACAAACAACAGAGATGACAGAAGAGTTTCAGAATTTATATCTCGATTACTCTTACCGAAACCAGAATCACTTGCTCTTGGGGGACGGTCCACTTCCGTTTTCCATGCGCCACTACATTGCACTCATGGTAAGCAACTGGTTTTTTGTTGCTGGTCATATTTTATCACTTTTTCTGTTTTCAGAATTGCCAGCTGCCTCTTCTATCTTACGCATAAGGATTAAAGAAAGGATGTGTGTTCAAATCCCTACTCATATATTAAATTTTTGCTGAGATTTCCCTTCCAACTTTGGCATTTGCAGATGACATCCTCATTAATAATTATGAAAATTTTAATAAATTGCATGATCCCCATTGACTGTTCCCACTCCATGACATTTTGTCACTTTTCATCCTCTGCCTTTTCATTCGACTTTGTTCTGTGTTTTTCCCTTACATTAAACAGTAGGTAGGTAACGGTAACTTTTTAGTCTTCTGGCAAAATTTTTCATTGAGTACTAAAGGGTGAGTCTATTTAGACATTTAAACCATTCTTCAGCTTCCACAATTCAATTGTGCACTTTTGAAAGGAAACCCTTATGGAGAATGAGTGCATTGTTTTCATCTTAAAACTTGCTACCTAGAACATAGAACGTAATTTCTTTCTGGTTATTTCAGAATTATATGTGAATGACCTCCATCTTGTGCTGTTTAATCTATCCGTTGGCAAATTTATTGTTGGCTTTTTTATCTTGGCTGGCATGATGTTATTATTGATTTGTCAGATTAGTGGAAATGTGTTGGTTGGCGCCCAAATGTAAGTCTTCGTGCTATTGCATCAGCCGCTCTGCTCTGCTGGCTGTGTGTGTGTGTGGGGAGAGGGAAGGGTATGTTGCAGTGTAATTCAATGGTTATGATGTCTGATTTTTATCCTCCTTTTGTGTTTATAGTACAAATAGTACTGATGGCCTAGTAATGCAATGCCATGGATCACTGCCTCCTCCTCTTGTCCTCCTACAGTGCTCTTAGATTGGCTGGATTTTTTATCCAGCTGTTTGGCTTACTTTATTTATCTTACTGTACCTCCAATGGCTTTCAAACTGCATCAGTGTTTTCCAATGCAGATGATGCAATTGGACAAGATTATGTCTTAATGTGTGTGTGTTTGGGGGGGGGGGGGGCTTTCTCTGGTTTTACCACTAGCTATTTGCTGTTGTTGTGAAGAAGCAGATTCACAGAAGGCAAGAAAATTGCAATAAAGCCAGACTAGGAACAAAGTTCTTTGCTGCCTGTGGGATGTGATGCAATAAGTTCAACTGGTTTCACGGTATATGGGACAAGCTTTTCAGTGCTTCAAGTGGGACGGACACACACACACACACACACACATTTAATGTTGAAGTTCCCTATTTTTATACCAGTGTTGCTAGAGCGGCCCCTGTTAGTTTTAATTCTTATGAAAGTGTTGATCTGTGCTATTGCATCAGCCGCTCTGCTAGCTGAGTGGGGAGGGGAGGGAAGTGGATACCCCAGTGTAATTCAGTGGTTATGTTGTGTGATTTTTATCCTCCTGTGTTTCTGATATAAGTCAAATTTGGAAGATGTTCAATGACTTAGGAGCTGAGGCTTCTTAGGCATTTGAACACCATGGCAGGGTATTAATGCCGGGGGGGGGGAACTGTTGTTAACTGTGGTTAGGTTTCTGTGATTTCTGATCATTTTTTTAGAGGTGTGAAAAATAATCACTAGTTGTAAACCCAGCGACATAAAGATTATATTTAACTGTTGTTAAAAGAAGATTAATTCTGGAGAATTTCTACTATAGGGTGTACTGTATAATATGCATTTGATTTGTCATGGGTTGTGCAGGGTTTAACTCTCTTCCTGAATGAGTTCTGCCCAAATATTAAAAAAACTCTTAACAGTTTCTAACACTGAATAAATTATGGGTTGAATAGCTTATTAAATAAATGATGATGTCAAACATATCACACTTAATGCATGAATTTATAATAATTTTTATATAATAATTTTTATGGGAAGGTACCTGGACTTCTGAATTCTTGGGGTTTAAAATCTGGCCGTCCAGGAAGCCCAGTCAGGGTCTATATCCTGCATTGAAGAAATGTTGGGTTTCACCAGTAAGTGATGTAAAAGGTAGTGGTTTAATTTTAGAGAATTGGACCCCTTACTGTGCATCAGGGACATTGAATATGTTCTGTAAAGTACAGAATATTTATATAGCACCTCTTCTGAAAAGTCACTCAGAAATTTGCAAGTAAAAGTCAAGCTTTCTAGACTTGTTTGAAAAGGTGTCTGCTATACATATGTTGGTGAATGTGGAGGCTGAAAGTGAGGAAGAAGTGAGGATGATAGGACATACTTGTGATAGAAGATTGAAAGAAAAAGTGTCTGCAGCAACTTGAATGAGATGGTTTTGAAATATTGAATGCAATGCGGTTGGCTGGGTCACGCAAGGATTTGTATCTTGTTTAACAATAAAAGAAACTGAGCTAATGGACGACCAAATTATCTTGGATAGAAATTTTTAAATAAAGATATCTCTAAACTTGAATTAAAGGACGAGTTGAGGATATAAAACTATGGATCACTCTAATATCTGCTAGTCTGACAGACCTTAATGCAGGCTGAATTTGAATTGGTTATTGTTGACCTGTAATGTTGGCTGTTAGAACTCTGTTATGCTCTCTGGCATGACATTTCCCGTCGAGAAGCCAGTGCATATTAAATTATTATTATTATTATTATTATTATTGTTTTGCAGGGTGCCGTTGTGCGTTCGCACTCGGGTCTGGCTAAGTACAACGTCGACCAGTTTCTGTACAGAGGCGGGAACCCGCTGTGGCTGAGCAGTCTTGACTCGGTTCCTCCGAAACTTCAGAACTTGAGAGAAATAAATGAAATCCTTGCAACTGAACCCTGGCTGCTGACCCCCTCACACATATCAGTAAGTGCCTGCTTAGCTGAAACAGTTTTACAATGATGACCTGTTAAATAATAATTCTCAAATACAGTGAAACCCGCTTAATTGCATAGGTGCCGTGCAAGCCTTGCTTATGCGATTAACTGGACTATGCGAATAGCCGGGACGTCTGATAATTAATTGTACGCACAAAACACTGGTTCGTGTTTTTATGTTGTTATGCGATTATGCAGGTTATGCAATTAAGCGGTATGTGATTAAGTGGGATCCACTGTAATAGCAAGTGGTTGGTGTTCGCTGTATAATATGTTATTTGGTATGTGTGTGTGTGTGCGTGCGTACATGTGGTACAAGTTGTTTTATTATTATAATAGTCACCCTAGTGCCATTTGTAAGTAGGTCAAAGACAAATTACATGGTTTAAAACAGGAAGCAACTGGTTCTGTGGTCTGGTTATGACTGAATTTTCCCTTTGAGACCGAGCAGGATATTTTCAGTTATCTCATTCCTATTAGAAAAGCTTTGTACTTGTTTTTTAATTCACCCCCAATAGTCAATACAATATAGAATTTCAAGAAAATGTAATTTAATTCACTGCGGTGGCCAGAATAGTTTTATGTCACGTAAAATGCAATCAAATACTGCAGTTCCAGTCACTGTTTGCCTCTTTCTCCACATGAACTCACATGTAAGAGTATATCATGCCCCGGTTAGTTCCATTATGTCTTTTGTTGCGTTCTTTAGCAGATTTGTGTAATATTCCGTGTTGTTGCAGAAACGCAACACTTGATTGCTTGTCGTGAACTAATGCAGAAAGTGTCAAGAGATTCATACTTTCTTCGCCAAATCAGAACAATTTGCAAAAAATCGACTATTTAGAATTCCGAATAATCCGCAAAGTCAGACTATTTTCAAGTTGCAAAGATACTCCAAAACCATGCCATAAACTCATTAGGTTCAGGGGTCTTTAACAGGGGTATTTATTGGAGAAACATGCCATAAAATCTTTAGGGAATATAGGGGCGTTATTCGGAGGAACATAGGAGGCATTATTCCAATATCAACTATTGGGGTGAATTAAAAAACAAGTACCAAAAGCTTAACGTCCCTGATGTTTATGTATTTCTCTTTCTCTGTCAGGTTGGGTGGTGGTATTGGGCATTGTGGGGTGGGGTTGTTTTTTTTAAAAACCAGGGTTGAAAAATATGTGGAGATAGATGTCTTTGTTGTCTGGTTTTATGGATTGGCTGGACTCTGACCCATCTAATTAAGTACCCTGGCTGAACAGCTTCTAATATTTCAAATGAATTTTCTCTATCCTAGATGATGTTTTACTGGCTCAGTATTCAATGCTTGATTAACGGTCTTTGGAGAGAAGGGCCTCATATGTGATGGGTCCTGACCCTTCTGTATGCTGTGCCAAGGACGTGGCTGTGCAGATCATGGTGGTTCTGTTGTTGGGATTAAATTGGAAGTTGATCTCTCTCCCCTCACCCCTCCACTCTCTCTCACACACACACACACACACAAATGCTGGCTATCCTGGATAACCATTAGTCAAATCAGGTATTTAATAATGTTCCAATAAGGGTCTTTGCTCTTTGCCTAATGCAGGTCTACCAGGTCACTTGGTTGGGTAGGTCTTGCTCTATTCCCTCCCCCTCAATATTTGTGTCTGGATTCTGGAAACTCTGCAGTGCAAGGTAATTGGATGCAATTATGTGTCTTTAGGGGTGTCCAGATGTCATATGATGCTGAAAGGATTGTCAATTTTGATTATGTTCTATGCCTGGCATGGATGAGAGCCAGCATTGGGGTAAGTAAATGACATGCAATTCTTCCAAGACATGTTTGTCCATGGCCTACCCTCACTAGATAGATCATGATGCTGCAGAAGTGTTCATCAGAAAACTTCAAGACCACTTTTGGTACCCCCCCTCAGAAACTTTCTTTTGCCCTGTTCAACAAACTGCCCATGCTGACAAGCAGGGTGAAGCAGGATATTGCATCTAAATAATTGTCCACTGCTGTGCCGGACCGTTTTCATTTGGACAAACCTCTGTTCCTGAAAGTCAATAGTGATACGAATCTAGCCAATGTTATTGGTCCAGAATCACTTACCCTGTTTCAGAGTTTGAACATCAGCACGGGATGGATTGTGAGGCTTGCTAAGCCAGTTGATCAATGGTTATCAGATCCTGATCACCAGGCTGTTAAAATCTTTACAGCATGACAATCGCTTCAGTATCGTATGACATCTGATGATGAAACATGAACATTTTGTCAGCGTACAAATTGCACACCATCCATCGAGCCTGGTGAATGGCTCTGGGCTTCATGAAGCGTACCCCGCGTAGAGGCGTTTCACCCAGAACGAGTAGAGTGTTCTCTGTGCCTTCACGATTGTTGTCACGAGGCACGGTACCAGATTCTCTTCTAAGTGTCGAGATATTTCTCAGCTCCTGGACACCACTGCCCTTAAGTTAACTTCACTCAGCCAGGGATGTTCTGTTTCGATTGTGTTGATTTGCTTCTGCTTGCCCAAAGTAGCCAGCTCCATGCTGATTTGAATGTGGCAAACAGTTTATTGTCTGGTCTTAGTACAGCACTTTACCGAACAGCAACTTCTAGACAGCCCCAACAACCAATTCAAGGACCTGATGCCGGCAAGCGAAATAAAATAGTTTTTTTATCCAGTCTCTGTTCAACCAGAGTGGCTGCGCCTTTTTGTACGCCACTTTATGTAGTGGCGTGCAGAGGGTGGCAGGCACCTGGGGCCAAGTTGATACAAAAAACGTTTGATGAGCAAAAAAAGAAGGTTGCTGAGTCAATTTTAGCACCCTCATCTGGTCTGCGCCCTGGGCCACCGCCCCTCTGGATGCTACTGATTTTATGCATGCGGCTCAATGATAATACAAAAAATGGGTCTATTATGACATATATATACGTATATTTTAGAAAGTTATGGAGTATTTAGTCCCAATCATCGTGGCGTTTTTTATGGTTCGAGTTCATATGTTCAAGGGCTCTGAGGAACCTCAGGAAAATATGGAAATATGAAACAAAAAGTGTCTCTGAATTCAATATTGATAGTAGCACGAGAAACTGTCCAGTAGGCATAAAATTTTGGAAGTTATAGTTTCCTGGACACCCCTAATGTGTCTTGCTCCTCTTCACTTTTCTTCATCACCCCTCAACCTCTCTTTTGTCTGCTTTTCATGTGTGTGTGTGTGTGTGTGTGTTGTTGCTTTTGTCATTGTTGTACCATTGCTTATCTGTGCTTGCTTTGTTGTGGTATCTTTTCCATAGCATAGGCACCTACAACCATGAAATGCTTTACAAAGAGAATCTTCAGTCTGTGCATACATAGACAGCTGCAGATGCTTTGGCCTCCTTTGCCTTTATGCATGAAACATGTTCTTGATGGATTGTTATAATCTGCCAATGCAATTATTGCAATTGGATGATGAAAATATGAATATTTTTATGCTGCCAATTGATATTTCAGCTGTGTCTTCTTGAGGGAAATGGCCAACAGATGCTGTCGGATTTTTAAAAAAAAATTGTTGAAAGTCTTTTGTTGATTATTGCATGTTACTGTTTTTGTTTTTGAATTGGATCTGCCACAAGATTTATTAATTCACTTAGTTCCTCTCTTGCAGCATTTATCTGAAAAGGTGTTTGCGGTATTTTGGTATATACCGGCATTTAAAAGAATACAATTTTTAGCATCCAATGACCTTCCTAAGGGAGCACAGTGGAGTGCTGATAGCATTCTTATTATACAATTAAAGGGTAGCGGGTTGGATGGAGTCTAACTCTATCTACTGCATGAATTATGCTTTGTTATAGATGCTTTTTAGTGATCCTGGGCATGTTGTCTACCCCAATTGTCTGTGAGACAGGAATCCCAAAACCACTTAACTCATCTCATCCTCCAGTGACCTAAAAGCCAGTTGGACCTGCTTTATGGCAGAGAATTCATATTCATCATCATCATCATCATCATCATCATCATCATCATCATCATCATGAATTAAAGTATTGAACTTGAGAGTAACAAACTAGTGTTTACTTTCTTTTAGAAATTACTTCGTAATCCAGGGATCTGGTCACTAGCCGAGCTGATGCATGCAATCCTGATTCTTATCAACATTCATTCGCTTTCTCGCTTCAGCGCAGTCTACGATTTGCTGAAAATGGAGGATGCTTGCGGCTATCATTTGTGTTCTCCTCTTCCAGAAAATGCGGTCTCTAGTGGGTCATCGTCAGAGAGCGAACCAAGCTCGGCTTCACCATGCAGCTTGGTAAGACGATACGTTTCTGTGCCTTTTTAAAGCTGATCACGCTATAGCAAAACCCATTTGGGCATCAGTGTTATGCTCGTGATCTCCAATCATTAGATCGCTGTGTCTTTTTGATTCCTGTTCAAGTCGGTTCCATCGCATGACTTGATTCGATCAGTCCAGTGAGCATGCTGTTATCCAGGATTGATGCTATTGAAGTGTTTATCGTTTCCTGATAAGATATCTAGTTCTTGATTCTGAATTTTGGTTCAGATGCCAAGAGTACACCTAGAAGATTGATCCATGATTTTTTAAGTTTCAGTAGCTTCAATCCTGGTAGTAGGACAGATAGATGAGTACAAATTGAATCATACTGGTGTTTTGAAATGTGCCTCCTTTTCTGTGTTGAAAATACAAAATAGGGATAGTTTGTTTTACTGCTGTACTTTAATCCAGGACAGAGTATTCAAATAGTGACCTGTGGGCCAGATCTACCCTGCAAGGGACTTAAAATGGCCTGCCAAGATAACTGAAACGATCAATACTTTTTTCTAATATGCACGAAATATATTTGAATGTTTTGTTTTCAATGTACCTTGTTTCTAGTACTGATGAACTATATTTGTTTAACAAAAATTTGTGCACTTGGCTCTTGTACACCAGTCATAAAAAGTCTGGCCTTTTGTGAAATTTTTCTGTTAATACGTCTGATCTAGGACCAATGTTCATGGATGGACTTAGTGATGATTTTAAGCAGCGAGTTATGAAGTTATATTGTAACTTGACAGATTATCTAATAGCAATACCATAGTAAAATATGTAATAATAATAATAATAATAATAATTAATAATTAATAATAATTAATAATATTGTATGTAATGCTGTTTTCCCATAGGGCAATTTGCTCAACCCTTTTTTTAAAATTTGCATATAATAGTAACATATAAATCGTCCGAAGTAGAAGTGTCCAGTGAGATTATCTTGTAATGTCAAGTAATATCTTGCAAGTCTGCAAATGATAGACCAATACCTATGGCCTCGTCACTCCTGTTCTAGCTGGTTACCAGAATTCTGAGAATTTTACTGAGCAAAGGTGCACATGGATACTGCATATGTGTTAGTCATTATATAGTTTGCCATGTTAACTTCAGACTTTGTGTATTTATAGTGCAAGTGTGTTGTGCAGTGTGGTGCTTCATAGCAAAATTATAAGCTCTAAACTATACAGAACTATTAGTGTATTAGCTGTTTTTTTTTACTAAGATTTATAGGCCCAGTATTGTAAAAGTACCATTAAATAGGTTTTAATAAACTTGAATGATGGAACAATTTTTAAAATAATATTTTCCTAATTTTTGCCACTGGTTGCAACTTATTTGTGGATTGGATACATTGGTTAGAAAATTTATATTAAAGTATTTGATTTTTCAGGTGGATTGTGGCATCAACCGTGCGATCTTTTTTTCTCGTTACACAGAACCGGTTGATGGGGGTAGGTGCTGATATCCTCTCTGCACCTAGACAGTTTCTCTGTGCCTATTGAGTTTAGAATATTGTTAAATACGTTTCTGTGCCTATTGAGTTTAGAATATTGTTAAATACGTTTAAGCAATTAATTCTAGTGGTTTCTACAACAGTTGGGTTCTACCATTGCAGTTAGCCAGGGGTGAGAGGTTGTTACTGAAAGTTTATCAATGTGGACAACTTAAGGGAGATAGAAAGCCTGTTCACTTCAGTGGGAAGTAGATATTTTCAAAGGATGATAATATGCTCGATATTTGCTTTGAATTTGATTTTCAAGTGATTGCTTGACATTTCAGTTGAAAAATTCTTTATGAGCAAAGAAGGTCTCAAGCACTTTGAGTTTTCCTGCATTATTCTCAATCTCATACTACTCCTACCCCCTCTCAACTATTCACCAGTTTTGTGCAAATCTCACAACCGGTCCTGACCCAAATAGGGGGCCGGGCCCTTCATGACTCTACCAATGTTCCATGTCTCTCAGTGATATTGTATTACTGATTTCCAGAGAATGGTTGTTAAATTGTATCCCAATTACATTTTGCATATGTGGAACTAACGTCAGCATCTAGGAAGATAACTACTGTTTCACATGTTCCTTGTAATTAATATAATCAATACAAGTTGGGGAATGACTGGAGGAATTTTTTTATACTGGATCAGGATATTTTGGGTCAACATTTGCCAGATCTGGATCCGAAGTGAATATCACCGCACAGGATTAGAATGACCCTAACTTAGTACTTAACTAAAGTTACCAGTAGTCACTTAATACTCACTACTCAGTAACTAACTGTATGAAGCCTCAAGTAATTCTTTGTGTGATGTAGCTCCGGTTAAATTTTCTATTTTGTGGTTGTGCTAATGAAATTAACTTAAATTTGCAGGGGCGTTTATTAGCTTCAGTTAAGTTGCACTTTATTAAAGCATGAAATGTGACAATATGAGGATTCGATAGTTTTGTGACATGAGTATTTGGCGAACATGCAGAGTGGTTTCTGTCCATTTCCTATCGAATGTGCAGCTAATTACCAGTAACGATATCGTATCTTGCCAGGTAAATCTCTAACTCCTACAAACACAGAAGTACTGAGCTACGTTGAAGACACTTCCATGACATATCATGAGTTTCGAGAGAGACTGACAAGTCACAAAGGTTCCTGTTTCCATTTCTATGACTACTCATGGCAGGATCATGGCTACTCACTGGTCAACCGGTTGTACATGGAATTTGGAGACCTTCTGGATGAGGAATTCTCTGTGATACAGAATGAATCAGCTGCTCTGTAAGCATTAAAAAATTTTATTAATTAATTTTATTATAAATTTTTTATATGTTACCACTCTGCTATCTTCCCACCCTGTAAGAGTGATAACAACGTCGGACAATGGAGCAGGAGGTCACGGGTTCGAGTACCGCAGGAACCCTAAAGGTCGACTCGGCCTTTTTCGTGGTGGTAAATGAGGAGCAGTGGTAAAAATCTCTGCAATAAGTCAAACAGGTGCGCTACGCGATACACTAGCCCCGTATTCGTGGCATTGCACGACTGGCTGAGGGCTATAGCAATGGAGATCAGTGCCGCCCTATGAGCCCATGAGGCTCGGGAAGGACTTTGACTTTATATGATATATATGTGTGGTTAAATCAGACATCTGTAATGGTTCTTATTGCATATCAGATTATATCCCATGTAGCATGCATCCATGTATGAATGTTAGTATTGTATATATGTGTTACAGATAGATGTGCAATATTATACTTGTATGGTTCTGTTTAGTTTGTTTAAATGTGTGCAGTGCATGCATCATATGTATGGAAATTTTCAGTCCCTTTGTTTTTGCATAAATACATCTTAGAAATTTCCACATTTTTCAGTTTCAATTTTTTCCCTTTTCCCTCCATGGCAGAGTTTTGTCGATTGTATTGTTTGGTCAGCAAAAGAACAATTGCCGGTGATGCCACAGGTACCGAACATGCACCATCAGAAAATAACTTAACCCCTTAACCGTGTATTTAACTGTAACTCAATGTAAAATGGATGGGTATATCCGGGATCCCCAGTTAAGGGGTTAAAGCAAGACAGATATAAAAACTTGAACGCAGGAAGTGCTGCACCATCACCAGTGCCAATTACTCTACTTTATAATTATCGTTTTATATTTGATGTTTATTTTAATAAAACAAATTTATTAATTTTTAAGCAACTGCTTCTTGTGTATTTTGGTTTAAAGTTATGTGTCAAACAAGGCAGATGATGCTGCCGCTTATACTCGGGCTGTTTGGAACTACGTCTTTCAACTGTTCGGCATTCAGCTTGAGGACTACCACCGAAATGAGGTGAACCAGAGGCTGTCAACAGAATTGAAAGCTTTCATAAAACTGGTTGCCTGCTTCCCAGAAAGACTACATCTTTCTGTTTTTTCAAGGTTCTTGAAGGACGTTAAACCAGCAGAAAAGGTGAGCTCTTTGTGATTTGGCATTTATATATAGGATGTAGTATAGGATAGTATATAGGATGAAGCCATTTTCAGTATGAGTGATACGGTAGTCTAGTGGTAAAATTCTGGACAGCCTGCTTGAATTACTGAGTTTAATCCAATTTTAAGTTATTTTGTTTTTATTAATAATATATTAATAATACAATCACCTATCGAAGTCAGTCTTTCATCCCCGTTAGAAGTGTACCGGAACCCTGATGTGATGGTTAACACAAGTTTTGTGGTTCACTTACCCAGACTTCTGGTGCTTGTCCATCCCACCCAGTGCTAATTCAGAAACCTGGAAAAGAGATTCATGTTTCAAGTAAATTCAATAATTTTACCCAAAGGCAATATTTACCAAATATTTGCCTTCATCTGAGTTCTTCCAAAATGTGTTCATTCATCGTGTTATCATTCATGATTTTGATATTCTTTTTCGGACAACCTCCTGTCCTTTAATTTAAAAAAAAAAACATTTCCCTTGCATTCAGTTGTCTGATATTTAATGCTGGTCAATGAAGACACAGGTGTAGAGTGGAGGTGCATAGTTACATAGTATCTTTGCACTATGTATCATAGACTGGAATAGTAATCCATAGAACTATGCTTGTCTTCCTCATGATGATTCGAAAATATATCTTATTTAAGTAGAAATGGCTGCAGCAGTAGTATTTTGCATGTACCAGTGATTGTGGTAATTTTGAGATTGTGGAATATTTATGCATACAGTGTTTTAGGCACGCATTGTTATTGTTGCATTACAAACGTTCTGGTTTGTGTTGTTTAGCGGCACGTCAATGTTCTTGTTCAAGAAGCCCTCTTTCAAGTTCTTCTGCTGTACAGTCTTCGCGCCTTGTGCACACTGACGTAACTGCTTCGCCTGACGATTTATCTGATGTGATATGCGGTCAGAGGTGGCTTGACAGAAACTCGTGCACTACCTTTCAGACACACAGACACACACACGCAACGTTCACAATTCCGACAACATCTATCTTCGTTTGCTGTAAATAGTATTGAATCATCGCTGTATGAAGCCAATGCTAGCTAGCTCTTTATCTGCTGGTTTTGATGGCCATAAGACTAAACTTGTAGCTTGGTATTAATTACCACAAAGGTAATGTAGTTTGCCAATAGAAGTAACAGTCCAGGCTATCGTAATAATATGCTGTAGATTTTTTTACTGCCGTGTTACTCTTCACTTGGTGGTAACGTGATGAATGCGCCTGAAGTGTTAATGTGATATGTAGTTTCATATATTTTTTGTATATAGGATCTGAAAATGTTCTGGTCAGTTTGTTATATGCTGACTTGCAGTTGGTTTGGCTATTTCCCTATAGAAGGAACGATGTGAAGTGTAACAAGAGTTATTGCAACATCAGCGATGACTCGTGTTACACAAGTAGTTGGTTTTCAGATTTTAAAAGAATTATCAATCCTTTTAAACTTAGAATTGCATCCAACTGCACATTACCACTCTTTCAGCGGTCGCTAGTTGCAGCAGTTTTTCATTGTGTAAGATAGTAATTTAAGATCAGATGTTACATTTCTATTTATTAGTAATTGCTGTTCATTTCTATTCCATATGTGTGTGAGAAAAAATTGCCAAAGTTAGTTCTGTAGCGAATAGTTTTGTACTTGTGCGTGTGAAAATGTCCGTGTTTTCAGTTTATGTGATGTCTCCTAAGAGGCAATCCAGGATTGCAGTTTGGCTTAAAGTTTTGTAGGTTGGATTGACCAACTGTAACACAATGAAGGAGTAATGTCATACTGCACAAGTTTTCTTTGAGGCTATGACATTTAATTTTTGGAAAGTAATGAGTTTTGATACTAGTGTAAGAGGAGCATACTTAATCTTGGAGTTGCACAGATTATAAGTATAAAAATGACAATTAATTGAAATTTGTCAGACTGTTAAAATTCTTTGGAGTTTGTGTTTTTTTGAGTTTTTTGTTAGATTTTATTTTTACTTTTTCTTATGTTCTTTTTGTATGGTGGGTGTTACTGTACAGTAAAAAAGCTTTCAAGAAGTAATGTGACATTTTGGTAAAACAAAATGTTGACCACCTGACAACTGTATATTTTGTAGTCGTGAAAGCATTAGTGAAGTGAGCAAGTTGCCCCGTGTGGATATACTCTTTTATTTTGTAGATTACTCTTTCAGTTCGTTCAGCTGTTTTGTGCGAATATTTGCTTACCACCAGAATCTCCAGAAATTTATGTAATTGTTTTAAAATGTATGCAATTCACTGTTGTTCCCTTATTTCCTGGTAAACGACTGAAACTTTTGAATTAATTCAGGACATGACATTGTATTTTATGTTTAGAATGATTGACCTATGCAAGCTTTCCTTCCCCAGTTAATGTGGGAGAACCACAAGCTTTGTTTTTTCTTCCAGTAAGAACGTGGTCTTTTACAATACCCTAGTCTAAAGTTAAAGAGATATATATTATTTCTGAACTGACTTGTTCACAGCAGTTTTAAAGTTTTCCTCTTTCTCGTATTATCATGACACCTTTTCTTCCCGCCCTTATGACCTAATAAATCTGCTGGTGTAAACTGCATTTAACGGTTTCAAAACTTTGTCATTGATTAATACATGTGATTGATAACTTTATTTTCTCCTTTTTTATTGTGATATCCAATTTTACTTCATTTAAATTAGTCTTATACCATTATGTTTGTCTTTTTTATTTAAAAGTTTCTTATGGGGTTCACATGTCAGCAAATTAGAGTCTTTCAATGTTTATCCAGATATTATTAGCCAGGTTCTACGCATTTTGCTTTGCTTTCCAATACTCGGCTTGAAATCAGTATGTCAGCATTTTAAGGCAGTTCTTTCTTTGATTCATTTTCATGCTTAGTCTTGACGACGATACTGGTCATAACCATTAGAAAGTGTTCTAAGTTATAACTGTGTCATGTTACATACAGAGAGAGATTTTGTTGATGTGTAGTGCAGGCTCAACAAAGCTATAGCTGTTGTTTGTGGTAGCAGTGTGATGAAATACAGGGCAGTAAATGCATCCCAGTTCTGTTAACGATAACTGCAGTGAACTTTTTACTGTGTTATTTGTGTATCATGGTATGGATTGGTTGTGGGTGTTTTGTCGGGGTCTTTTAAAGATGGGGGGGTGCTTGGTCATTGTGATGGGCTGTCTCTGTTTAGCAGACTGGAGTGACTGAAATGTAATTGTTGGCAGTGGTTACATCCAGCATCTTTTCATAAGAAAAGATATTCAGTTTTTGAGACTGCTATGCTGTTTGATATTGGTTTAAATTATTTAAATTAACAAACTATTGTGAAAATATATGTCCTTCACAAAATCTCATTTGTGGAATTTACGGGTTTTGGCTTTTTATTTTCTGGCACATATTTACAAGAGAGTTTATGCTTTTATTTTTCAAAAGATTATAATGTAAAAAAATTAATTTAGATCGATACAATGCAGCAGTATCCACACTATGTGCAGCTGAATATATTTGTACAAAATTTAAATTTCTTATACTGTATACTCTGTCTCTCTGTCTGCCTGTCTGTCTGCCTCTCTCTCTCTCTCTTTCTCTCTCTCTCTCTCTCTCTCTCTCTCTCTCTCTCTCTCTCTCTCTCTCTCTCTCTCTCTCTCTCTCTCAGCCAGATAGTAGCCAAGACATTCTGTAGATTTTTAAATTTCTGTCAGTGACTTCACACAAATCTTTCATCATTTGAACTGTGATAATTTTCAGGCTCATTTGAGATGTGTACAGAGAGTGGAATGAATGTTGAATGATTTACAGTCTATGGGGGCTGTTGAGACTGAGTGGATTTGTGTCTGAAGTATTTTAAGACTTTGATGTTTGGTCAGCACAAGTATTACAACAAACGATATAATAATACTTTATATTGTAGTGTTTTAAAGGTTTAGAGTGTGGTTTTTCTCATATTTCTAGCAACCGATATTGTAATGAATTCATATCTTGCATTTGTTAGTTTTATGACAAAGTTCTGCATTCTGTTTTGAGTTTTACATATTCTGTTAATTTAACACATTTGTTTTTGTAAATTGATAGTTTAAACTATATTGCTACAAAATCCAGAATAAACTGCTATCCATTTATTTGAGTCACAACATATTTTTTAAAACAAACGAAAGGTACTTTATTGTGCTATTATTTTCTCAATTTTCTTTCTGGATCACCCATTGTTTGAGCACTGTAAATTTATTGGGAAACAGAAATATAATCTTGTACTGCAGTTGTTACAATAAAGAAAACTATTCAACATGATTCTTTATGTGCAAGAATTATTAAGTTTAATTATTTATCATTGTCCTAGTCGGGAAGTTTACAGACTGCCTGAGTTTATCATTTTCTTAAATAGCAACACATTAGCCAGCAATCACAGTTGCAAACAGGCAGTGTAAGTGTAAAATAAGTTTTCAGTAAGTGTCTAATTGCTGATTGGCCCATCGAAGCATTTATTTCTCTACACTTGAAGCATTTCTATTCCAAAAAATCATTCCATCCGTAGCTAAAATAAAATGTTCCAACCTCGGACGCATTAATGGTTCTTTTTGGCTATGGCTACACTGGTTGTCAGATCTTTCAATAAACTGAGTATTTTCAGATACAGGCTTAAAACACAACTCTTCCAATTAGCATTTATTCCATAGTCTGTCTTGCTGTTTCCCTCTGACTGACCTCTAGATGACCTGGTCTTTTGCGGATGGATTTGAAGTACCATCGATTGATACCATTGAGGTAAATCGTGCTATAGAAATGTATAATTATTATAACATCAAGAAGAAAATGAATCGGAAGAAAACGCCAAAAGCGGGAAAACCAGAGCAAACTGTTCCACCGTCCATACCATTTATCGACCTGTTGCCTGATGGAGATCCGGTTGGAGAAATACAGGATCATGACGTCGGCGCCGACAGCAACATGGCTAAAGATATATTTACGCCGGAAGAGGCTAGAGCTCGCGATCGAAGTTCAGAACGACACGCACAAGGAGGTCAGGATAGCTGCAGAGGTTCACAGACAGACGAGAAAGTACATGCAGACGATTTTTAATCCAGGACCGGCTGATTGATCTCTGCGAGACTCTGGAAGGAAAGCTGATAAAAGAAGACGGTCTCCGTGCGGTTTGGCCTTCCTAATGGACGTTTCCATTAACAATTGTGCTTTACAATCCTAACAACGGTGACATGACGGTATTCCAGCATGACGATTTGATGAAGGTCGACTTTGGAATCCACTTCAACGGCTGGGTCATTGATTGCGCTTTTACGGTGGCATTCAATTCACGATACGATCCGCTTCTTACCGCGATGAAGGATGCGACAAACACGGGATCCGTGAGCGCAGGATCGATGTGCGTATCAGCGACGTCGGAGAGAGGCCATCCGGGAAGTCATAGAATCCTATGAGGTTGAATTGACGGGAAAGATGTACCCAGTGAAGAGCATACATAACCTTTTCGATGGCGCCGCGTTCAGGATCCAAGTCGGTAAGACGGTTCCGATCGCCAAGGGAGGTGGACCAGGGCGGAGGAAGGTGAGTTCCTTGATTCGGAAGCACCGGAAAGGTTCACGTTCATGTCGTCATGGAGACGTCTCATTACATGAAAAACTATGAAGCCGGTCATGCTCCGACCCGAGTGACGAAATCGATGCAGCTTCTCGGAGTGATTGACAAGCATTTCGGTATTTTGCGTTCTGCCGTCGGTGGCTCGATCGTCTGGATCAGACCAAGTTTCTGATGGTGCTGAAGAATCTGTGCGACATGGGAATCGTCGATCCGTATCCTCCACTCTGCGACATCAAGGGTGGCTGCTACACCGCTCAGTACGAGCATACTCTCCACTACGACCGACCTGCAAAGAGGCTGGGAAGACAGCAAAGCACTCAAAAACCACCTGCAGCTTCAAAGAAGAAGCCTCAGTCACTGGTTGAAAAACAGTAGCTGAAGCCAAAGCTGCATTTGTTGACATTGATCTGTCGGAGGGAAGGAGTCTGAGGAAGCGGACAGCTGCTCCACCCAGCAATGCTCCAAAGACATCAACGAAAGCTGTCACGAAGAGACAGGCAGCAGGGCCTAAGAAAGCAAAGGGTTCTCAGGACACGAAGGACAGCAAGACTTCTGCTGTCAAGTCCGAATAGCAGATCTTTCATGAAAACAATAATAATAATAATAATGATAATAATAATAGAGCCGTTTTATAATAAGTATAATAATAATTATTATTATTGTTTATTATTTTCTCTCAAACCGGGTTCCTCGTTGGCTGCAAAATAAACCGGAAGTTGAAAGTGGCGCGGCGGAAGCGTGATTCTGTCCAATGGCGCTACGACCATTGACATCTATAAATAGCCTAGACTGCTCATAGGCCCGTTAATCTGAGGCCACGGGAGCAAGATGGCTGCCGCCACCTAGTAAGTAAGCAAGTAAACACGAAACACCTAGCGAATGGATGCTCAACTATATTTTTGTTTGCCGCTACAACGACAGTCCAGTTAAAGAACACATTATTCTGAATTATTTGGTCTTTTTGAATACCATTCCCGTCTATAATGGTTCAAATAATTTATTAGTCTGATGAGTTAATGTCATAATTCTACTTTATTGTATTTCGCCTTTGGTAGTAAAAGCGCAGACTGTCTAAAGTAATTTATCATTTTTATAGCGCACGTTGAACACGCATGATAAAACTATCTGATCAGTATCTCTGTGGCGAACTATTTGCCGTTTATGTACAGCACTATAGCGGCCTTCGTATAATCTTAGTGGACAGCTACGTAAGAATAATTGGATTATAATATAAACTTAACTACTTTAGTTACTTAATTAATTTGTATTCGAGTTTTAATTTTGACTTCTATAGTATAAGTTAATTAAGTTTCTTGCGTCATTATGTATGTCTGTGTATGTTGCTGATCTATGTTGCTGATCTTATGTTGCTGAATAAATAAATTGCTGCTGCTGAATAAAAGTAAGAGGTTCAGACTCAGTAGGATTTCTTCTGTGTTGAAAGCCACATCCAAAGTCCACTGTTTGACGTTGTAACACACACATCAGAGAGGCTATTTGACTTTCATTTAGTGTTTGAGCATTGTGGTAGGAATGGCAAAATGTATAGCTACTGTTTGCTGACTTGTCTACTCTTTAAATAGCCAATGGAATGGGAATTGGGAGGTGACAATCTCCCACAAAGACAAGGAGTCAGACTCCCCATGATGAGACTCTCAAATTATTATGTACAGCAGGGTTGTCCAACCCTTTCAAGCAAAGGGCCAAACCCCAAGTTTGAACCAGGTCCGGGGGCCACTATAGAAGAAATCTTTATTTATTACATTACATCACAGGAATAAAAATTTTCAATTAATTGACTGTAGTTATATTGTTACACGCATAATATTAGGCAGCTAGTCAACTACTTAGTCTTACAGGCTTGCATAGAAGAATTAAATGTTAGGTATGACATTGTTTTTTGTCGTCACAAATGCTCTATATTGGCGCCTTCTGTCGACGCAGCAATTCTTATAATTCCATACTAGTGCTCAGAAGAAGTGACCTCTGTTTAGTCTTAATGTTCTTCATTCATTTTAAACGAGGTTTTGAATCAGTTGGCCCTATCCTTTGAATGCTCTTGACGCCAGTATGCGTGGCTTAGCAACTCCTAATTCTATGGCCCACTTTTCATTTTAAAGTACCAAAAGGGAATGATGTTTCCACAGGAGGTACCCTAAGAATGTGGTAGTAACTATATATATATATATATATATATATATATATATATATATATATATATATATATATATATATATATATATATTGCATTGCAGTGATATTTTGCGAACCAATGCCAAAAATCTTGTATAAGCCCTTATTTATACAGTTATTCGGCAAATTCATGTTAGCTTTACTAGTTGTGGTTATTTCAACAGCATGCATAAGGATTTGTAGACAAAATGACTTAAATAATTCAACAGTCACCAGCTCAGAGTTTGATGCTTTTTGAGGAAATTTGTGGGGGGATGCAAAGTGAAGAGGAAAAAACAAAAGAAAAGAGACAAGACAAAAAGGTCATTGTTAGTGTTTTTCCCACTAAATGTTTTCTCCAACATTTCAACACACTGCTCATTTACAAGATGCTGATTTTGCAGATTTTCAACAATGATTTGCAGAGAATTGACGCGTTTCCTCAAACGTGATGTTCTCTGTCGTTCCAGTTTCAATTTCTTTCTCATTGCAGCACATCTGTCGTGAAAGGTAGTCAACTTTCTTTTGAGTTGACGTGACTTTCAATGGTGTAGTAGCAGTGGTCGGCGACAACAGTTTCTACTTCAGATTTTGCCAGTCCACTTGGCTCTGGTTTGACTGTCTGCTCATTCTGTGCATCTGATGGTACAACAGCTGTACAAATTACAGGCAGTTGTCTGGAATTCATTACCTGATCACAAGCAACAATATGTAATCAAATTGACTTTGCATGTTAATCATTAAAAAACTGATTATGGATCATTTCCTATTAAGATACAGTAAATCATATTGACATGTGACCACTGTTATTGTTCGCAGATTGATGGCCTACGTGTGTTAGAATTTCTTACTTAAATTATGTGACATTGCCAAGTCCTGCGGTATTTAATTAGAAAATTGCAGCAATTTCTGTGGTTTCCATTTAATCTAAGTTCGAAGTCTGTTGCATATTGCTTCAATACATTTACTTTGACACTATGTAAAAATGTCACTGAAGGTACAGTAATTCACTACTGTTACTTTGTCACAAAACAGTAATGAATAGTAAAATTGTTATCAAACCTTTCTCAAATGTTGAGGAAACTTGAACAAAGTTGGCACTGCATTTTCTCTGAGTCTTGTTGTCTGGCCAGTACGATCAAAGCAGTTCTCGGTAAAGTGATCAGAACACAGACGTGATGAAGTAACAGGAGTGAAATTGTCACGTTTCATGTTGCAAACCCATTGGATTGTCAAACTTGAATTTGACATTGGAAAACTTAAAACAAATGATAAATCATGACAAATAAAATGTATGCATGATGTTCACAAATTATATTTACAAACAATTTGGTATGTACTACATTCTTCTTCTTCTTTAGTCCCATGCATTGCTGATGCAGCAATGCATGGGATGAATAGAAATACTAAGCTGTGTACTAAATTATTTGACTAAAATCAGATATCCATAACAAAATCAAGTAGGATTGATGAGCTACTGCATAAAGAGCCAACATGTAATTGCAAAGTAGCAAGTAGAGATAACAGTTAAAAAGTGGTAAGGTTGTGAATAACACCATTGATGAACAGCGA
The DNA here is from genome assembly GCA_018105865.1 of Metaphire vulgaris. Classification (NCBI taxonomy): domain Eukaryota; kingdom Metazoa; phylum Annelida; class Clitellata; order Crassiclitellata; family Megascolecidae; genus Metaphire; species Metaphire vulgaris. The sequence goes on from CM030837.1 coordinate 16,061,842, forward strand.
TGTAGCCAGGATTTTAGGTTTGGGGCCAAAAATTCACTCCCTCCTCCCTTTCTTTTGAGCCTGCAACGCTATTTTGGGCTTGAATTCATTTGGGGCTAGCTTCAGGCTTGCGGGCTTAAGCCCCCAAGCCCATGTCTTACGTCCCAGGTGATGAAGTCAGCTGCAGAAACATGTCCATTCTGGTAGCGCTGAAGCCATGTGTGATCTCGGGTGTTCCACGTGTTTTGATAATTGTGTGCGGCTGCTTTGTCAGGCATTTATTATAGCGACCTTTCCTGGTAGACAGCTACATTAATAGTAATAATACTTCCTGGATAGAGCCAATAGTCTGTAAGATGCCCTGATAGAGATTGAATTGAGCGTTCGTGAAGAAGCTGGTGCAATGCGCCAAGCTTTCTGGCAGCGCTATAGAAATTTCGTGTTTACTTATTTGTCATGGTAACAACCGGACGGTGGCGCCGTGGCGGTCATAACGGGAGCGGTCATAACGGGGCTATCATAACGGGGGCGGTCATAACTGGGGCAACTACAAAGTGATACCATTTTATCAACGACTTACCGGTGTAAGACGTTGTGGATATACATAAAGGATAATCCGTTTAGACGATCATCTTCCATTGAAGATGCGTTTTTATCCAATGTCCGTCCAACAACCGTTCTGTTTGTACAGCTAATCGCTGTGCATGATGGCATTTTTAACGAATTTAACATTAAATCCTTAACGTGTAACAGACTTCTGTCCTAGCAAGATGGCGGCATTTTAGCCTCAGTGGTTGCAATGACAAGCTATAGGCCATGAGCAGTCTAGGCTATTTATAGATGTCGATGGCTACGACACATAGATCGGCGGCTGAGGCGACTGTTGTCTTCAATGCGGACGGTCGGAGACTGCACTAGAGTGCGTTACTCGGATTAAATGCGCTACGTTCTTACGTCTAATGACTGAAAAGTTTCTTCTCGTCGAATTCAGCGTCGATTGCTTCCGACTTACGGCTTTACGAAGGCGAGTTTCGTCGGTTTCTAACCCCATGTCTGGCAGGCAACACCGTGGCTATCTACAACATGCGACAGTAGAACACTTGGATGTTTTACAAATTTGCATAATAACAGTAGCAACTACTCAACAGCAACAACTACTATTAATGCTGCTGCACTTCCTCCTTCTCTTTCCGGTTAAATCAATAAATACATAATTTGACTGAACATATCAATACATGCTCATAATAACAATAACATCATTCACAACTGCAGCACAGCAGCTACTATTTCTACTGCCATGTGGCAGTCATCTTTCTGCAAATCTACATCCTATGAGGAAAGAACACCTTAGTGTATACTTAATAATAATAATAATAATAATAATAATAATAATAATAATAATAATAATAATAATAGCAACAGTAAATACTGCTACACATTAATGATCACCAGCAATTACATCATCATCAGCAGTGACAACTATGATTCAATCAATCAATTTATTGCTTCCAACTCATAAAACAAGTATGCTATAATTCCAGTACCATATCAAGATTACAGATACATTGCTTAACTAAAACTGAACAATATGCTTGGAAAAAAGTTACATAGAATACATGAATTCATGACATAATTTACCAAATTAATATTTTACAGATTAAAAGGTTCATAGAAAAAAGAATACAAAAGGTGGGAAACAAAAGGATATCAGAAGGGAACAGAGATCCCACGATTAGGTACCCTATGTATTGATAGTATGTATTGTATAGAATTGTATTATATATATTAAATTGTATTATATAAATTAGTCGGTATTATATAAATTAGTCAGGGGTAACTTAGGTTTGGGATTTCAATAGAAAAATTTTAAGGATATTTTAAATGAAGTTATTTGGTCTAATTTTGTTAGATCAAATGGGAAGCTATTCCAAATTCTGGGTCCAGAAAATTAATTAGTAAAAATGATCTGACTAGTTGATTTAGTTGATGCATACTGAAGGTAAATATATTGTTTCTATTTCTAAGATTGAGTTCACATTTGTTGTTTACAGTTTCAAAGAATTTGTTTGCATAGAAAATATGGGGTAAACGGTTATGAAGATATTGATATATAAATAGGGCAGTTTGTTTTTATATATATTTTGAATTTTTAAAATATTGTATTTATTAAATAGATCAGTTTCTATTAAATAGATTATGTGCTATGTTGGTAGAAATCGTAATCACGGTGTGGTTACGGAATGAGGATGTTGTTGTTGTTGAGACAATATATGCTGAGCAAATATCTAGATGTACAGTACATGTTCAAGTTTTATGGCATCCTGACAATAAAGAGCATTGGACATCTGCTTAGAACACAATGTAGACCAAATTGATCTTAGAGCGCAGTGTAGACCAGATTGATGTTCCTTCATTTATTGATCCTCACCAGCAAAATCTGGATTGAAGGCCCCATTGACACTTTACTGAGTAAGCTGTGGAGGTAGTTCAGCCATTCAGTTTTGTGACAATAGCAGTAAAGCCGAAATGAAAATGTTGACCTTGTGTGATCCTCCAAGGAATGTACTTTGTGTTTAAAATTGGAATTCTTCCTGAAAATAAAATTGCTTGCCATATGGTGCTTTGATGGAAAAACTTTATATTACATCCTGCTAATAGTTCAGACCAATTTTGTTGTGCAGTTTTGTTGTGCTGTGTTTAGTAAGTTTTCAATATCTTCACTCATTATTAGCCACCTTGCCTTGCATTTTTTGTAGGATCTGTAAGAAATTAAGCATTAAGCTTAATGATTATGTATTAAATGTAATAACAACATAGGATATATTAGATGTGCAATATTTTCATTGGAAATTGATGTTCAGGCAAGGTGTCTGGTGAATGTAATTTGTAATTAACTGTAATTGACTGTAATTTATATTGAACATAATTTATTAATGCATAAATGAAATTGTTTCTGCGTTTTAGGTGATTTAAAGCTTTGTAAGGATGTCGTTCTGTCTCACCTGGCTGTGCTTACTTTTCTTTGTTTTTCTCATTGCCAAAGCAGGTTTGTTGAGTACTATTAATAATGTGCATAATTAGATTTTTGAGATTTGACAAAATTTTGTGTGTGTGTGTGTATATATATATATATATATATATATATATATATATATATATATATATATATATATATATATATATATATATATATAATTTTTTTCCTTCTGCCTTTGGGTGATTGGTGTAATTGCATTCATGATCTGCCAATGCAATTATTTGTGCTTTTTGCGGATTTATATTTTATAATGTATTTTTACTGTGCTAAGATAGGTTTTGCAACATGAAGGAAAATTTTTAGTTATCTGAAGGATTTAGTTATATAAAATAATTGTATTTGACTTTTGTACAAATCTTTTTGCTTTTCAAATCTTTTCTTTAGCATAAGGTTAAAATGTTACTTTTCTTTAGAAACATAGTGCCATATCCATGTCATGTCATGCCATGCCACATGCCATCATAGCAATGATGACATGTTGTTAATGAGACAATTTATGCTAAGTGTGTTGCTCTACTGATAAGTTCTATTAATTTTGCTGTTATTTTCTAAGTGTGTTTTGCTGCTATTTTCTAAACTTGTTATATAGCAGTATATAACATATATAGCTTGTATAAGTGTGTTGCTCTGCTGATAAGTTTTTATTAAGAATGAAATTAATTTGTGTGGTCAATCATCCTATGGATTATAATCGTCCTATGGTTAAACGTCCGCTGTGATCAATTATCCTATGGTTAATCGTCCTATGGACAATTGTCTGTGTACTGATATCTTCTGTCTGCCATGTTTTCTTCTATATCTGCTAGTCCTGTCATACCTGTTCCTTTTCTTGTGTCTTGCCTTGTCTTGTCTTACCCACATCGTACTGAAGATTATATAACCATTGCCATTTCAACTATTGCTAATATTCTAACATTTGATTAGAATTAACTGCTACTAGAACTGAATTTCTATATCTAGTGTTGTCTTCAGTGCAATTGCACCGTTAAATGCACCATTAAATTTTGTCTGACTACATTGCACTCAAAGCCAGATGTACCATGAAATTTGCTTAATCTAGAAATTTTACCTGAGTCTCTGATGCTAAGTATCACCTGTTATCGGATGTGATTAATCCAAATTGATGATGCCAAATATTATTTAAAGTGAATTTAAAGGTGCTATGATCTCCAGTATTATGCCTACTGTAGTTTGTATGGCATGGTTCATATTGTTCTTGTTCATAATGTTCATGTTCATTTATTTAGCCGGACTAGCTGTGATATCCGTAGATTTTGGCAATGAATTTATGAAAACCGCAATTGTTAAGGTAATTGTTATATCTTTTATGTGGTCATTTTAAACACTACTTTTGATTCTTCTTGCTGAAGCTTCATCTGAAGGTTTAATCATGATTTACTAACTCAATAATAATAATAATAATAATAATTATTATTATTATTATTATTATTATAAGGAACTTATTGGGGTAGTATATTGTGCAAGTATTGCTAGGGCACTTAACAATTTTAAATGCAGTAAATCTGACATAGCATAGAGATAGGAGTGATTCACGTTCATTATAATATAATATATTATTGCTTATGTGATATTAATTTAAAATATTTCTTAGAGATTCTGAGATTTTAATCAGGACATGAACATCTGTATGATTACATAATATTCTGTTGCTTTTGTTATTCATATGCATGCTGATTTATAAGACACATCTGCACGCATATTTGGCCTGCTGTATGCATACGTGACACTGCTATTTATATAGAGAAGACAATGAAATTTCTATTTCCATGGAACAATTGATTATTTAGGATAGAATAGATTGCTTTTTTAACAGCAATGAAAACTTTTTTTGCTTTATTATATTTTTGCTGTTTTTTACTAGCCTGGTGTACCAATGGAAATCGTCCTTAACAAGTTAGTACTATTTGTTATTAGAAGTTGCTTTATAACTAACTAATGAATAATAAGTAGAGCATGGATGCCATTTTTGCCATATAGTATTACAAAGGAATAGTGGTATTGTGCATAATTATTTTATATGGCTGACTTAAGAAATATAAAGATCACTATAATTGTATTTTAAAGAAATTAGCCGTTGAAAGATCTCTGACAATCGATTGCGTTTTATTTCTTAGAATTATTTCGAGTGCTATATTTCAAAGCTAGAATCTAATATAACACTAAATTTATACAGCACCTCTTCTCAGGGGTCACTCATAAAATTTTTTGCTAAATAGTTGCTGCAAAGTCTTATAAAAGAAATAAGAAATTGTTTAAGTCTTAATTTAATTTTTGAAATTTTGATTGTATTGACTTATTGAATGGTGAAATATTATGACTTTAATGCTGTCAACTGTATCAATTTATTGTTTTCTGTGTTGATATATATAATTTATGCTATAGGTAAAAGCATATTTATTATATTATCAAACCAAATAGTCTTTTATGCTGAATTATATTACATATCAACTGTGCCTGCGATTATATTGCTGTTTAAAAAATGATTATAAGATTAATTTTAGCAAATGTGAAAGCCATATAGGAGATTTTCTTCTTAATATTTGTTAAATATCAATCTATTGACAGGGAATCCCACAGAAAGACACCGACAATAGTTACACTTAAAGATGGCGAAAGATTGTTTGGAGATGCTGCACTTAATGCTGTAAATAGTTTTGTTTGATTACTTGATATCTTGCTTTCCTTCATTTGGCAATCAAGTATCATCTTTTATAAGGCTGTTAAGACAGCTGGTTTTGAAGGACCGGTTAACCGTTCAACAAAATACTGGTTAGCTGCTCGTTAGCAGCAGTCTGGTGTCGTACCAACATCAAAGCGCTTTGGTGCCGTCGGTGCCTATCCCGGCGTCCTGTGCCGCTACATCAAAGCGTTTTGATGTTTTCAAATTGAAATTATGGTTAATCGGTCAAAGTTAAAAGGACCGGTCCTTGCTCTTAGGACCGGTTAACCGTTAACAACCTTAATCTTTTAAATGATGATCTCTTTTTATCAGATATTTGTTTTCATTTATTTTAACTATTGCTTTGATACCAAGCTATTCCTTATGCATGTAATTTGATATTTGACTCACAATTAGTTATCATCATCATCAAACTTCTATAGCACCATTTTAGTAATGTCCTTGGCATCAATTGATGGTTGCTACTTGATTTGAATCGTGATACCTCATTGTCAAATCAAATTACTGATAGTCATTTAGTCAGTCTGATTTTCCTGTCCTGGTTTAGTTAGTGTTATGGGGGGGGGTATGATGGAATAGTGGTGGGGTTCTTGCCATGCAGTAGGATGACCACAATTTTTAATCTGACCCTAGCCACTGTGTAGCAGTCTTGGACAAATTGTCTGTGAGGAAAACATTTGGAAACCACCCCAGTCATCCTCATATTTTGATGGCATAAAAGCCAAATGGGCATGTTTTTGGGCAGGGAACTCACAACCATCATCATAGGTTCACAAGAGTTAAATGAGATTCTAAAAGACACGTCACCCTGTCACCCTTTTGCTGTTATTAATGTTAAAAATTTTGATTGAGAACTTTGGGAGAGAGGATGCAGATGTTAACCCTGTATTTTACATCTTGCAGTTTATTGTCATGGGGCTGTTATTGTTTAGTCACTTTGTTATTATACGTTACATTTCTTATTGAACATTGCATTGCGGTTCTTTTCTGTAGGGGTGAAGTTGAGTATCTTTTTAATGCTGTGAAATACCTCTTTTTGCTTGCAGGGAATTCGATTTCCAAAAAATACTTATCGTTATTTACTTGATGTTCTGGGGAAGCATTTTGACAATCCTTTAGTGGAACGATATCAGAGAAAGTTTCCATTTTATAATTTGGTGAAAGATGAGGAGACTGGAATGGTGCTCTTCCAACATGAGGAGTAAGCACTTTACCTTAGAAATAGAATATGAGACTTTTCTTTGCATGTCTGACTTTTGATCTTTTTATTCCTGTTGCAAAGTTTTGGTGCATCTCTCCAAGTTTTATTATTAGCACATTGACGGTGATGCTGTTGCGTTGCTGGGTGTGGCTGTTATAGTCCAGCTTCTATGTTATGAGATGTTGTGTAATGTTCTGCAGTACCTAAGTAAGTATGTTGCGTCCACAGTGGTCAGTGTGTTAACTCCTTTACGGCGTGACCCGAGATAACTCAGACAGTGGAAACCAAGCGCTAAGGATGTGACCTGAGATAACTCGGGAAAATCCCTATTTATGTCCAACAAATTATTTTAAGCTTCCAATCATATATCGTGGATCCCAGAATATGCCGGGCTAATAGTTGATGACTAAGCAACTAAAGTGAAACTAGGTCACACAAAAATAGCCCGATATAACAACTTAACACAACACAAGCTTTAGCCCCTACATTTTTTCCCAAAATATACAGTTAGTATTGAGAATATTGCCTATTGAGAAATGTTTTGCTTTGTTAGTTTAAACCTGTTTTATATTTAGCCCCTTCTGTAAAATAAAATTTACGAAACGGTTTTGAAAACTCTGTAAATCATGAAGTTTAGGTGGCATATCTTTGCTTCTGTGAAGTGAGATAAAATAATTTGAGTTGAACACAAACAATAATTCTTTATTGTTTTTATAGTTATGTGAATGCAAGTGCCATTGAGCAGAATTACTTTTATTGCTTTGACATAAAATGGTTTAATTATAATGATATGATTTAAGATTTATGACTTGCAAAACAAGTTTTTTTTAGTGAATTTTCTTCTCAGTGTGTTTATCTGTGGCATGCATTTTTCCTGTTTGATAACGTGCTGAGTTTGAACCATTAGTGCATTACATTTGATGTTATGCTAGTACAGATCTTCCTTGTTTGGATATTGTAACTGCAACATCTGTAGTTTCTCAGTTTATTTCATGATGTTGTTTCAGTGGTGTTCTGTATAGTCCAGAGGAATTGATAGCAATGATTCTGCAGAAAGCCAAGGAATATTCTGAAACTTTTGCAGGTGATTGCAATTGCTAATATTTAAGTTGCAAACAGCACAATAATTTTGATTCATTTTGGATTACTTATTATAATTATATATTTGTGTACCTTATAATTGCATATATAGGCTTATTTACTTGACTGTTTCTTATAGAAGCAGACAGTGATACAGTATGCCCTGTGGTTTTCATTAGACCTAATGTACTATTTAGGAGAGTTTTTGGTGATTGCAAAGTCCATTCTGAGCTTACATAGTTGTTGGCATGCTGTTTGTGAAAATATTTATGATTGAACATGGCTCTGACTTGTGAAAGTTACGTTTTGTAATATAATCATCCATTTGAGTTAAATAATTACTGATGATATTACATGTTGGCAGCCTTTGAATGCCTGTGCTGTTAAGCAGAACTACTTTGAATGTTTCTCAGCAGCGTGATTCGTGACTTATCATGGAGCATAAATTGATATGGCTCTAATCTCAATGTCTCTAATGTATTGCAGAGCAACCGATTGGTGAGGCAGTCATTACGGTTCCTCCGTTCTTCAACCAAGCAGAGAGAAGAGCGATGCTACGAGCCGCCGAACTCGCAGGGCTCAAGGTCTTGCAGTTGATCAATGATAACGCTGCAGGTTGGTATTCCAGTGCTTCGGATGTTGTTGCGTTAATGTAGTGTGAAAATTCAGTTGGGTGAGGTTGAATTTTTAAAAAATTGAGTTCAGTTGGGTGAGATTTAATTTTTTAAAATGTGGCTTGTGAATTGAAACATTTGCTGAAGTTAACTGCACTGGCGATAGCCTGATGATTAGTTAACTAGTCTGTCGATTGTCGTGTCCAGAGTTGAGATCTCAGTCATTGTAGGAACATTTATGTTGTTTCTTCCACTATAATTGAATTTGCTATGGATGAGCACATCATTTGATTATTCTGTGAAAAGGAAAGGCTGGCAACTGTCCTCATTCAGCCAATTATAGGAAAAAATGAATGTTCTAAACCTTTGGTTCTCCAGTTCATAGCAATCAGCCTTTGGAGAAACCTTTGTTTGCACTGCAGTGTTGCTTTATTTTCAATATATTGTGTGTCATTACTTGAAATGAGTTCTGTGAATGTTTCAGTTGCTCTCAACTATGGAGTTTTCCGGAGAAAGGTTTTCAACGAGACTGCGACAAATTATATGTTCTTCGACATTGGAGCGAGTTACACGTCTGCCACAATTGTTGGTAAATGTCTCTGCTTTTGTCGTTTGCGGGATTAGCACCTACCTATATATAGTTGTGTGTAGGAATATATGCTTGGCGATCTTTAGACATTGATATTAAATATATTGACTGCTGTTCTGTTTTGTTGCCTGCCACAGCCACTTTGTAACATCATGTAATGCTGCATAAAGGCTGACAACCTGTGTGATTGGCATTGAGACAGATCTATTTTTACATCTACCTTGATGACAGCTTAATTTAAACCTAAAAGATCAGGATATACCGGTATACTATGTATATACTATGTATATAGGCCCACCATAAAATGTTAAAATATGTTATGTGCAAGTCATTCTACAATACTCTCTCATTCTCCTCAGTACCACTAAGTTCCAGTTCACTTGCATTATAACTATACGGTCTCAATTGTACAGCAGGTAGAGTTTAGTTGTGGTTAAAGCTTATCTATTTCAATGCTGAATTTTTAAAATGTAAACATGTTGCCAATCCAGCAATACTATTTTGTCACCGGTGAAACTAGTTAGTTCTGAAAATTTGGAAAGCCAGTCAGCAATAAATTTTCCATAAAATGCTAATTTTTTGGTTTGCTTTTCCTTCTGGCAGCTGTTAGCAAATGACTTTGAGTGCAGAGTTGAACTCTGGTATTTTGCATTATATAAACAATGTAAATTGTGCCTGAGCAATTGAATTGGCTACATGACAGTGATGGAAGATGTGTTAAAATAAATTCGTTAAGCATTGAATTTGCTGACTTTAAGTTTAAAGTCGAGACATTTGTAGTTGAAAGAGATTTAGAATCCTTTTGTAGCCGCATTCCATTTCACTGGTGATTTTGTCATTGTGCAGCCAGGTCCGAATGCTTACTGTTTGAAATATTATTGTAAAAATTGCAAAATTGAGAACATTGAGCTGCTGGCACTATATAAGTTGGCCTTTTATAAGTTACCTGTAACAGAGGTTCCTGTATCCTGTAACTTAAGTTCCTAGATCTAAAAATTCCATGTTAGCCACCTGTGTATAAAGCTGGGTATTGGCAGTGCTGTTCTTTTAAATTGGATGAAGCATTGGTGAAGATCGAGCATAGTGAGGCTTTTGTCGGTACTATTGTTTCGAACTGGATGCGCTCGACTAGTTCTTCTTAGTTTGGCTTAGTTAGTCAAATTGCCGTTAAGTTCGCTAGTTCAGTGTCTTTGCGTAATTCTTTCATTGAGTCAAATGTTTTGTTAATAGACAAATGTTTGGATAATTAGGGCATATTGTATCTCTTTTAGTCATTTCAGGCTAACTGTTTGAAGGACCTTTTATAAAATTAAATGTGGTGGTCACTGACTTTGGACCATTGATGTACAGTCATATTTACTGCATGACAGCAGAAATGTTTACTGTGTGATCATCTTGCTGACTGAAATCAACCATAATTAAAAAATAAGTGCATGCTAAATGTAGCTAGTTGCAGCCACTACATATATTGACTGACTATGATTGTTTTTGAAACAAGTTTTATAAGGTATGATTAATTAGCTTATGGCATAGTTTTTGTGTGATTTCTGTTATAAAAATCAATTTTTTATGTATATTAGCATATCAAATTGTCAAAGCGCAAAGTCCGGTGTCCAGTGTGGTCGATGAGTTTCCACAACTGACCATCAAAGGAGTTGGGTGTGTTATTATTTAGCCTTTGTATTTGCATCTAGATACCTGATCTTCTATACTGTTCATGGACTGAAAGATTGTTCTATTTGCACGTTCAAGGTGTATTTTCCACAAACTCTAGCTGATTAGATGTTTTGGAGATTAGTAGATGTACTTGTGAACTTGTGATATAAAGATTGAAATTGTATTGTGAACTTTATTTTGATTTAAAACAGCATCGATCGCACATTGGGTGGAATGGAATTCCAGCTGAGACTTCGTGACTTATTGGCACGACATTTCAATGCGCAGAAGAAGACAAAGAATGATGTAACTAAGGACGCACGCTCGATGCAGAAGCTGTTCAAAGAAGCTGGTCGTGTAAAACAAGTGCTTAGTGCGAACGTGGATCATTTTGCTCAAGTATGTGCTACTGTTATTGAGATAATTTGTATAGGACCATGGAATGGGTTGAAGTTAAAGATTTTGAGCGAATCGTTTGTTTGGTTTTTAAAATATTTTTCAAGACACACTGAGATGTATATGGGTTGCATAATATAGACTCAATGTGTTTAATTGTAGAAACTATTTTGAATATGTTACCGATTGTTTTTGTAAGGTGGAGAATCTTTTGGATGATGAGGACTTTCGCTTTAAAGTAACGAGGGAAGAGCTCGAGGACTTGTGCCAAGATCTGTTCAGCAGAATTGGAAAGGTTGTTCAAGACGCTTTAACGTCATCTGAGATGTCAATGGTAGGAATGGTCTTCAGATCAGAAGTTTTTGTCCTCGCAAAGAGAAATTTACTGCTCAGCTAAGGTTCTTTATTTATTTACGCTTTCAGAAGACTTGAGGTGTTGGTTGTGTAATTGACCCCTTTACCGGCCATTAAAAATTTCAGCCATTAATTCAGCATCCATTAATATATTACAGAAAGTGCATGATGTTAGAATATTTTTAGCTCCTCAGATTTTGCAACTTAGAAGCTAAGGGAGCATTACAAAATTAATATATCACTAACTTCAGGTATTCCATTCTGATTTTTCGTCCTAAATCGCTGAATTTTGACGCAGAGATCCAAATAAATAGACTCACAGAGGCTGTCCAAATGTGTGATTGTCAGAACATGAAAACTCTGGTACAAAATTTGTTTAAATGTTTATTTTGATGCCAAAATCTCTTAAAATCGTTCAAATTCAACTAATCAATTGGTTTTGCTTTTGAAATTGGACGATTCAATGCACATCACTGCTGAAAAATCCCGCTGTAATTGTCTCTCAGTGGAGTCATCTGCTCAAAAGCAAACTGTCAGTCACGGCAGACTTCTTCTTGCCCTCGAGTTGGGTGTAACAAATTAGATTTTTACAAATAATTATCAAAACTACTTGATATATTGATTACCTCGACTGAAGAGAACAATGCCGAAGCTACCAAAGCCAACCCGAATATATTCGCCTTTTAGGTAAATATATTCAGGACAGCCAGTAAAGGGGTTAAGATAAAGAAGGAAACATTACTAATGGCATGTTATTCAAAACCATGCTGCCTCTAATGTCAGGAATTTTCATAATATGTCATTAAACATGCAGTTATTCAAATCTGGCATATGTTAAATCTGGTATCACACCATGTGAACACTCAATGACTTAACGAGTTTGACTGTATCAGGTCAGGCCAGGTTTTCATCCTCCAGCTGTGCCCAGCTATCGACTTCTCCATCACATCTCTCCAAAGTTCTCTGTCCTTTGCTATTTCTTCCAAAGTCGTTCAGTGTCTCCTGTCAGTTTTTCCACTGAGATTCAGCCCTGCCATTATTATTATTATTATTATTATTATTATTATTATTATTATTATTATTATTATTATTATTATTATTATTATTATTATTATTAAATTGTTATTAAACTGGTGCCATATTACCAAAATATCTGGAGCAAGGGCACATTACAGAGTCCAATAAAAATAAATAAAATAACAGTATTCAAAAAATGATTGGAAAACAATCTAAGGCAGAAGAGAATAGGATTTTCTAAACAAATAGTCCAGATTTTTCTTAAAGGATGTCAGAGAACCGGATGATTTCAATTAATGGTAGATCGCTCCTTGTCTTTGGCCCTAACTGCAAATGACCTGGAACTGAGTGACTGTGCAGATTTCCAATCCATTATCTTTTGGTCTTCCTTTAGATCTTCTCCTCTTTGTTTTATTTAACAGATCTTCTCTCCTCTGGTTTGTAGTTGAAAATTTGTTTTGGGTTTCTTATTTCTTCCATTTCACAGTGTCCACTCCATTTCATTCTTCTCTTTCTGAATTGTCTAAAGAGAGGTCAATAGCTGGACACATCTGGAGGACGAAGACCTGACCTGACCTGTTATTTAACAGTAAAAATTCATAGTGAATTGTCTAAAGCTATCGCCTATCACTTATGTTGTTTTTGTTATTTTGAACTAGGATGACATTTCTGAAGTGATTCTTATGGGTGGAGGCACTCGTATGCCAAAGATCCAGGAGGCTCTTAAAGCTGCCATCAGGAGGTATTATTGTTCAAAAGGCATTGCAAGTTTTCATGTTGTGCTTTTAACCATGGGCAAAGAATTTTATTGAAAATATCTAGGCACTTTTGACTTGTAAATTAAATATATCAAGAATTTCTACTTTTGATAGATTTGTTTTAATAAACTGGATTCCATTCTATGTGACTTATTCTTTATGTTATATTTTTCTTTGTTAAACTGTTTTACAAGTATTCTTATAGACATGCATTGTAGCTTGTAGGATTTTAAGATATCTTTACCAGTGCACATTTGGATTTTTGAGACATGTATTAGAAAATTAAAGAATTTATTTTGAATTTCCAAGACACTGCCTAACTGTAATTACCAGGGCCATTTATTTGTTAAAAATCCTATTAACAAATAATGCTGTGGTATCGTTTGGTTGGTTGGACTTTTGCATAAAGTTGGTTAAGCTGTAAAAACTGTTTTGGTTCATCTACAACGATGCTTCCCAAACTGTGGTCTGCGGACCGGTGCCGGTCCGCAACGTGAGCCGAGAAAAGTGAGAAAACAGTTTCTTTGCCAGTCCACAACGTCATTTGAGAAAAAAGAGAAACATTTAAATATTTTCTCCTGTTTAAAAATGAGATTCTATAACACACAATAACTATAAAACTTGTATTTATATTAAGATGTATACTGAACAAAGTTGTAAAAAATCCAAATTACAAGGGACAAATTTTTTAATGGCACCGGTTCCTGGTGCAATAGGAAAATTTTGGGGCGGTCTGTGAAGGTGAAAAGTTTGGGAAACACTGATCTACAGCAGATGCTGGAATTTGATAATTTTACTTGTAATACTATTACATTGTATGTATTTAGGGAGGATCTTGGCAAGGGTATCAATACTGATGAGGCTGCTGCTCTAGGAGCAGTTTACCAAGCTGCACATCTTGGCAAAGGCTTCAAAGTAAAGAAATTTGCCATTAGAGATGCTGTCTTATACCCAGTAGAGGTGAATTTTTAAAATTGTCATAGATAAGCTGCAAAATTGTGAAAATATTAGCCACATAAAGTTATAATATTAGCCACATAAAGTTATAATATTAGCCACATAAAGTTAAAATATTAGCCACATAAAGTTAGACATTGAAGTTGCTGTGTAGCTATGTTTTGCAGAAAATCAGACAACAAACTCTGTAAATCTTTCATATTTCTTATTTTTTGTGATTTTGAGATATAATGGTGATGTTGATGCCTCTGTGTAACTGAAACTGAAGTGGGAACTGTGAAAGTTGCACCATAGAAGTTTTGAAGTTTTTAAATTTCATGTGGCATCATGATAGTTGTGCTTACTTACCGTAATGTGTTTATTGTGAATTATGAAACTTAGAATTCTAAATTTTGTCTTGTTTTGGTGACTTTAACTAGACTTTTTACCTAATGTAAGTTTGAAATTGGAAGGGAGTTAGCATGTCTCTTTTACATTATATGAGTTTTCTTTTATTATGTGATTAATTACACATATATCATTAACTGAGCAGCAGATGTTCCTAAATTGTGCAGCATGATTTGTTCACCAATACACAATGACATAATGAGTTCACAGGTGAACAAATTATGAACAGCTAAGTATTCTTTCATGTTTAGGTTGAATTTGAAAGAGTAAAAAGTAAAGATGATAGCAGCGATGTGTCAAAGACCAGGCGGGTTCTTTTTGGCCGAATGCAGTCCTATCCACAGAAAAAAGCCATGACTTTCAATAAGCATATTGCAGATTTCTCCTTCGAAGTAAACTACGGTGACCTCAGTTTTCTCAATGAATTTGATTTGAAGTAAGAACTTCTAAGTGGAAGTGATAGCTAAAATTCTCTTTTTGGTCAATTTCTGTTTTATTCTCCTATTGTCTCAAATCCTCGTTGGTTTATTTATTTTTTATTGTTCATTCTCTTGACAATATTATGAGCTCATCCTTATGTCTTTCTAAAATGTGTAACTGTCAGCAATTGTTGCAGAATATTTATTATTTATGCTCTTTGCTTGTTCAATATACCGAACTAATCTGTGTGGTGGGTGGCTCAGACTGGATGAATTCTTTTCAAATTGAAAGCTGCTAGTGCTGAGAGATAAACATATGAAATATTATCTGAAATTTGTGTGAGTTTAATTTATTGGTCATCGTTTCTCTTACTATATACAAGAAATTTTGCTTGAACTTATTTGAATCTGTTAACCCCTTTACTGTCCACTAAAATTTTTCCAACCGTCACCAAGCCAACCTGGTTAGCAGACGGCTTCCGAAATAACCTGAGTGAGATTCAAGCTGAGTGGCTTATGAAAGATAATGCAGCCCGAGTGGGATTCAGGGTGGCCGGTAAAAGGGTTACCGGTAATTTGCTTATGTTTTTATGAAATTTTAACTCTTTATTAAATAGAGTTCTATTAATTTTTGAAAGAGTTTCGGCATATTTTGGCATTTTGCAAGGACCTTATTGAAATATTTATTTCCGACAGACTGGATGAATGTGACTTGGTTTACTGTTATTCTTACAGAGCATTTGGAAACACAACTTTAAACATTGTAACACTGACAGGAGTTGAGGATGCTTATGCGAAAAACTCTGGAGATTCTGACTCTAAAGGCGTGAAAGCTCACTTTCGCATGGATGACAGTGGGCTAATACACTTAGATAAGGTCAGTTTTGCCGTGGTAATGTAATGCAGCAGAATATTTGTATAGCACCTCTTCTGAAGAATCACTCAGAATGCTGTCACTGCAATTAAAAAGCAAACAGCGCCTGATTTAGTTCCTTTTCTGGGAATGTTGAAAAACATTTGGAACATTATGTGATGGTGTCATCATTTTAAAAAAATTTCAAATGCTCTGTTTAATTGACTGTGTGTGTGTCATTATAATTTAGCTTGTGTGCATTTATTTAAAGTCATCGGTTTTGTTATCTCGATGTACTGTTGACCAGGTTGAGTCAATCTTTGAAAAGATGGTGACTAAGGAGGCAGAATCTGAAGAGTCTACATTATCTAGTTAGTTTTTTTGCTGTTATTGTTATGCATTTCTATATATAGTGATGTACTGTACATGTCTTATGATTATACTTTATGTGATTATAATTTACATGACTACCAGATCTTTAAAGCGTTTGGGTTTTATTTATTAAGACATTTCTTGTATGGAATGTCGTCAGCCTGCATAGCCTCCGACCCTCAGCAATGAGGATGGACGATAGATACCTACCTGTATGGAATATTGCATGGGCATTTATATTTGGAAGGATTTGATCTTTTATTGGCAGAGGCTAAATTCATTTTTTAAATATTGCACTTCCTCTTTCTGTCTATCAACTGCTTTTAGCGATTGAACATTGTTAGAAATATTTTCATTTGAATTAAACAGGTCCTACAAAGCTTTAAATCCTAATAAGAACTATAGATAAATGTTACTCTTAAAAGTATTTTATACTAGTTATTGTGAGTGACAGTGGTATGCTGGGTTGGCGTCCAGACAAAACGGCGCAAGACAAAGCGGCGCAGACACAACGGTGCAAAGAAAATTGAGAAAAAGGCGGACAAAAGGGCGCAAAATAACAGACAAAACGGCACAGACAAAATGGCACAAAGTTAGGTAGAGATAGGTAACCCTAACCCAATCTCAACAACCGCTGTGTGTGCAGGCGAATTTCGTGATCCCGTGCCCGTTTTGTCTGTGCCGTTTTGACCGGACACCGCTAGGTTATAGAATGGTGCTCTGGAAACTGTTGACTTCTGGGCGTATTAGTCACATTTACAGCCTTTCTGTTCAAGTTGTTTAATTGATTAACTGTGGTCTAGTTTTGATACATTCCAATGTACAAATGATTATAATTATATTTCGACTAGTTACTAAAATAGTGATATATTTGTGTACATGCGTGTGTTCATTCGTTCCTTCATTCTATTTAACCTTTTGCTCTGGCAATCCGTATAAGCAATATATTTTGTTACATGACATTACATTACATGTTATGACACCAAAGTAGCGGCTTTACAGGACCAAAGGGTCAAGGGCTGTAAAGTTTTATATGTTACAGTCCTTGATGAAATCAGGCAATGTTGACATTGCCTGAAATTTTAGGAAATGCAAAGTTATTTAGTTTCATTCTGAAGCACTGTCGACATTGATTGAAAATGTTTAGGCATTGTTTAACAATGCCTGAAATTTGCTCAAATTTTATACAACACATTTCCTGAAATCTTTATCTGTGATGGAATAGCATAATAAGTAACATAAAACAGTTTTGAAACCAGAATTTTAATAAGTGCCAAAAACTTTAGTTAGGTTCAAATGAATTAAAAACAGGCAGTAATTTTTTATACACAACTGTAAAAACTTCAAATGCAATAAAGGAATGAATTCCAAAAAAACTTTATAAGTTGTTTTAACGCAATAAAGAAAAAGCAGTCATATAAAACAGTTCTACAGCATTATTTTGAAGTCAACTAAAACTTTATAAGGTTCTAATGCAATAAAGAAATTGCAGTCATATCAAAAACAGTTCTACAGCATTAATGAAGTCAACTAAAACTTTATAAGGTACTAATGCATTAAAGGAAAAAGCAGTCATATAAAACGGGCTAATATTTAACAGTTCTTATTGCAGCAGCTTAGGTTTGAATGGAAACGACTATTGCATTTCAGTTTAGCTTTGAAACATCTACAACGATTTGCTTCACACTTTTTTGAACCCCTTACAATTGCATTTTGCAAAACCTTGACCGCCACTCTTTGATTCATACTGAACAGCAGCCCTCAATGAAATCTCGATTGTGTGCCATGACATCATCTTAATTTAGCAGTATCTGGGTGCACAAATCAAATAATGATTTCAGTGCATACCGGCCTTTGTAGAACACAAGCTCTAACAGCTTTGTTACGTTACATGTCTTTAAATTTCTATTTCACAATTTTTAGTTACGATCAAGAATGACAATGGTGATATTATTTTTATGGTCGCATCTGTTTTTACATGTCGATCAACTAATGGAACAAGGACGGTAACATTGTCACCAGGATTTCCAGCTGCAAATTCTATTCTACAATTTACATAAAATATAAACAAAAACCATTCGTTTAGCTTATTTTCACTAAAACCTTCTCAGAAGGTTAAGCCCTCTTGAAATGTGACTGTGAATACTATCATGCAGGTGATCTATGAAATCTGATGCTTGCTGGTTACTAGTTTTTTCAGCCTTTTGTTCTTCAACCGTGTTGATATTTTTAATTCCATTAGTTAATTATTATGAAATTATTCCATCACAGATAAAGATTTCAGGAAATGTTTGTATAAAGATTGGGCAAATTTTCAGGCATTGTTAAACAATGCCTAAACATTTTCAGGTTCAATCTTATCGACAGTGCCCAGAGTGAAACAGCTTCACTTGTCTACATTTTTGAAAAAGTTTCAGGCAATGTCAGACATTGCCTGGACCAAACACTTTGACTGTAACATATATACCATCTAGGGTCCTTGATATTACCCATGCCACTCTATGACCCTTGTGAGTGCTTTCATAAATAGTTACCTAATGCAAAGTTATTTAGCTACCATTCTGAAGAAATTATTATTGTGAATATTGAACAATAGCAGGATATACAGTAGTCAACTTTGTCCATATTTAGACTTAAACTCCCACTTTTAGATTCAATCGGGGAGACAGCTGAATGCTTTTCTGAGGTGTAATTGGTCGCAAAATTTTCGAATTTGTGTGACCTATTTGTGATATTGTTGCTATGTTTGTATTTAGTTGTTTATTGTAATTCTATGTTACATTATAAACAGAGATTGGAAACACTATTAGCAATCTTTTTGGGGGTGGAAAGAAAGAGGAAGAAATGGATGGTAGTGTGGAAGAAGAACAGAAGGATGATATTCCAACTGAGGTAAGAGATCTGCTAGCGTGTTGTTTTGTCGGAGTCTGTGTGACTTATATTTTATGATTGTAATGTTGGTTCGTGTTTCTATTCATTTTGCTTGTTCAGTTTTTGAATTCTATTATATAGTTTATGTTAAACTTTCCCGAAATTGTCCAGATTTTATTCATATATAAAACTCTTGATAGATGTATAAAATTTATTGATATGTTGTATTTTACATGTTATTGTGACAATTTATTTAGTGCTGTAAAGCATAGCTAAGACAAAAATAAAGATGCTTAAATTGCAGGCAGTGTAAGTTATTTGAGGCTTAGGCTAAATGAATCTTCAGGTTCTCTTTGAAGAGTGGAAGAGAGTTGGACTTTGTAATAAGACAGTGATAATACAAGAAATTCCCAAGAAGAGTATTTGCACAGGAATGCACTCTATTACTGATCATAGCTGACCTTGCCTAGGATTGAGCTGTAAAAATTGTACATTTTAAGTATAATGCTTCATTAGAGAATGTTTGTGAATGTGGTAAATGCACAGAGCATTGAATAATGTATTTTACAGTGACTTGCTGCTTTGACTCTTCCATGTTGTCATTTTTCTACAATTGTTTTCTCTGTCAGAGCAGTCTCTTTGTTGTGTTTCATGGTTCTTTAAATTTCTATTTCCACAATTTTTTAGCTGCCTGTGACATTAAAAAAAATGGTGTTTGGTTTACTTTTTATGTGTTTGCATCTGTTTTTACATGTTGGCTAAAAATTTTTAATCCTGCAACAAAGAGTAAGAATTTTTGCACACTGGGGTGTTCTGATGTGACATGACATGACATCTTTATTTCTTTCTTCATAATTTCTCCACAATTTACATAAAATATAAACAAAATAACATATACATAAGCCTATGTACTTATTTTCTAATAACATTGTAACTACTCAGAAGGTTAAGAAAGAAATAAGAAATGGTTACTGAAGGGATCATGGATCCTGCATGAAAGTATCCAGTACATATGAAATTTTATAACGATAGCAGACATAAATTAAGAAATTAGCTTCATAATTTGAATTTAAGTAAAATTGACAAACATAGCATATAAGTGTGTGTAACAAGATAGACTATAGATTAAATTAAAGTTAGAAATTGTCTATTCAATGTGGAATTTGTTGATAATGATTTTTGGATAATTAATTTTTAAAAACCCATTGACTGAATTTTAACCTAGGAACTAGTGATATTAATTATGCTTTTTCACTTGATGAACGCATTAAATGAAATTTATATGAAGTGGCAGGTATTTTCTTTTTTTGGCGCAGTATTAACTTCAGTATTTGCAAAGAATTGCACCAGTGTGTTTGCTTAAGGAAGGGAGATGGACTATTTTTTTTGCCACTGAACACTGTTACCTACAGTGAGAGATTGTGTTTTACTTGGACTTATGAATCAGCACAAGACAGATCGCGATGGAGAACACTGGCCCATTCTTGTAGCCAACCGTTGCCAAGCGACGACGGCACAATGACTTGACTTGACTATGAATCTAATGTTGTTGTTTTATATCCTATTCATTTAGATGTGCACAGTTAATTTTTCTTTATTATTTCTGGTAACTGATTAATATTGATGACAGTCCAAAGCAGAAAACAGTTCTAATGCACGAAATGATTCAAAGTCTGACGGTGAACAGAAGCAGAAAGTAGAAACGACCGAGTCGGGGCCTGAAAACACTGATGATGATGATGATGATGATGATGATGATGATGATGACAAAGAGGAGGTTTGTTTTGACCCAGGATTAGTTAGTTTGTCTCAAAGTGCCATCATTTGTGAATTTTATACCATTTCTACAGAATATTCCAGATTAAAACCCATTAATGGTTTTTTGGAATAATATTTTCCACATATTATCACCAAGCTTTTATTATTTTGATATTTATATTTAGTTTTATTAGGTTGCTTTGGTTTTGGTTTCGTTTGCTTTGGTTGTCGTTTGTGGAATTTTTTTCATTATTTAATTACAATTGAGTTTAAATTTAGACAAGCATTTGTTGCATTCGTAAATTGCTTATCACACTTAGGTTTATAATGGATGCTAATTTACTAATTTAATTAAATGACGGTTGGGATGAAGATTTTACTTCCAATGACTTTGTGCTCTATTACTGAAATATATGAGTTCAATTAAATTATAGGATGGTAAATTAAAATTGAGAAAATATTTATTGCTTTCTATCATGAATGAGTGATTGACTTGTCGCCTGAGAGACACCAAATCTGTTAGACCATTGCCGAGAAAGAACCATGCAGAACTGTGCAATACCATAAATGAGATGCATTGTTTCATCTCATCAATATTCATTAAAAAAAGTTTGGAGAACTGTGATTGGTCACTTCAGGAAAAATGCTTTTTTTCTGGATTTAATAGTAATGTCCCAAGAAAATTTAAATGTTGCAATTTCACATTTTATGCAAATCATTGTTTGATAGCAAATTTTGTGAGATTTTGCGTTAATTGAAAAATAACATGGGAAACTATTCAAACTAACATAATGAATCATCATCATCCTGCCACTGGGCAATGATTTGGGTTAACTGCCTGCACAAAGTCCTGTCTTATGCAACTCAATGTGCTTCTGGTACTGTCAATTAAGGTCCATTTTGTGATGTTATTCAGCTAGGTCATTCTTGGTCTTCTTCTGCATCTTTGTTCTTCTGTGATCCTTAGCATTAAGGACTTTTCTATAGTATTTCCTGCCATGCTATATTTCCAGAATATTTCACAATTTTTTTCCTGCTTTGTGGAGTACTTTCTCATTAGTTCTTTCTAGGTATGTGATGCCAAATATCTTTCAAAGGCATTCCATTTAAAATGCTTCTATTCTTCTCTCCGTCCTTCTTCAGCGTCCATGCCTCGCAGCAGTTTCAATGCCATTCATTAGGATCTAATAAAGTAATAGGTTCCCAAGCCTTCTACCTGTCGCTTGCATTGGCCAGTCTTTCAGGGTTCCTGCTAGGCCTTCATCACTTATGGTATAGCCCTAGCAGACAATCCCCTACTTGACTGTACACTACTCCACCACGATGAGGTGCAAGTCAGTCTTTGTAGTAACATAGAATGAACCATATGTCATTATTTAGAGAGAGTTTATTGGCATTATTCTTTCAGGAAATTGGAGATGAACCATCAGAAAAGAAACCTGGAACAACAGAGGAAAGCAGTAAGGGAGATGAATCTCAGACGGTGGGTCTTAATTATTTTCCATTTTTATTTTGATTTACCTGAATGTCTAATCAGGTCAGGTCTTGTCTAATCGGGTCAGGTCTTCATCCTCCAGCTGTATCCAGCTATCGACTTTTCCATGACATCCCTCCAAAGTTCACTGTTCTTTGCTATTCCTTCCAAGGTCATTCGGTGTATTCCATCAGTTTATCTGTTCAGGTCTCAGATCATCTCCCAAATCCATCCACCCATTGCCTTTTTGGTCTTCTTTTGCTTTAGAACTTTTCCCCTCTTGTATGTAGTTGAAAATTTGTTTTGGAATTCTTATTCTTTCCATCCTGAGTGAGTGTGTGTCCGGTCCATTTCATTCTTCTCATTGTGATTACTAGTATGACTTGAATCAACGAATGTGTGAACTGCACGGCTCTGTTCTAAAAAATTATCTGTCTGATTTCTATTTTGTAAAAAAATATTCTTAATGCATGCTACGATTAATATTCCAGTTTTTCTTGATTACCTGGGTATAATACAACTATTCAATTGTGATTGTTTTACCTGCAAATCAGGATGCTGGAAAAGCCTCGGAAGAGTCAAAAGATGATAAGACAGGAGAGAATGCTGAAACAAAAGATGAAAAGCTGGAGAGCAGCTCAGCAGATGATCAGGTCAAAACGAAGGACCAAAAAAAGGAAGACATGAAACCAAAACTGACTACCGTTAGAACTGAAATCAAGGCTGAAAAACTGGCAAAGGATTTGACTGATCCCAGCAAAGAAAAGCTTATGCTTTCAAAGAAATTGTTAGTATTGCATATTTGTGCACACCATTCTGTAACATATTCTACATACACTTGTTTTATGTATTTCTTTTAAGTACAAATATGACCACTTAAATTATTAATTGCATGTTGAGCTGCTGTTTGTGCCTTGCAAAATGCTTATTGACTTTGATTGGATGAGTTGATAAAATCATTCAAGTATGTGTTTGAGTGTTGGATGATTTTGCAAAAATTCGGCTCTTCTTAAATTGTTGCATTTAATTTGGTTTGGGCAGCTCTGTATTGTGTTGACTGTGGTCCATTAGAATTGACGATTTGAAGAAACGAGATGAGGAAAAAGCATTGCTGGAGAAGGCAAAGAACGAGATTGAAACATTTGTCTTCGAAGCACAGGACAAACTGGAACAGGAAAACTACAAACTGTGCTCAACCGAGGAGGAGCGAACTGCAATCGGTGAAAAACTGGCTACTGCTTCTGACTGGTTGAATGAACAAGATGACTCCACTCCAAGAAAGGTTTGCACAATTAACTAAGGAGGTATAATTTTTGAGAATTCAAGTACGAAATTAACATTGACACATAATCATAATTTGGTTTCACAAACATTGACCAGACTTAATTGATCTGTAACCAATTGATGAGTATTAATTTTGTCAGGTTATTTTATTGAAAAAGTGACTGTCAGATGGTGTTTAGTTAATGGTGCCTGCTACTTGGTAGTATGGATTTATTGCAGTTTTCAAATGTGTATGTCTGATTACATCTTTGTTGTTAATTGCCATGGAAAATGGAAATAGTGGAGATTTTTCTTCAATCTTATAGCTGTCTGATGTGAAATTTTGATTATTTTGTTTTTCAAAAGTAAAGGATTTATTATAAAATAGTGTAATGCCTCATGCACCATGACCTCATTTTGTTGCTTTGCTTACTAAATCAGTTTGGCAGTGTTTCATATCATCGAAAAGATTTTATGAATTTCTCTAACGTTTGATTTTTCTACATCAGGAATATGAATCACAATTAAACGATCTGAAATCAGTGACAAAAGATCTCTACGGCCGTGTGTATGAGATGCTTGAGAGACCTGCGGCCATCGAAGCCCTCAACTCTCTGCTCAACCACACGGCATACTTTCTGTTTGGAATGAAGAACTTCACTGGAGAAGACCTGCCATTCACTCAAGCGGACTATGATGCTCTTGAAAAACTCGTCATAGATACAGTGGTTTGTTTTGCTGTCAGATCAGTCACTGATCTGATGTTTTCAGGAGAGTTTTCTAGGTGCTAGGACAAAATGTCATGGGCAAAATGTCATTGGGACAAAATATCAGCAGATAAAAATGTCAGCGGACAAAATCTAACCCTAACTATAACACTACCCCATGACATTTTGTCCTTGGACATTTTGTCCGGCCACGGTTTTCTAACTTCTGACTAAATGACAGCTTCTATGTGGCCATAAATTGATTAGATAAGCTTCTTTTTAAGGGTTGTTTAAAAAGAATCCTTTGGGAAGGGAAGTTTGGAAGAGAATCTGGGCAAGTATATAAGAGTAGTTCACTAGCTTCCGGTCCTTTTTCTGCTCATGATTCTTCTCATGATAGTTATGTTGACATGTGGTATATAGCTATACATGTTTTGTGTAATTTTCTTAGAATTTTTGGTTATGAACATTCTGGCTTGTTTAATTAAAGAAATAAGATCCTTTAACCCCTTTACCTTGCATTCAACTGTAACTCAATGTAAAATGGACTGATATATTCGGGGTCCCTGCTAAAGGGGAAAGGAAAATTAGGGTTTAGGAAAATCAGGCTTTCTTTCCCACCTGTAAGTCTTTATGAGGAGAAAGGCCTAGTTTGATATTTTAATGGCCTGTCATTTTGAAGAGAAAGCTAAAGCAACTAAAGAACGTCTTTAGTTAAGGTAAATAATAAAACTGTGACTCTTAAATTTTTTAAAGCTTTTTGCATGTGTGTCACGCGTGTGTGTGTTTTATTCTTCAGTTTATTGTTTGATATTTTCATAGTTTTTAGTTGAAGCAACCTTGACTTTTGGTCTTTTTATCCTTTGCCGTTGTTCAAATTTGTTACCATTGAGTTTTTAGTCCAGCGTTAAAACCATTATAATGTCATAATGCCAATTATAATATGAAAATTGCTATTTTAAGTAAATCCAATCTTTATTGTGCCACTGCATTGTGCATTTGTGAAGGAATGGAATAGAACTGTGAATGAGGAACAGAAAAAGACTTCACTTGCCGAAAACCCAAAGTTCACCGTTGAGGATGTTGCGATGAAAATTGCGGCACTTGACCGGGATATGAAATATCTGATCAGCAAGGTGAAGTCATTCCGGCCGAAGCCTAAAGCGAAAGTTGTGCTCACCAACAAAACAGAATCGGCAGACAATGAAACGAAAGCTGCAGGTAGATTGTCATAGATTAGTGGCGGCTCCACATGGGGGAGCCCGTGCTCCATATTGAAGGTTCTACCCCCCCCCCAGTGGCCCCGCTGTTGGGACCCTATATATTAAATTTAAAAAATAAAAAAATATTAAATCAGATACTACTACATATCTATCAACAAATGGTTGGCCCCCATGCTTAGAAGTTGCCACCAAAATGCCCCTCCCCCACTTGCCAAATCCTGGAGCCACCAGTGTCATCGATCATTCAAAGTTGCATTTATTGTTAGTAAAATGAGTTTGTTGTGAGTCAGAATCCAGATAAGGTGGGATGATGAACCGAGATTTTTATAGCAGATCTATTCAAATTTCACTCTGCTGCCAGATATATTTGTTTTTTGTGCGGTGTTTTTCCTTCCTTATTGAACATGTACCACATGATTCTATCATTTAATTACTGTAGTTACTTAGTTTTGGTTTTAAAAAAAGTGTGTGAAATTTGTGTGAGTTTTCAGCCTGATTGATTCAGGGGAGGGCCTACCTTTCTTGTACCATGTTAGAATAGCTGGGCACCTCCATTTATTTTCTGTTCCTCTTGCATTTTGACATCTTCATTGGATTTATATCCACTTTATCACTTTGACACTGGCGGCATCTCCAAATTATACATTTCAATTTATTGACAATCATTCTGAACATAATAATAATATATATAATAGAACAATTTTTATGTTATTGTATTTGATTTCAGATAACAAAACATCAGATAACAAAACAACATCTAAAAAAGATGATCCGCTTGATCAAGACTTATTTGAAGACAATGGTGATGATGATGGTTTGTGAAATTGTTAATCTGACACTCCACTTTGTAATATAGTATTATTTCTAACTTGAATAGCTTTTGTTTTTAACCAGAGTGTGCTTTGCTGTTAGTGCAATTTAATTGTTGTATATAATTGGTGTAGAAATTTATGTTTTGATTCTCATTTTTGTTTGCATAAGCTAGGCATTTTGTTATGTAATAAATAGAGGCCTCTCAGTTACTTTATTAAATAATATACTGAACACCTTTAGAGGAGATTTGTAAGGCTGTTATAGACATTTATTTATCTATACCATGGCTTCAGTCATTATAATTGTCCAACTGCTTCTGCAAAATATTATGCAACTTTTGAATTAGTGAGATAAAGATGGCATAGCTGGTTGATGATTCAGGTTTTATTTGTATTTTTAAATGAGAATTTTGAAGCATATTCAGTTTTATTTAATGCATTCTGATCTACTTTTTTGTGACATCCAGATCAAACAGCTGAAACTTCTTCTAACAGCACACCCACTGAAAGTTCAACTAAGAAAAATCAGAAAGCTAGCCACAAGAATGACGATGAGCTCTAGTGTCGACGTTTTCAAGCAGGAACATTTGAAATATAGAATGGCAAGACGTTGGAAGTTTATAGATCTTGTTCAGAGACATGAGAGGAGAATGAACGACATTAGATAGATGCAGGAAAGAATGTTGTACTCTAGCTTTATTATGACTAGAGAGGAATGTTGGCAAGATGGATCCATTCCTTTGGTGTTATTTTTGTTTTCAATGGTAAACGTTCTGAGAAACTTCAGTATTTTCAGTTTTCACTGTCTTTTGAAGTGGAATATATCATACTCGTTTGATTAATTATTGGCAAATTGTTAACTTGTCGATGAATTCAGTTTTCTCTCTTATGTGACAGCTGTGCATTGTCTGATTTGCAGGAGGAAGGGAGAAATTCCTGATCACTGCTTGCTGACTTGTCCACTCTTTAAATAGGAAGGGGGAAAAAGGAAACTGGGGAATTGGCAATCTTCTTTTCCACTCCCACCCCACAATTGGTCTGGACCCCATTGCACTCTCGAATACCCCTCTGAGTGCTGTGAATTATTTTGGGGTAATTGCCCCAGAATGCAAATTAACTACTTTAAGATATGACTGCTTCACTAGAGTTACATTTATAAATTAAGTTGTATTTTCTGTGGTCATCATTATAAATAAAGTTTTACGGCACAACATTTCTTTACAGATTTATATTTATGCATAATGTCAAAAACTATGTACTTGCATGACAGTAATGTCTGATTATTTTTATTTGAGGTGTTTGCAGTTTTTTGTAGATTGTACTGTTTTAAGTCTATTTGTTCAAATGTCTCAGTGGTCTGTTAATAATTATATTGTGAAATAGTTCATTCTGAAGTTTTACATGTTTATGCTGTGTCCATTTAAAGAGACTGAAAGTCCCAACAATGAAAAGGAGTGTCTTGCTTAAGTACTTTTATGCTTGTAGATTTAATCGTCATCTTCATCACACTCCATAGTCCAACGATGTAGAAGTGCTCGTCCATGGCCCTTTTCTTTCTTTGGCCATGTGTATCGCAGTTTGGGTGTTAAGTTCAGTCCATTCAAGAATATCGTTGATCCAGCTTTTCTTTAGTCTTCCTCTTTCCATGCATTCGATCTTCCCATCATCACTGTCTTTATTAGTCTTTCATTTTTCATTCAGCAAATGTGTTCAAATATTGATATTTTCCTGTCTGACCTTGTCCGCAACAGTTGTTGTTCGTCTCAGGTTTTTGCGAATGGTATCATTTCTAATCATATCTTTATAGCTTATTTTCATAATTTTTCTATGACTTTATTTTCTGATGTCTTATTGTCAATTCCCCTGCCTCAATGAAAAAGATATCGGGCAGTGACAGAGACATTTGAAATGCCGATTTACAATTACCCCTTGACATGGCGCGATTTGTGACCTGGAGCAGTGGGGGGAGGTATGTCGAGCTTGGGGGATGTAGTTGTTGGGGAAGTGTAGCAATGGGGGGATGTAGTGGTGGGGATGCAGTTGGGCAGTGGGGGGAATCCCTCCTTCCCCTTACAAATCGCGCCCCGCCCCTTGGTGGATCACTCAGTACAGCATCAGCTTAACTACTGCATTGATCTTGTCAGCCAGGGGCTACTTTGGCTTATTAGTAATTAACGCGTCTATTTTTTAAATGATCTGTTAGATTTTATTGTGTTTTTATATGTTTCCAATGCCTGTCCAAGAAAGATCTCTATTACAATACCTGCCAAAGCAGCCGCAAACAATGCCAAAACATGTTAAACTACCTATCAGTTGGGTAGAGGACAGAAAAGACGAGTTTGGCAAAAAGCACTGGAGAAGACGCAAATTTTCACTCATTTAGTGCTTGAATGCAAACAAGATTGATTTAACATTACATGTACATTAGTCAACTAGAGACAGATCAATATAGTATACAGTACACATTCTGTCATAGCTCTTTTCTCCTGATATTTTACTTAGCTTTATGGATATACAGTACGACCTTAATTGCAATTTTTAAAATGGCAACTATCCAGGGCTGAAAAAAACTATGGCTTTTTGGGAAACAAAAGTTAGGTTTTAATGCTTGGCATGTCAACACCTATAAACCCTTCTGTATACATATCAAAACCTAAAAAACCTTTATAGTCTTGCCACATAATGTGTCTTGCTGCCTGCAGAGTGCAGAGAGTAAGAAACTCTAAAGACATTAAAATGAGTTTTAATTTTTCTATTTATAGCAAAAAATCTAAATGTCGACTTGTACAGGTTTTTTATGTTTGTTAAAAACCAGGTTTTTTAAACCCACATTTCCAAACTGCAGCTATCTCATACAGTCACAAGACTTACCGGAATTAACCGAAGAAAGTATGGCGCGTCATAATTAGTACATTCGGCGACGTTTGTTTAACCGGAAGTGAGTTGGCGGCCATGATGATTTTGGACTTATTGTCGGGATCAGTTTGAGCGCATCAAGATGTCTCAGATCCGTGTAATATTTTCTTCTTAATTTTTTCTTCTGTTTGCCGAAATCGTGTGAGAAATTCTGTCGACGGCGACAACCGCAACAGTTTGTCCGGACACATGTTAGAATTTGAACGTGCGGTTGTGCAGCGCAGTCAATCGTGGATATTATAATTCCTGCTGTATCTGGCGGTCCAACCTATATCTGTCGTTTTAGGGGATTATATTGCATTTTGTCGGGATTTTCGAAACCCCATTAATCATTGATTCCTCTGCCAGTTTTCGTGACGGTTTGCTAATCTATCGCGCAGATGGGAATTTAGCTCTTCACTTCGTTAACCTTAGTCAATTCCATAGGATTGTGGTCAATTCCAGAA
The DNA here is from genome assembly GCA_018105865.1 of Metaphire vulgaris. Lineage (NCBI taxonomy): Eukaryota > Metazoa > Annelida > Clitellata > Crassiclitellata > Megascolecidae > Metaphire > Metaphire vulgaris. The sequence continues at coordinate 16,091,682 of CM030837.1, forward strand.
TAACAGTGGGTATTATATTTCTGTACAATCAGAAGTCGTCGATTTCATCTAACGCAACAGACGAGTTGCTTTTGCCACCGAATAAATCGCATAGAAGACGGGCCACTCGAATTTTAAGCCAGTGCTTGCCAGAGAACGAAGGTGTATTTCAACCCGGATTTAAGTTGGCTGGAGTTCCGCCAGTCTCTTAGATGCGGCGATATTAGGAACGATCTCAGATTACACGATTTTAAAAAAGCGCTTTTGTAGACAGTATGCAGGCCAAAGAGCGTCTTCAGAAATTGGAGCATTTGTATCTGAACGGAGTTCAGCAGAGTGATAATCAGGCATTCAGTCTGGAAACTCTTCTTGACATCCTTGTGGTACTCTATGACGAATGTTGCAGCTCAACTCTGAGAAGGGAAAAGAGTGTGTCAGAATTTGTTGAATTTGGTAGGTATTTGTGAACCTAAGTTAAAGGATTAACTCCTAATTTGTTCACTTATTATAAATAATTGTAATCATGAACATAATAATCATAATCATGCCTCTAACTAATCATGTGTAATTCATGAGTATGATAATTTTATTCAGTAGTTTCCTAATCAGATCCTGGTAATTCACAAAGTATTTCTTGATGTTTTTTTTGGAACCAGTCACGAATGAATCCAGTTCAATCATAGGCTTTTATGGCATTGCTTAATAATATGTAGCATCAGTTAATGACACACATAAATATATGAGACAGACTTTTCAGTGCAATGAGACCAGCAGACTAGTTTTCATTCTCATAATGATTTAAAAAGACCCCGCTTTTCATTTATTAATTTCATGTATACCACTGTTGAGTTGGAAGCTACAAGCAAAATGAAATCATCAGTATAATTATATCAGCAGGATGTGCCGAATGGCCACAACTGGCTTCAAGAACTGATGATGACGATATATTTTGAAAGTATTCACTTCATGCTTTGGATTGCTTTACATATTATCTCTGAGAGTTATGGAATCTAATTCTGTTAAGGCTTTGCAAGGCTTTGGCATCAGTTTTGATGCACAGGTTGTCACTGATGGCAGCATCTGAGTTCTTTGTTATCCTTTCTTACTAGTTGTTGTTGCCTTTGTTTGATTGCTTCTTATCAGTTGCTGTCCTTTGATGCTATAGAAAATTATTCTTATCTGTTACTTTAATATTTGTTGTGGCAGATTGCAGAATTGAATCTGTCAATGAAGATAGTTTAGAATTTAAATGGATCCTTAGAATTCAAATCTGTGAAGGTTGGATGAGTCTAGCATCTTTTGGTGGATGTTTGACAGGGTTTATTTTTTGGATGGGTTATTTTGGTTCGTTGGCATTAGTTTCGTGTGGTGTTGTGTTCAATGTCTATCATAGTCTCTCTCTTTCTCTCAGTGTGTCTCTATCTCTGTCTTTGTGTCTGTCTGTCTGTCTGTCTGTCTCAGTTTAGTCTTGAGATTATTTTGCATCTCATACTCAGGCTTTTGAAAAGGATATAATTTTCACTTGGTATTAGTCAATCTTGTCAGTTCAAGGAGGTGCTTTTGGACTATGGTCTTGGTGAGCATGCTGGATGGATTTACCCTATCCTGTCAGTCCATAGCATTAATAACTCTGATTTTGACTGCGTTCATAATTGTGCTGGACATGCCACAGGGTCCTTTGATAACTGTCCCTCTTAGTTGAGGAAGCGGACTAACTTTGCACTGCCCTGTATCTGCTCGAAGATTCCATTATTAAGAGACTTTTTGGAAAAATAAATGGTTAATTTGTTTTATGCAGTGCTTTGTCTCATGGTAGTAAGTGCTATCGATCTTTTAAAGTTTATTGTAATTAGAATTTAGGAATATTGTAGAGCTTTGAGTTAGAGATTATATTGCTAAAAGATCAGCTGTTAATGTGTTAAACTTTATGGATGCTGAGAGAGAAATACTTGTGATTTGTTCTGTATAGTTTGGTATGAAATTTTAAAAAACATATATGCGTCATATATCTTATGATAGCAACTGAATGGCTGCATTTGTCACGGGTGTGAAATTGTTATTAGAATACCGAGAGCTAATTCATGATGTTTGTATCTGATTGATAATTCTTTGATTTCATTGTGTTGCAAGCCAGCACCAAATATGTGATGAACATAAAATTGTTGAAGTTTAAACCTGCGAGAAATTTGAAAATTGTTCACAATCATGATTCTCTGTGTCTGTAATAATTATTCAATGTTTTGTCTTTGCTGAAATCATTTTACAGGTAATTTTGAAGTGACTTTCACTTAATTTTTATTGCATGGATCAAGAGCAGTCTTCCTGTCCAGTCGTGGCCTTTTGTATGCCTTACATGTATTGGTCATTAGTTTTTAGGCTTTAACCTATAGATTGATACTAGTGTGTTGGGTATTGTTTATTATAATTATGATTCTGTTGGATGTATGCTATGTGTTCTAAGCTGTCTTGTCCTATACCATACTGTCAAATTTGTAACATCAGTATGTGTTGCATTCATTGCACTGTCAGTTAGTTGAGATCTGATGTTAGATTATGATAGTGGCACCATAGAAGTTTCTTGATTGATGATTGATTGAGAGTGTTAGAACTGCCCTAGTTTATTAATTATTCACTCACTGTGAGTGGTTGTACAAGGTTCAGGAGGTGCTTTTGGAATGGGGTCATGGTGGGATGGGCTTTATGGATGGCTGTGGCCTTGGCTTTTGGCTCTAGGCTGTGTGCCTGTGGCTATAGATGCCTATGCTGGACACTGTACAGTGCCGTTCATAAGTCTCGCATCACCCACCTGCTGCCTTTTCTCGACTTGTCCTATCCTGACGTCATAAATCCATATTATTATTATATACCAATTTGTTGAAATTCAATTTGCACCAATTTCCGCAATCAATTTGTCTCTTTATGAACTTTCCAATTGATTATTATGCAAGGAAGCATTAGAGTCTGATTCTGCAGTTACCGTCACAGAATTAATACTCAGTGCTAAAAAGTGAGCTAATAAACATTGACTAACAGAATTGTCACGCAGGTATTGGCTGTGGATTTGATGCTTCAATTGGTTGTTCATTGATGTAAAAGTATTTGCAGAATCCGGCTCTAACGCTTCCTTTGCATAATAATCAATTGGAAAGTTCATAAAAGAGACAAATTTGCGGAAACAGAATTGAATTTCAACAAATTGGTATATAATAATGTGGAATTATGACGTCCGATTGGTTTGGATTTTCAAGTGGGTGTTAGAAATGTTCTCTGGTTTTGTTTTGACCTTAGCTGTCTGCTGCCATTGCATTGCAGCTTCCAGGATTACAGTATAATTGCTGGTAAAATATTGTGAAAGCCACACTTTTTAACTGTGGTGGTTTGGATTTTCACCAGTGTTAGAAAGCGTTGTTGATCTGTGCAACAGAAGTAACAATAGGGACCAGTAATAATGCTTTACAATGCAGTTTCTGTTTCCTTCATAATATTTGGTTTGCATGATAGATTTTTGATACTTATCATCAATAAAGCTTTCTAAAAATGTCTGTAATGTAGGCTTTTGGAAAAATCTAAATTTATATTAAAAATAGACTAATTTATAATATAGGTAATAAAAAGGGGATTGTTTTCCACTTACCCTGTAGTAATGTGTGTTCAGGTTTAGCTACTAGCTGCATGGCAGCAGTTAATGACCTTCTGAAGTCAAAATTGTAATGTTTTATAGCTTTGGCTAATGCAATTTATAATAGCAACTCATTGATCTAAAACCCTGCAAGAGAACCAATCGTATGTGTACTCAGACACTCAAGAATGCTGAGACATAGCAATGTAAATTTCCTGCCAGTAATTGTAATTTATTACCTGACTTATGTGATGCAGAAAAATTAATAGGCATACTTGTGTCTGGTATGTAAAAATCTTGTTTTACCAAGCATTGTAGTGAACAGCTTTTATTTTTGTTGTTACTTAAACTACAATATTGTAGTGTAGCACTTATGTCACCAAGGGCATTCCAACATCATGTGGAATTGCAGATTTCTTAAAAGTCTTATGCGATGGAGAAATTTCAAAGGCTTATTGTGTTTGAATCTACAAGGTTCACAAAAAGTTGTGGAGGAAGCAAAGGCTTTGTTAAAACTTGTCATGCAATGTAATCAATTATTCTTATTTTAGATTTGCAAAACACGCCTGATACAGTTCAGTTACTGCAGATGCAAACACAAATCATGTAGTACCTCTGCAGGCTATTATCTATTATGAATTAGCTATCAGTGGGTATGTCAATGCCAGTGGGTATATACCTATTTTGCTGTGATCTTCAAATCGCTTTACTCTGGACTAGGACTGCCACAGTAGTGTAGCGAGGGTATCTGGTGCCCTGGGAGCAAGATGTACCGATGGCACCATCAACCTCCAACAGAAAGCCCTGAGGAGCAAAAAATTTTGGCGTCCCCTCACTCTGTGATTCGGTGCCCCCTCTGTCTGCAAAAAAGGTTGCTTATTTATTTTACTGACCAAAAACCCATTTTGGTGCCTCATCCCCTACCTAGGCATGGGGTGGGGGAGAAGTTGCCTCCTCGCTTCCCCATCGATAGGCCATTGGACTGCCATTTCAGTCACATGCAACTAGGTAGACAAAGGTTCTTCAGTGCAAAATAGAGCAAGAATTTGAAGCTCTTATCACTTTTCCCACATCCAGGAGCCAGAATTGGATACATGTTAATTGGTTTTAGTGAATTAGGGCTAACCTGGCATTTTTGTTTATTGGTCATTGTTGTTGTTTCAACTTGTTTGTACTCATTTCATAGGGATAGGTTGGATAATTGAGTGGCAAAAATTGCAAAGATTATTTAATTCCGTGGTGCTCTTTGAATTTTCGCCAACGGGGATTTTGAACTCGTCAGATTCTGGGAAGTTCAGAAACTTTTGAGACCAACAATATCCAGACTTTGTTGGCTTTAGCTTTGAAAGCTTTTCCCGGATTTTCTGTTCCAATTTCCATCAAGTAGGCTTACATGCACAAAATCAGGCAGTCATCATCATCATCTTGCTCTCTGCCAACTCTTATTAACTAGACACAAAATGTTTCCAAGAAGTTCTATCTTCTGTTAATCGTATTCCTTCTATGATTGAATTCCTTTCGTGTCCATGTCTTCTCGGATGTTGTCCATCCACTTTTTCCTGTTGATGTGTCCATACCAGTTGAATATTTTACTTCTAATTTTGCCGATAATTGTATCATTTGGGTTGATATACTGCCTGATGTCTTTGTTTCTTATCTTTTGTAGCAGGGCTACTCCAAGGATTCTCTGTAAGCAGGTCATTTCTACCACTAGCAGCAGACTATGTTCAGTGGGGAGATTGCAAAAAATCTGGAGCAGGAGAGCATAAACATAAACACTGAAAGTCACAATATGCAACACCATAGTACTAGTAGTCCTGCAAACAATATACGGCACAGAAGCATGGAGTATGCAAGAAGCAAAAATCAGGCAGTACTAGCAACAAAATGGCAATTTGTATCTTGGAAATCAGAATGATGTAAAGTGTTGCCTAAATCACAAAGCTTGTGCAATGAAAGTGTAATAATTGGTGAAACCCACCATATGAATACAAGAGGATCAAGAAAGTTTAACTTAAGAATGATGAAATTGCTAAATTTCTTTCGGTTATTGTTTGTCTTCTTGTTAAGTAAATACAGAATTTTCAACTCAGGCCTGAGATGATATTAAAGAGCATAGGCGTTGATCCCGTGAGGGTCCTGGGGTCCGGACCCTCACTAAAATTTGGTTGCGAGGGTCCACAATGCATTGGACCCTCACGGAAATCTGAATGAATCTATATTGTACTGTTGTACGATTATTTAATAAATTGATGTGCTGGATAGACAATACACGTAGATATCATCAGCAAATGGTATTTTGGAACATTAATAAGTAATACACTGACACACTACCAGCTCAATCGGCTGCAGATGGTTCTTAACACCTCTGCCCGGATGATCTTCGGAGTTCGAAGGGGAGAGCACATCTCCCCTTTTCTGAAAGAGAAGCTACATTGGCTTCGCATCCCGGAGCGTGTTGCCTACAAGAGGTGCATCCTCACGTTCCGTGCCCTGCATGATCCAGCTTTCCCGGACTATCTGGCGTCGTTGGTCCTAAGACCATCGTCTACCGACAGGCGTCTGCAACTGAGGTCCAGTCGAGACGTCAGACTGGTCGTTCCTCCTCCGTCTCGAACGGCAAAGTTTGGCGAGAGGTCGTTCAAGTGCGGAAACCCTATTCTTTGGAATGCATTACCCGGCCATGTGGCCAGAGAGTCCAATCTTGAATCGTTCGCAAGGAAACTTAAAACTCATTTCTTCAAGACATCGCATTAGTGTAAAGCGCTCTAGCCTTTGACTTTTCGTTCATGTTTTTGTGCTATATAAATCGACTTTCTAACCTAACCTAACCTAACCTAACTGTAAGAACTATGCTAAAAGGGTTAGGGTTAGGCTAGGGTTAGGCACAACAACAGGTGGACCCTCACAACTTTTACTACAGATTGACACCATTGTTAAATTAAACTTGGTTGTTGGCTAAATGAATTCAGCCTTACTGGGTACTGTTAATTGATTATGAGGTGATATAATATGCCTACTGTTATTGATTGTGTGTTGATATAATGTGCCTGGATAGTATGTAGCAGCTTGTAACTAGTTGATATCTTTTTGTGCAGCCATTCCTCAATTTTTCTTCACATGTTGGCTTCATATCATGTTGTTGAAGGATGTTTTGCAGTGAAGCTCTAATGTAAAAAGTCTGGTAGTGTATGTTTTTGAGCCATCGGAGATTTTGGAATGGAAGAGAGAGACATTATTTTTCCAAATATACCCTATCTTCTATATTTCTGTTGCCCATAGAATTTGGACATTTGCAGCTGAAGGCACGATGAATGAGTGTAAATTAAATCAATTTGGCTAATGGAATCTGTGACTTTAGCAGATTTAATGGACTATAATGGTAGTACTTGCACAGCTGGGCTATTTGGAACCTGTAGTTGGTCAGTCTTATGTAAGGCTGGCATGTACCAGTAGGTTCAAGGGCTCAAGGCATCCCTGATCAATCTGTGCTGATTGAATATTTTGAGTTGCCCTCATAGCATTCATTTGTGCTTTGAACACTGTCTGGTATTTCAGGTATCTGGTGATAAAATTTATGCTTAATGTGCAAAATTAATGCTTAATGTGCACAATTCCCCAAATTTGATGCTCTTGGTGGGTGACCATCTGAAGTAAGTATTGTACGTATCCCTTGTAGTGGTTGTACCTGGGCTTTTAAGGCTTGGCCATTGGAACTGGCGACTGATTACTATGGATTACAGACTTTGGATTTCACCCAGATTGAGCGCTGGTGAATAAGCTGGTGCAATGCGCCAAGCTTTTGGGCAGTGCTATAGAAATGTCATCTTACTTGTTGGTAACATAGCATTTATATGGAAGAGCCCACAGGTACTTCCGGTACTTTCGAGTACCATCTTGTTGTGTGGATGGTTATATGAGTGCTATGTTGGCATTTGGAGGAAATCTAGTGGAGCCAGTTCCTGATTAGAATACTAGATTAAGGACCCATACTGAGCTGTCTATGCAAATGAATTGCAGGTGACAGATGCATTGTTGGCTTGCAGAGACTGCTTTGGGTGCTTTATTTTATTTACAAGGGATGTGGGTGTCTGTCCACTGGGGTTCATCCACTGTCTGGCAGCTGCCTAAAATTAAGGTGACTTGTCTGTGTTGACTGCACCTGCACTGCAGTGTGTGTGTGTGTGTGTGTGTGTGTGTGTGTGTGTGTGTGTGTGTGTGTGTGTGTGTGTGTGTGTGTGTGTGTGTGTGTGTGTGTGTGTGTGTGTGTGTGCAAAGAGACCTATAATTTCCAGTACAATGGTTGAAATCACTGGACCCATTTAGTGTATGTTCTTTAGTTAAGTGCTGGTGTTTCAAAACTTTCTCCACTTATGCTGGAGAACTTGACAGCTGTCACCTTATAATGGAATACTCAAGCACTGCATGCTAATAGATTTCCCTTTGTGAATAGGGTGTGTGGTTTGATGCACATATGGTCAGTATTGCTTGGAGACTGCATTTAAGATATGTTGGCAGGTTCTGTTCAAATGCCTGTGAACTTGGGTGATGTCTTACCCATTATTTGTAAGAAATTCAGTAGAATAGAATTAGTATTACCGGTAGATAGGTTATTGGGTGACATGCAAATTTCCATTCTGTCTAGACTGAGTGAAGCCCTGTGGACTGGTAGTGATGCCTATTATGACATGCACTTTGGTTAGACTGCTCTTCCCCCCTCCCCCTATGCACCTTAATGGCCATTTCATTTCAAAAGACCACAAATTTTGTTTTATTAATGTTGCTTTTATGTCAATCTATTTATTCTTGTTTTTGTGGCTTTTCCAGAGTTTGCCCACTAGTTCATTCATTTATTGATTCGTTCGTTCATTCATTCATTTATCCATTCATTCATTCATTCAGATGCATGTAGTCCCCAATAAAATGCACTAGATTATATGCATAAAGTGACGGATAAAGGATAAAGTTCTTTCACGTGGAGCTGAGATATATTTTACATTTGGGCATAATAGCCTTGAAAGATTATGCTTGATTTTCGTAGCACTTTGTCATTACTGGAATTGTTCTTGTTGGTTCTCACTTGACTTCCAGTTTGCCTGATTGATTAGTGTAGTTGATACTGTGCAGGAAAAATGAATGGAGCAGAAACACAACTATAGAGATTAAAGGGTAGAGTATCTTTAGTAAGTACATTAGTGCTTTTATCGCATGACAAGTAGTGCAGCAACATTGGTAGTATATCATTCAAAGCAGATTGCAATACTGTTATGGAATTGGCATGCATTTGCTTAGCAGCTTGCAGAGGTTTTTGGACAGCTCAGCAAAGCAGGAGGTGACTTGTTATGGATGCACAATTGTCTACATTGCCTTTGAAAAGAAGTTATACATGGAACAAACGTATGATAAAGAAGATGGAGAAGAAGGTACAGAAATGGATCGAGGCGGTGTATGACCAGGGTTTAATCTAGGCCGTTTCCGGGGAAATTGCCCTCCCCCGGAAATTTCAAATTTTCCCAGAAATGTTGGCATATTACATCAACTAACAGCAGCCCCTAGTTGACTTCCTCCCGGCTTTTTCAGTTTCCCCCCTCGGCTTTGTCAGTTCCCCACTCCCGGAGTCCAGGAGTCTAGATTAAACACTGTATGACTTGGATGGACAGTATGGAAACATGAACTAGATTGACAAAAGGAAATAAAATTGACAAAGGAAAGAAATAAAGGTAGAATAGTGGACCTGTGAGTTAGATAAATCTACAGTGGCAATGCCCTTACTGAATTATATTTCATTTCAAGTTTAAATATAAATCTCTGGTCTCATTTGGCTGAATATGCCGTGCTAATGATGGGAGTAGTGTCCAGTAAAAATGTCAAGTGAATTGTGTGTATAAATTTCAGTGAAGTTGGGTTTGTGTGACCCTGATTGTTTTGGTGTGACCTTTGATTGATTTAGTGATTTCTGAATACAAACAAGGATCTTATTTTTGATATTGTTACAGTGTTGGTGAGGTTCTTGTATCTATGCAGTACAGTTGTACTTTGTTATAACAGGCTCAGTTATAATGTATTCCCGGTTATAAAAGTACCATACTGTACGGTCCCATGTGATGCACTACCATATTGGATGGTATAGGATATAACATATCTCGGATAGAAAGTACAGTGGATCCCACTTAATCGCATACTGCTTAATTGCATAACCCGCATAATCGCATAACAACATAAAAACCTGAACCAGTGTTTTATCACTTTGTGTGTACAATTAATTATCAGACGTCCTGGCTATTCGCGTAGCCCAGTAAATCGCATAAGCAAGGCTTGCATGGCACCTATGCAATATAGCGGGTTTCACTGTACTAAATTTTACAATTTTTTCTGCGTGGCTTTGCATACATTGAAACAATCATGCATGGTTATCATCAAGCCCTGTAAGCTGCTCATCTCTTTGGTGATAATATATTTTTAACGAAAGATAACACCTGGAGAAAGTTTGTCTTGAGATTGTCATTATCTTTGTGTTTTGGTGCTAACCAAGAACTAGGACCTGAGTGAATATGAGCCATGCTCAGTTTGATTTTGCTCCTGGTATCTTCAAATGTGATGATGGTGGCTTAGCCTCTGCCCCTGATGTACTATTGTAAATATGAAGTATGATGTTGCCTTTCAGTCAGACAGCTGAGTTACATAAATTATCTGACCGGGGCCTCCAACAGATGTTGCACCCAGGCAGTGAGCTTGTTATACAGTATATTCCGAATGAGTCAGCTTCTGTTTTTTTTCTTCATCTCTGATTTGATGTTCAGTTTCAACATTCAGGATCCAGAACTCAATTTTGTTGCACTGCAGAGATGTGCTTTGAAAGAGTAGAATTAAACATGGCTTGGAGAAAGTGTTTTATTTAATTCTCTACCAGAGAGTAGAATTAAACATGGCTTGGAGAAAGTGTTTTATTTAATTCTCTACCATTTCTTAGTTAAGCATGGGTGCATTCAGAAGTGTTCACTGAATGAATATAAGAGCTGCTTTGGCCAGAATTGTGTCAGTTCACTCCAGATTTTATAGCTGTCATAGTAAAAATTTATAATTCATAATCATTATATAGGAGTTGGTTTATGTTCCAGTACCAAAAAAATCCTTCATTGAATTATTCGTTTTTTTGTTTCCAAGAATAGTTCAGAGCAAATGATTGCTAAATGCCAGTAAAGCTGTTGGCAGTTAATCAATGAAACCAGTTGAAATAAGAAAGGTGTACAATCTTTTCTAGCTGGAGGAGTTGCTATTTATAGTCTGTAATTATTATTGCTACTTGAGAATGAAAACCAGGCCATACCTGAATTAATTTATTTAACAGAAATGCTACTTAAGTAGTTCCATTGTAAAACTCTTCTAAACCTGATAGCTGAAACACTGCTTTTAAAATGGACAGATGAGGATTGATTGAGTCGACTTGTGTCTTTAAAAGACTAGGTTTAGGAATCCTTGTGACTGAAGGGTCTAGTAGTGAAAGGGTTAAATATGTTGGCATTCACAGTGCTTTATACTGGTGATGAGAAAAGGCAGCTCTGGGTGTTTCAGTCCTGTTGTCAGAGGCATAGTGAGGGGAGGGCAAGTGGGGGCATATGCCATCCCCCCCCCCCGGGCGCCGAGGTGAGGGGTCGCCAAAATCGGGTTTTGGGGTAATTTAAACAGTTAAATACATAATAAATAAGAAGAAACAAGTGTGGCGACCTTTTTTGCTCGTTAGGAGTATAAGGAAGAGAGGGGCACCGTGGAGAGTTGAGGGGTGCTGAGAGAACATGATGTGACAACCTTTTTGTGCTTGTCAGCAGTGTTGGAGGTGCCAACGGTACACTTTGCCCCAGGGCGCCAACGGTACCCTCGCTAGGCCTCTGCCTGTTGTCAGGATATCACCATTTCTTAAACTATTTATGTTAATAGATTTTACTTATCGTATTAATAGTACATTAGAAAATAATTAGATGAAGAACAGAGGCATTATTGAAAAATTTAACAGTAGCCTCAATTTTTTTAAAACAAATTTTAAAGATGGTACAGGATATGGCCCCATGTATTCTACTTTTATGCTAGACCTGCTGCACTGATCTAGCATAGAAGCTTACCAGTACTCGAATTTATAGGTTTCCTGAATTGAATTTTTCTTCTTTTTTATCCTGTGCTTCTATTTATCTATTTTTTATGCTTGACTGCTGTTTACTCTGAAAAATGGCTGCTAGTTTTAGTTCTTAAAGGATAAAGTGAGTATTTCACTGGGTAGAACAATCCCCATATGCTCAGCATTACATAAAGGTGAAGGTCGCTCAACTGGTTCAGTGCCCTTAGAAGGGATGATAGATTGGCACCTTCAGTTTTTTTACAGTATTATTGGCTGCAAATGGTTGTTTGCCAGCACTCCCCTCTACCCAGTAAGCACCATATCTAGTCACTGTTGAGTCAGTTGGGTAACTGGGGACAACACAACCCAAACTTTCTGTCATAGCCGAGGTTGGAACCTTCGACCTGTGACAGGTTGAATACTCTGATGAATGATCATGATTGAAATGGGAGGGGGACAAAACGAGCTGAGTCATCAATTCTGTTTACTGTGGGCTAAGTTTGATTCTTTGAAAGATATTTTTTTCATATTTTGTTTTCCATTTAGGTGCAGTTTGATCACAGAATTCATACTGGGTTAATTGTTTCATAGGGTTATTGTAAACTAATTGTAATTTTGCTGTGCATGCAGTTATTCATTATATGCGAATTCTGTTACCTGCTGTGGGGGTATGCTTTCATTTTAAACTGAGTGAATGACAGACACGCCTGTAACAGACAGGTGATGTGTTTATGCAGTTATTCTAAGCAGCCTGATTGATTGTTTAAACTAACTTGTACATCTAACTTGTGCTTCAGCCAAACTGATAAATATTTGACTTTTAAAACTAGAGTTACATGTTGATAATAATATTTGATAGTTGTATGAAAGTACCATTGGCACTATAGGTTATTTACCTACTAATAGAAGTACTAGAGGGAAAGCTGGGAGGGAAAACTCAAAAAGGGTGATCAAGGACAATGATGCTAGAGTGGATGTTGATCCAACAGCAAGGAACAAGTAAGAAACCCTGAAAAAAGAAAGCTGAAGATAGAGAGGAGTGGTGACGCTGGAATATGGAACCTGTTCCTGGACAGAGCACCCGATGATTCTATAGGTTAAGATTTCTTGGCATTACTTTGGATGGAAAACAATGTAGCCTATCATTAGTTTTTTTTTTCACACACACACACACACACACACACACACACACACACACACACACACACACACACTGTTTTTTCAGTTATTTCATTAATTAAGGCACTATTATGTTCTTTTAATACTTTTATGATAATGTACTCTTGTATGTTGCGTGTAAACACTGTTGAGTTGAAATAAATCCATTTTTACATTAAAGCTTAGTTTGTGAAATTGCCCAATTCTTAAAACTTGGCAAATTGCTGTCATATTTTATCTAATGCTGGGCAATCATTTCAAGGTAAACTTTCTTTGGCTTATGGCACAATTTGAAATCAAGAATTTTATATTGGCTTTAACACGTTGACTGCGGCACAGTTTTTTTACCAGTGCGGGCCGTTATGCGACCTCCGTGGGTACAATCTCCTTGGCTTCGGATGCATTGAACAGAGGACGTCATATGATGCCCTCAGCGCCCTGCAGTACCAAAGTAAGGACGTCAATTGACATCCCCAGGGCTCAAAGTGTTGAAGAAATATCCAAAATATATAACAATATTTAGTAAAATCTCCTAAGTAACTGGCCTTATGTTAATGATCCTGTTTTAAACAAAATTATGAAATACTGAACTGGAGAACGTTCTGCTTAGGTTGTCATATATTGGCAAATTTAACGGCCTGACATTGCATAGACACTGAAACTTTTGCCCATCTCTGTATTTGATGATGGGCTTTGATGAGGTGTTATTTTCAGCTTCTTGTTGGTGATGAAGGTTTCCAGTGTTATTTGACTAGTAACAATAGCATTGTCACAGGCATTGTCACAGGCATTGTCACAGGCATTGGCACGCAATTCACCTGACATTTGAAGCATTTGAAACATTCTGTTGACTGACGGTGACTTCAGTGCCATGCATGGACAATTTTTTTTAACATTTCAGTTATTGATGATGATGATGATGATGATGATGATGATGATGATGATGATGATGATGATGATGATGTGTATGATGAAAGTGTGGTGTTGTCATTGTTATTTTTGTAATCATTGGCTTTAGAATTGAGTGCTGTTGTTATCTCTTATGTGCAGAAGATTACTGGTATGCACTGAAATGTCATGAATTTATGTGGCTTTTTGTTATTTTTTTAGCTAAGCCCGTTGTGAATTCAGTGAAACAATTGAGGCTGCAGAGAAATGATTTTGAAACTCTCAAGATCATTGGCCGTGGTGCATTCGGAGAGGTGAGTTGAAATTGAAATGGTCCCTTTCCTGTCTTGTGTGAAAATTAATGGCCTCTGATAAGGTAGATTGGGTTATTATTATTATTATTATTATTATTATTATTATTATTATTATTGCATGTTTGTTAACACATGTATGTTAAGTCATTCACAAAGTGAAGAATCATCTAATTAAAGAGCATATCAGAGATGGAACAAATTGTACAAGGTTGCTGCATAGTGTCTGGGGTCAGATTTGAACCATGCTACCCTAACCATAACTCCCCCCTCCCCACAATTCTACCACTACTCCACCGCATTCCCTAATCATTTGTTGCATACATCTTTGCTGCTGGTCTTTATATACAGTAATTGTATTATGAGTCTTTATAAGTCTTTATAATTACGAATGTGAAAATACACAGAGACTGGAATAGGTTTGCATAGCTGCCTCATGTTATTGGATGTGGACACTTAAAACTGAACAGTTGACCAAATTAGGTTTGTGTGCTTGTGATCAACAGTTTCAGGTTGCTTGTGTTGAATAGATGGACAGCGATTTGAGTTACTTTTAGTTATATTACTAGAGTCATTGAGTAATTAAGGTGTGGCCTAGGCATTGTAGGGTGTTCAACATTCTTGTCTTTTTATATAAATAACATTCAAATGATTTTTAGTATGAATTTCTGCATAGATTTATATTTATTAATAGTTATTTGTGTGAAGAATTTATGTATGCTATTAAAATTTGACATTTAAATCTGATGTTTGTTTCGTTAATTGTTTTTGTTCTTCTTTGATTTTGTATCATAACCATTTCCATTCATTGTATGTTATATGCTTGGATTAATATATACTCTTAGTGTGTGTGTGTGTATGTGTGTGTGAAAATACTGAATTAAAAAATTTAAACCTATATTGAAATGATAATTATCAATGCTGCTGCAGTTAAGACTATTGCTTCTTAGAAAGTCATTTCGAAACTGAAAATTTACTATCTTTATCATATATTTGCTGCAGATGGTGATATTGATTCTTACCTTGTATTAGGACGTTCAGTCGTTCATGCACTGGATGTTTACCAGAAACGATTCAGTTTTTTATATAATTTCCAAATCATATTCCCCACCTTCTTGTATGAGTCACAAGCAGATATTTTCTGCACAAAGTCTATGTGCAGTGTGCCACTGCATCGCTGTGTGCTGCTGCAGCTGCTGCATTGATTATGTGCTATTTACTAGTTAGGATAAAAGCATGGTTGCCTGGGTGGTTGATTGGAAAGTATATGTCACTCTAACTAAGCTCAAAGCTTTTAGCAAAAATGATGGACGAGCCCCGAGAAGTCTTTAATTTTTCATGGGATCCCTGTTGAGAGGCTGAATGAGGGAGGCTGTCCGCATTTCCGTTGTTGCCTTTTCTTCCTTCCCGCAGAGTAAACATCCAGTGTACTTACTCGTTGACAGCCGAGTTGAAGCTGAAAGCATGTTGAGGCATACACGGCTGAGAGAGGGCTTGAATCCTTGGACTTCACAACTGGCAAGTCCAGGTCGTAAACCACTAGGTCACTGCACGCTCATTGTTGTTGAATCTTGATGAAACGTAGTTGCGCAAAACGCTACTAATTTCCTCCTGAAAAATGTAATTAAAGAGAATGGATGATCTACACACATGCCTTCCAACGTTGCCAGAAGAAGCCATGATACGGGCTGCAATTTAGAACATGAATAAATGATTGTTTGATTCTAAATAGCAACAATAGAAGTGTGATGCTAAAAGGGTATTTTCTAAGTGATCGAATTACATCAAGGATTTGCTTTAAGTCTTCTCTTGCCCATTATTAAGTTGGATAATAATAAGGAAATAATATACGAGAAACCACCCTGGGAAATGTTATATCAAGATGACATTACATTTAGCAGTATATCTAATCTAATCTAATCTTAAACTTCTATAGCACCCCTTTCATAATGCACAGGAGCATCAACCGATGGCACACCAAATCCAAATCACTAAGGATCCAGGTCAAATCACCAGGTCATATCACCCAGTTATGACAGATCTGATAAAGTGGAAAAACCATCTAGAATCTAAGGGGCTAAAAGGAAATGCTAAGGTGATATTCAGTGGTGTATATGAACCTCAAAGTGAAGAGAATCTAATCTTAACTTGTAAGGTATGCAGTGAAGATGTGCATGAACAATGCATGGCAAATGCTACTTATCCCTTAACCTCAAAATCAAAATGGAATAGTCCTGACTTGAGGATACTGAGCAGGGAATAACGGAAAGAGTGAAGAGTTTCTGTTAGTTTTGTGTGTTGAGGGTGGTGCTAAGCTACAGTAGGACTTCGTTATAAAGGACTCGCACCGCAATGTACGGTTTTGCGTGATGTGCTACCGTATTGGATGGCATTGGATATAACATACTTCGCATGTAACATACTAAATTTCACACACCCGCTAAGTACGTTATAGCAAAATACGGCTTTGAGCTATAAAAATTGAATCTCTGTGACCTAAGTGAGTACTAGTCCTGCGGTGCAATAGAGATGTTAGTCTCGTGCATGCTGTGTTTTACAAGGCTCCTCCTGTGAGGTTTATAGCTAAGCCTTACTCTAGGGCAGTGGTTCTTAAGCGGTGGGTGGAGGATGGGGGGAGGGGAGTTTACAAATTCTTTGGAAATTAACCCTTTCAGACCAGAATTTTTTAAAGGTGATAAAAAAAAATTATTATCAATTTTTATGCCAATAAACACGTTATGAAAACGGATCAAATGTCATTTTTTTCTACACTTAACATTTTATATATTTTTTATACATGTCCATTGCAATGGACATCAGTTCTCAAATGGTGTTATGTCAACATAGGCAATCATTATTAAGAAATCATAATTGAGTTCAAATCAAAAGATATAAGATCACAAATACATTTGGTAATTCCATTAGATTCTAACTTTCTCAACAATTGCCACGATGAGCCATCGAAAAGCAATTTCGTGCAGGAACAAAACATAAATGTACTTGACATTTGTCACAAAACACGTGAGTTTTTCCTTTACAACTCTGTCTCTTACAACGAGTTGCTTCCTTTTTGGTGTCGTATTGTGGCATATGGTCATAGTTGTCTTTTTGGATCTCTAAAAGTGGCCTCTTTTCAGCATGTGATCGACCTTTTGCTGAATGTGTACTAGTCTTCTCAGTTTGGTCCAGAGATGAGGGTCGACCTCGTTTCTTTGGCAAGTTCACTGGTTTATTCTTCTGCACTAGTGCTTCAGCAATTTCCAGGCGAAAAAGCAGCAGGTCTTTAATGTCTCTTTTGGGAATTTTGTGGCGCTCAACTTCACGTTTATACTCAAACCAACTGTTTACAACTGCCAAGTCTAAGGCATGAGCAACCATTCGGAGTGTCCACTTCTTAGATTTGATAAATGTCCTGTATTGGCTGATCATCTGATCAAGCTTGTCCACACCTCCCATTGCTGCATTATAGTGCTTAACAATTTCTGGCCTTTCAATCATGACAAAAGATTTGGATTTTTTGTCCCAACGACGTACCTCATCTGTAGCACCAACACCAATGCAGTTTGAAGCCAAGATGACAGAGCGATTATCATACCATTTCACAAGTACTATTTTTCCATCATTACTTGTAACTTCATCAAAACTGCCTCGATGCTTGGCTAGTTGCTTATCATTTTTTAGAGGAGGATTGTGGAAACGGTTTAATCTTGCTGTGCCAGCTGCTAAAATATTTCTTTCTAAGAGAATTTCTAGAAGATTGTAAGTTGTGAAGTAATTATCAAAAAATAGACGATGGAAAGGATGTTGAATTCTCTCACTCAGATGAAGCACAACAGATGCCCCTAAACCATAGTTTTTAAAATTCTCCTGTGCCAATTCAGTCTTTGCTCCTTGGTACAGTACAAAATCATAGGCTAGCCCACTTCTTCCACACAGGAAAAAGAGTTTCACACCCCATGGACTAGGTTTTCCTTTGACATACTGTTTTACAGATAAAGTTCCTGTAAAGGGAACCATCTGTTCGTCCACTGATAATTCTTCTTCGACCTCTAGTTCCAAGCAACGCCTTCTTATAGAATCGAAAAGTGGACGGACTTTGTAAAAAACGTCAGTTTTGGGGTTTTCCAAGTTGTTGGCAAAATGCCAATTAGTGCGCAACTGAAAAAATCTGTCGCGACACATCTTACTTGTTTCGATAAATTTCAGCCAAATTGAGGAATCCCAGTACATGCGTATGCGAGGTAATCGTACTGATCCCATGAAAATATGAAGGCCAGCTAAAATTTCCATTTCATCACTACTAACAGGTTTGAAGCCTCTTACTCCTGTCTGTACAGCATACAGATTTGTCATTTCTGTCATGATATTGAAGAGCTCATCTGTTATATATTTCTTGAAGAATTCATATGGAGACGGAATCTGATCATGTATCTCAAATAAATGTGGAACTTCCCAACTTTTGTCTTGTGATGTAAATCTTCGGTTACACCATTTAATGCTCTTCTTATCAGTAACTTTGAATTGTAAAATTTCAGTATCTGATTCTTCATTGTTCTCATTTGATTCATCTTCATCGCGATTTAGCTCATTGTCGGCATCCTGCTGTTGATCCCCGACTTCTGGAATCAGAGTCTCATCATCACTGTCCAAATCCTCTAACTCTGAATTATTTCCGTCAGCCAACTCCAATAATGATAAAACTTGAGCACCGGTTAACCCTAACACAAAAGCAGAACAAATACTAAATCACTACAAATAAGTAACAAGCACAAAGTAAATATGCATCCTAAACCTATACTTGAAGACTACCAGATCACAGACCCACTGTCCATTGCAATGGACAACGGAACAGAAAGCTCATCCTATTAGGGACGCCATCAAAATTTATGCCAAAGACCTGTTTTCAATACTGCAATAATAACTATGCGCTAAAATAATTTTTTTGTTGTGAAAAAAATCGATTTAAGTGCTTACGATGTTGTCAAAAAATACTTACTACGAGGTCGAAAACACATCTCCGCCATGTTGATTTTTTCCCTAGAGGTATGCTTTCATAACCGAGTAGAGGTATGCGCAACTTGAACTAATGTCCATTGAACAGGACATCAGGACTGAAACACTCAAAACATGATTAAACCTCGAAATATGACTTATAAGCCTGATGTCCATTACAATGGACGCAGGGTCTGAAAGGGTTAAGTCTGTTTTAAAGACTTTTACTTCTATGTACTCTGTACACTGTGCAAATAATGTAGAAATTTTTGTGCTAAATTATAAATTCTAAAGAAAATTTCCACTTTCTGGCATGTGCACAACCTGTGCCATAATATGTTTATTGTAGTTTATACCGGTAATTATAATATTTTTCAATATGTTGTGGAGCATTAACTTTTTTCTTGGGATAAGGTATGCTGGTGAGGGTAGGGACACTTTGCTCTTGTATACTTGTTTCAGGGGTAAGTACTGGTAATCATAAAAAGTTTAAGAACCACAGAGAGACAGACAGACAGACAACTTTAGTGTATTGATTTTCTAATTATTTCATTCTTTCATCTGATGTTTTGTGTAAAGTCTGCCTGTGTCCTATCTTTTGCATTCTTGTTTGGGTGCTTCTTTGTCAGCTGACCTACTTCTCTTATTAAAAATCTTCTTGTGCTTGATCACCTGTTATCATCTGCACATATTGCCACTGTTGAAGCTTTAAACACACCTTTTCCATCTGTTCATTATCTTTCATCCTTTTGTGTTATCAATTGTTAGAATTTGTTACTGGTTTCAGAATGTGTTTCTCCATTTTCATTATAACTGCTAATGACTTAGGTAGGTGTTATGTATTGTTCTCAGCATTTCCCAAGTTGTCCTTGTATTGCACGAAAATGAAGATGGTAGACTTTCTTTGAAATGCAGTGCTGCAAAAGGATTCTGAAAATTATATGGCATGTAACATATATAAGATATAGGCATTGCTGAAAATAGAGGGGTGCAGTCTGATTAGTGGAACTCTGGGACTTGTTGGACACAACACAAGAAACCCCCTTAAAGTGTCTTCCATAAATTACGTCACACAGGTTTTCTATTTAATATTTTTGAGTTTTTTGTTCAATTTCCTGCAGCACAGCAAATTTTTAACTTCAGACAATGATAAAATTTAACGTATCTCAAGCAAACAAGTGTTATTGCATAATCATAAACGTCTCTTAATATACTTCCTATCAGGTATATTTAAGGTTTTATTTGTGCTGAAAGTGTGACATCACGCTGGTCATTACCACCCTCCCCTGTTGCAAACTGTCACACTTTCCCCCATCGAGTGTGATGTACTTTATGGAAGGCCCCAGAGAAATTCTACGGAATTGCCGAGAACTGTGACGAGTGGAGAAGATTTAGTGAACGCCAAATTCGATGCATGTAACGATGGATTAAGTGAATGGTTCTTCTCTTGAGTCTCGGAAGACGCTCTGAACTGTTTTTCCTGGAGAACTCCGCTTCCAGGATAATCGGGTGTCTACATACCATAAATTCCAGATGGTCAGATGGTGATTGGCCCATCATCGGCTGTAGTGCCACGCTGAACCAGCAGCTGAACCAGCAGTTGAACTGGCGGTGCAGAGAAAATGGTTGGCAATACAGATGACCTCAGTAACAGTCTTTTCAGCCAATCATATTGCTGCTTTTCTTTGGACAACTGACATGGAATAGAATGGAATTGAGAAGGAAAAATAGTCTAGTTTTTTTAGGCTTTATAATACTGGCAGAACTTGATTGTCTGCAAATCAATAATTGTGAACTACTCATTAAAGATGAACTTGGGGCATCAATTGAATGCTGTACTAGTTAAGCCTATAGTGAAGAACATACTGGTACCCTAGTTTCCGGTGCTGTGTTGGCTTTTAACCCAGTGCACAGTAATTGGTGTTGTAGTGGTTACTCAAATTGATATTGTAAGTAATATTGCAACTTAATCTACTTAAAATTTGTAATATTTAAAATTATAGAATTATTGTCAAGATGAGACATTATGGAAAATGGAAATTACAGAACCACATCAGTTATGCCTTTTGGTGTGTGTTTTTTGTGTGTGTGTGTGTGTGTGTGTGTGTATGTGGGTGTGTGTTTTTGACTGTTGTGCACAATCTAAGTTAAGAGCTTGGCAACAAGAAGGTAGTTTGATTCCTGTTATCTCAGTTTATCTCAGTTGTAGTTTTCCAATGCAGATTAATTACCAGTATTCATGCCTGATGCTCAAGTACTTTTAGCAGTGTCATCAGTGGACCTAAATCATTTTTGCATGCAATACTGATTTCATTATACAGATCTTGTTAACTTGTTAATATGGTTTTGCTGCCCCTTTTATGAAAGTTGTGTAGCAAAATTATTCACCAATTGTAGACAAATCTCTTAGAATCCTCATCACCATAGTGTTTGTTTAACTGTAAAATTCCGTTATAATAAACAACCTAATGACTGTAGATCTTTGTCCTTATTTTCAAAGTCTGCAATAGTTGAGTTTGCCCCTTGCTGTAAGGAACCTTAGGGCCTAGTCTGTTGTTGCCAAGATTCCTTCAGAATGGCTCTTGTTGTGAATGATTCAGCAGTGTTTTACATCCTTAAGTCATACTTAGCCTAATTCTTTAAGTGGAACTGGACACAGGTCTTGTAAATAAACCTATAGCAACCAATTTGGTGGCTCACCTGTGTGTACTATCACTATTTAATTGCAGGATTTCATCAGATATTCAGTCTCTGAACTTGTAAATGTAGATCTAGTTCATGTGAAAAACTCAGTCTTCACATGATTTTCAAATTGGATAAATGTATTTATAACAAAATCAATGCATTGTGCTTTAATTGTTGTAGAAACTTTTGATGAAAATTTTAACGAATGATATCATGCAGGCGATGCCATGTTATTTTTCCCAGGTTGCTTTATATTAACCCCTAAATTTTCCTTGATTAATTACTGGTAGTGATGCAGTTTTTTTCAAGTATGCGTCTTTCATATTTTTTGCTTGTTTTGTTTGAGAAATTTCTCTAGGAATTTTGTTGTGCTAAATAATGACATAGATACATTTCATGCATGGTAATGGAATGTAACAAAAGCTTTTGAGGAAGTAAGCTACATGCTGTACATACTGCTGAGCTGTAATAATAAATTCAAGTTGATAGAGGAAGGTCAGCAATTGTATACTTGTGCTCAGCATGCAATGTACACAATGTAACATTCTATTTTGATTTCTTAATATTATGATTGTTGTATACTGGACATCATTTAGTAGTTAAGTTGTTCAAAGTCCCTAGGCCTAGAGCCTATAGGCGATGGCTAGCTTTAATCCTGACCAGCTACCATCCAGTCACATGACCTGGATTGCTATCCCTCTGCCTCCATGCCCCATGTGTGTTTTTGTACTCTGCATATATTTGTGGAGTTTCAAAATCTTCACTGCTGAATATTCTGCAGTCGCTCGATGTTATAAGAAGTATTGATGCTTTTTTAGAAAGGTCTTTTGGACTCGCAATTTCTTATTTATGTTAATTTAATTTTTTATTTTTGTTAATTTCATTTGTTCATAGGTTGCAGTTGTCAAGCTAAAAAGCACTGATGAAGTTTACGCTATGAAGATCCTTAACAAGTGGGAGATGCTGATGCGTGCCGAGGTATGTTTGATATTTCCTATGAAAGATTTCCTATGAAAGACACATGTATGTCTCAATTGACGGATCTGCTCTGCTGAGTGAAAAAAACTTTGTCTCTTTCCCTCAGGCAGCCATTTTGCAGCTGTATTGACTATCTTTTGCATCACACTTGATGCTCTTCAAGCCACTGGTTGCTGCATCCGAGGAGAGCAGTGAATGCGGCAGATGGCAAGTTGGCAACTTTTTGTCTTTGTTTCCCTATGCTGATGACTGGCTCAATGTTTGTCTTGTGATCAAGTGTTGACTCTTTTTCGGCCGGATGAAAGATCCTGTCTCTCATATTTGTTCGCTGTCTGGAAATTGCAACTTGCAATCTATGGTAAATGATGCATTTGGCCAGGATTTGAGACAGGAAGACAGACAGAAAGACACAGACAAAGAGCAATCTGGAAAAGAATTGTCTTAATAATTTTTGATTTGAGACCATTGCAGAATTGTTTGAAATTCGTATTTCATACATGATGTATTTTAAATCCTAACTTAGTGCATAATTTTTAAGCCTATTATGACAAATGTAGTATATGTATATTGTCAAATGTAGTATATGTATATTGACAAATGTAGTATATGTATATTGACAAATGTAGTATATGTATATTGACAAATGTAGTATATGTATATTGAACTTTATACACATGTCTCCAATTAACTTGACCGTAACTTAGATAAAAAGTAAAACTTGTGGTAATCTCTATTAACTTAAGCCAATAAACTGCAGAAAGCAAGCATTTGATCAAGCGTGATCAAGGGTGATCAAATGCTATGGACTGCCTTTAATCTGGTTGTTGTAGTGTAGTGCTAGTCATGTAGTAACAGGAGTAGCAGCAACTGTAGTAGTAGTGGTAGCAGCAGTAACAGTAACATCAGCAGCTGCATCAAAGAGACAAAGGATGGTGACAATCAAGATACCGACCGGTAATAGTGATCAGAGATGGCAATGGGTCTTGACCCATGGTCCATGAAATTTTTAGGACTGGTTCATATTCATTGATAAATAATATCTGCAATGCAATTTTTGCGACTACTTTATGGTAATGATGTCACTCTTTCTTAATTTTGACATGGTTTTGACAGCTTTGAAAAGATACGATAGATATTTAAATTCTCAGGACTCATGGTTTATACATAGGTCACACAGGGAATGAGTCTTTTTAAGTGGCCCATTTTCATCTCTGATAGTAATAACAGATGGCTACAATCTGTAATATTTCTTGATTTCAGACTGCTTGCTTTCAAGAGGAAAGAGACGTTTTAGTGAAGGGAGACAAACGCTGGATCACCAACCTTCATTATGCCTTTCAAGATGACCAAAACCTGGTGAAATCCAGTTTTTACATATTTTTCCTACAAATTTGAGAGATGTACAAGGCTTTATTGTTGTTGTTGTTGTTGTTGTTCATTTTTTGTTGTTCTGTTATTGAATTATTTCTAGCTTGTACTTTTAGTATCATCAGTATTACAGTAACTGAAATTAGGGGGCTTTTTCATGATTTTAAGGTGTACTTCCAAAGTGAAACCTGTGTGTGCTTAAAACAAAAGTCTCTTTGATATGATTTGTTGTTTGTTAGGTGTGGCAGCAATAAGTATGCACGTTTCACCTTTTCTTAAAAACTCTTCACTGACTGCAAAGAATTGAGAACAAGTCTGGTCTACTCAACTCTCCATTCTGATCAGCCCTCATATCTATGCTCTGTACTCACCACACAAGATCACCAGTGTTCAACAAGGACTACCATGTAATTGACACTTGACTTACCTTATTTTAGGACTACTACTGGTAACATACCTCTTTTGCTGGACCTATGTGCTAGAATTTTCCCCTAGTATCTTTGCTCAGCTGACTGTATCAGAACCTTAACCCTTAAACCGCCAGAACCGCATATATTCAGTTACATCGCATATAGCTACAAAGCATCTGGTGGCTTAAAGGTTAAGATCTCTTGAAGCTTATCTCTTCTATTGAACATCCTCCTTAGTCAGAGCTTCTACGTTTGAACTGACTATCCAGGCTATCAACTGCTGAATATCATATCATCTAAGTGATTTCTGATTTATGACTAATTTTTAAGTGTCTCTGACTGATGGGCCCAGTGCATTATTGTTATGGCGCTAAAGAAGTTTCGTGATTGATAATCTGATTGATTTAATTCATTAAAGACAGGTGGACTGGTGGGCTGCAATGTTTTGTTTGGTTGGAACCTATTGTACGCCATCACTGTTTAGGCACTAAGAATTTTGACATTCTCTACTACAATAAAAGTTTCATTTTTATTGTTTTTTGAACATGTGCATATTTTTCTATTATTAACGAGTACAAGATGTTTGTTATAGTCCACCAAAAAGAACTTAATTTGCAGTTATGTATTGTTTTGATGAATTAATTGTATTAGTAATATTACAATACACAATATGGATGGCTGGCACAGTGTGTGATAGTTTCACCTATTGTAATAGAGGATGTTTCTTTCTGGTGAGATTATTTTTTTGCTTGTCATTTATACTCTAGTAAATAAGTAGATGTCACACCATTGTTTGGGAGTTTGCTTAAATAATTAAGTAATGCAAACCTCCAAAATGCCCTAAACAAAACCAGGCAGCGACATGGCTGTGGTGATGGGGGAATGCCAGCGCTAAGATGGGCTCGCTTGCTAATGATTTGGACAGAGTACTCGGTAAGCAGCGATGAGTGGTAAGGAGCAGCAGATGGAACCGATTGTCGTGCTTCTGCACCATCAATGGATTACAGCCAGCCAACACAATATACAAGCCAGACGAGAGACAACCAATACTGGACATGGCAATCGCCAGATGGACGAACCTGCAACCAAATAGACTGCATCCTGTTTAGCAGAAACCTTAGCATGCATGTTGTTTGCTTTTTAGCACTGCCATGAATATATGGTCAGAGGACTGTAGGGATTTAAGTGCTCAGTGAATTGGAAATTCCCTGCTTATTCTATTATGTTATTGCTCCATGATGCTGCTTTTTGCACTTGTTGTCATCGTGCTACCTCCTTCCCTTAGCAGTTATGAAGTTTGATTGGATTTACTACCGTGTCATAACATACTGTTGAACATTTGAGTTAACCTATGGTTGTATCAGTTTATCTTTGTGATTATGTTGTTTTGACACCTGTCTGTAGAAAGACTTGTGTTTGAAATTCACTTACAGAATTTGTTGCATTTTATTTCTATCAATGTTTTGCCATTGGTTTAATAATTATGCAAAAAGGAATTTATACGGTTTTAATGGTTGCCTCTTTCAATATTTGTAAGACTGCCTACCTTCCAACCAGAAAAGTGTACAGCTATACTTTATGGCAGACTTTTACTCCCCATGTGAATGAGGTGGGGTTTCATGCAATGTTCACTGGTGTGTTACCTTCAAATAATGTAAAAGTGAGAAAAACAGTTGTAAATCAGTGACTTACGATTTTACACTATTAGTATTGGGGCGGGAAGTTAGCAGAGTGGTAACAACACTGGACGACTGAGCAGAAGTTTTGCGGGTTCGATACCCGCAGGCGCCCTAAGGTCGACTCAGCCTTACTAGCTAGAGGGCGGTGGTAATTGAGCAGTGCTAAGTTGCAAGGTCAAATGTGGGTCTGGAGAAAGTAATGGCAACCTAATCTGGGATAATGGCTTATACCACCTATATCCATGATTGCCTAGACTGGAGATAACCTTAACTACTAGTATTATGTTTGGTATTAATTTGGTTTTGTTCAGAGAACATTTAAAAGATGAACATCCCTGACAAGCTTTATTTTGGAAAGCTTTATTTTAAACATTCAGTGCAAAAGAACGAATTTGCAAATATTGGGACAATTTGATGATAAAAACAAAGTGTTGCCTAGGTCGTATTTCACATTCTTAACCACTATTTTAAAACTTTCCTTGCAGTGACTGATGCATGTATCATTATTTCTCATTGCAGGTTAATTGAAGACAGAATTGTTTTACCTGGTCAATCAATGAAAGTACTTTAATGCATCCTTCTTCACAATGCTATGTTTAGGGAATTTAGCTATTATTATATTCTTTAATGACATCCGAGAACCTTAATAAGACCTGGTGTTTCATTTGTCATATTCAGTATCTGGTAATGGATTACTATTGTGGCGGAGATCTCTTGACGCTGCTTTCAAAGTATGAGGACCGTCTTCCGGAAGAGATGGCTCGGTTCTACATCGCCGAAATGGTGCTCGCAATCAACTGTCTACACCGCCTTGGCTATGTACATCGAGACATTAAGCCGGACAACGTGTTGTTGGATCGCAGAGGACACATTGTGCTGGCTGACTTTGGCTCCTGTCTGCGATTGAACGAAGCTGGCAAGGTGAGCTCGATATTTAGCATAGGACCTGATTCCGAACCTGCTTGCATGGTGAAAATTAATTCAATGGTATCTGCAGACTGCAACAATATGTTTTTCTGCTTGATTATTAGTGTGGTGCTTAAACAGAGTAAAAAAATTGATTTCGCAATTTTCAGTTGTCTTACCCCTCAAACTATTCCTCTTTAGCTAAAATCATTAGAAAAAGTTTGAGCCTCTTGTGGTAACTATTACTGGTGGCTCAGTAACCTGATAGGTAACGATTATGGTCATTATAGCTAATTTATCTAAAAAAAACAGTGACAAAGGTGTATATCAGCTATGCAGCACTTTAAGTCAAACAGTATTTTCAAATGGAAGCAAGAACATGTAAACTTGCAAAGTCTAAAATTGTAAAGACTACAGACTGCAACTGTTCAGTGTTTAAACAAGAAGTTAGTAAAGAAGTACTGCATATCTGTCTACAGCATTGACCGACTACACTGCCCTGACAATGTCTGTTTCTTTGGGATAAGCCTACCTGTGCTGCGCAATCGTCTGTAATAAAAACTGAAGCTGTGACTCGTCTTTGGTTATGAGGCCGCTCAGTTCTTGTATAAGCGCCACATCACTGATTAGAAGTATTTGTCGCTCAGTGTCAGCCACTGCACTCAAAACACTGGTCTCCACTCTGGTGTTGACCAAATTAGATTATGGCAATGCTACTCTCGCCGGAATATGGAAATACCTTCTCAACCGTCTTCAGTCCGTTTTGAATGCTGCTGCTCGTATGATCTGCCATATTCCACCAGGTGAACACGTAACTCCATCGCTTCGTGATTTGCACTGGCTATCTGCGCCAGAAAGGATCCACTTCAAGCTCGCGTTATTAGCCTACCGATGCCTGAACGGTGTCGGCCCTGCATACCTGGTGACTGAACTGGTACGAGTAGCTAACTTGGAAGGTTGGCAACGCCTGAGATCTGCCCGTTCCACCTCACTGGTTGTCCCAAGGATGCGCCTTCGAACTGTCGGTGATGTCCGTTCCCTGTGGCCGTGTCGAGAGCGTGGAACTGTCTGCCTCCATTTGTGCAGCTCTCTCCTTCTCTCGACATCTTCAAAGAGAAGCTTAAAACCTGGCTATTCCGCAGGAGCTACTTGTGATTTCTTGTGTTTTTGTATGTGTTCACGCAGTTCTTTTAGGACGAGTTACCACATTAATCAGTACGTTGTAATAATAATAATAATAATAATCACGTTCTGCGTGGTCATTTACTACACTCATTGCATGAACTGTCTTTGCCGCTTCCTGATAATCCTCCTGTGCCTCCCATAAGTCTGGGTCCTTATCGAAGTCTGTCAACATGTTCCTTGGTTGTTAAATCAGCAATAAGTTTGCCATCCCAGTAAATCACCAGTGGCACATTGCCTTTAAACTCAGCTTTTAATGTCGCTGCTTGCTGAAATCTGTTTCATTCTCTGTCGGCAAATCGAGTTGCGACTGAGGGCCAGGTCTTCAATGTTATGACCTAAGCTCTGTGCAGTTTCAACAAGAACATGCATCGCCTTTCGATCTGACATTTTCGTTCTGTCCAGAGCAGCTGCAAGTTCTGGTGTTATAATACTGTTTCTGCCTCTCTTTCTCTTTTTAGAAGTCTTATAACTGCAACCTCCAACAGCTCCCTCCTCAGTTTCAGCATATGTATCGTGACCGCTACTGGCCTCATCAGTTTCGTAATCTCTGCTACTGGTACTGGATATCAATACTGCCCTTTCATTTTGCCTTCTTTGCAGGTCTTCCATTCGTTGGCATCTGGCAAGCAGTTCTTCCTGTCTCATGGCTGATCGTTTTTCCTTTGCATCTAAGATTGCATCTACACCTGGCATTGGTCGCATTCTTCCCTTTTCTCTTTGAAGTTGCAAGAACTGTCTGTCTTCATCTATTTGTATCATGCTAAGAGCATCGGCATGGGCAATGTCAAATAGATCATCTAATCTGGAAGTGAACTCAGCCTCTCTTGATTGTTGGCTCAAAGACTGGCGGCCTTTATTCTTCTTAAGCAAACGCCACTCTTCAAATGATCGTTCCAGTTTAGTTTGACAGTTCTGTGCATCTCTTATAGGAATTCTTGCTTTGTGCCAAAATTTTGCAATTTCTTCGACAGTGGCTGCTGATGACTTGTCTAATAGTTTCACGCATTTCTAGGTGATGATGTAGAAAGAAACCAAGTGCCATACGTACAGATGGCAGCTTACTACCAGTCAGTTCAGTCACAGTAGATCCAAGAAGATAGACTATGTTTTGAGATCTAGTTGTTGCTGCCATTTCCTATTTCATTAACCAATTGCAACTACAGCAGTAATAACTGAGTGTGTTAAAGAAATGTTTCTAAAACACTCTATTATACAGCTAATCATATGTGTGTACTGTGAACAAATCAGCATCCACCTTCTAAGTGGCTATTATACCAACATTGAGCTGACATCAGTACTGCTGACTGCTGACAGTCAGCAGTCAGCACACAGTATAAACAATTAAGCAATAAACGTGTCTGTGGAAAATGGAAATGCATTATGTCAGCAGTCTCAAGCAACATTAGTCCACTGGTGACTGCTGATTCATGATGAAGTTACATGATCAATCAATCTCACTATTAAACTGCTAAATTTAAATAATACTGCAACCAAGGTTTTACATTTGCACTGTTTTGCAGCTTAAATCTTTATATTAGAAGCTAGTATGTATGCATTGAAGCTATTTATCTCCGCAAAACTTTAGAGTAATTGAGCTACCTCTAAATATTCTCCAATAAGGCTGATATTTTGCCTGAATTTTTTTCTTACATATACAAACAAAATGGAGGGGGGTTAAGAAGAAGATATTTACAAACTTCAAAAATAAGCACCACCATATTGATTATATTATTGTTACGGTGTTTGTGTTATTTGAAAGCTTAACCATCTTTTGCAGTAGCAAAGTAATATTAATTTTGCAGGCTATTGGAAGTCTGTGTGATTTGAAATGTTAGGTTAACCCCACGGACGCGTAAAACTGGTGTTCCAGTTTCATAACCTATTGGTTATACAAATCTTGTTCCCAAAGTGTTAAAAGATGTGAAGCGGTCCAGTGATTTCGGAAGATTCTCCAAGCAGTCACTTTGAATGTTATGCTCTCAGTGCTGTTGTTAAGTTATTCTTGAACTGTATACCAATACTGCCTGACCAGAGGGGAGGTTCTTCTGTGCATTGAGAAGGTCACTGCTGCCCAGCATCCTGTGATTGGCAGAGTTTAGCTCGAGGCTCAAGTCTCTGATTACTGCGGAGCAACTTGAGGACAAACTGCATCGGCCTTGCAAACTGCAGAGGCGGTAAAAAATAGAGGGTTTACACAGTCTGCCCCCATTTCACTTTTCGCTAGCGAACCAACAGCAAGAGGTGGGTACTGTGCAAAGTCACACCTCACCCAAAAACATTTGGAAAATCGGTTCACATTTACCAAAGTTATGAACGAACATACAGTGGTGTGTTTTTATTGGCTCGTAGTATGTAAAGAAACTTCATTATGCTATCGGCAATTAATTGACTGATTGTGTTCAGAGCTGATAGTTGGCTGGCCTACCTATAATCGGCCATAGACGTTATCTATGCATCTCTAGTAGGGCTGTTATCGGATACCTGAAGACAGTCTGGGTACCCGGGTAGTAAAAGTGGGAAGGATTACCCGTCTGGTGTACAATCTGTCGGAAAAACATTTTGCTGACTGACTGCTACAGATTGAACTTGACCTGTTTTAAATATGTTTTTATTGATGTTGACATTTGGCTTCATTTTAGACTAGTTTATGTAATGATTTTTGATTAATCATATTAAAAGTTAAAATAAGTCTTATGTTGCACATATACAGATCATTATTATTATTAAATAGGCCTAACTGGAAGCGTACCTTTGAATATTGTATGAAATAGGCAGCTTGTGTACGATTTGTGGCAATAACATTATGCTAATTTCCGAACAGGTACCCGTTCAAAATCTTGACTGGTACCCGGGCCGATTTTTGGAAAAAATTGACAGCCCTGATCTCTAGTCAACTTTCCACATGATGACAACGGCAAACAGTAACTAAGTAAAGAGAGAATAGTTATAGTAGTACAATTTATATTTGTTCTGTTCTTGTTAATTTTGAGTGTGGTGAAAACTCGTGTTATCTAGTTTTTTCTTGTGGTTATTCAGGTACAGTCTGCTGTGGCCGTCGGCACACCGGACTACATCTCGCCCGAAATACTGAGAGCCATGGAGGACGGCCAGGGGTTGTATGGCCCAGAGTGCGACTGGTGGTCTCTGGGGGTCTGTATGTACGAAATGCTGTATGGAGAGACCCCGTTCTATGCAGAATCTCTGGTTGAGACCTACGGCAAAATAATGAATCACGAGGCGAGTGGATTCAGTTGTGATTTATCATGCTTTTGTTTCCTGACATTTGATTGGTCGAAACTGGAGCCTGTCTGGATGGCTTTGCACTAGTGGTTGTAGAAGTACTATCACTTTCATGTGAACTTTTTGCTTTAGTTTTATTTTGATGGATGCGTATGGCTATCATTTATACAGTATATGCCAGTGTTGCTTTTAAGTTACTGTGTTGTCTATATAAAGTAATCCGCATATGTTTGTGTGCAAGCTGCCCACTTGAGAAAAGAAAGCTTTGGTTTCTTTTGCGGTGAAGCAGAGATACAGTTAAACATTGCTTGCATTACCAACTTTGTGTTGCATTGCCAACCATTATGCTGATTGATCATGTTCCATTGATATTGTTCTGAACTTTATTTGTTGCTTATTAAATTTAATATTTGACTGTTTTAAAGTTTTCGTGTTGTATGTATTTTCAGAATAATCTGCGTTTTCCTGATGACTGCCCGGACGTCTCGGACATAGCGAAGGATTTGATGCAACGACTGATTGCAACACCGGATGTTAGGCTAGGACAGGATGGGATCAAGGACTTCAAGAATCATCCATTTTTCAAGGGGATTGACTGGGACAACCTAAGAGATGGTATGATACTGGATTTCAAATATGTTTTATTTGAAGTTGATGTGCATTTTTCTAATGGTGGACGTAGAATTTAGATTTTACTGAAGTTGTTTTATGGCTTTGCCCTTTAATTGGTGTTTGCAGAGGCGGTGAATCGCTTGCAAAACCTGTTCTATTGCAACATTTGTGCAATATGCTATTATATAGGCCCACATTGTGTTCACTTGTAATGTATGCTTATGTATCATTTGTCAGTAGATTATTTTAGAATCTTCATTGCAAAGGGTATATATGTATATATAATTAAAAAATCATATTTGCTTTTGAAATATTTGGCCTAATTACATTTATATTTATAAACTTTATATTTATACTTGCCTGTCACCAGATGAAAATAATGATGCCTTTAAATGTTGTGTCTTTAGGGGTGGCACCTTTTATTCCAGCCGTCAGCAGCCCATCTGACACCTCAAACTTTGACGTTGATGAAACTGACTTCAGGCCAAACGTAAGTTGGATTATAAAATGGAATTTAGGTAGGTTTGGCATAAGTTCCTGTGGTCATTAGAAAATATTTTACAATTTATAAGAAATATTTTAGTTTTAGGTAAAACTCTTTAGCAAATGATTGGATCAGTCTCATATAAGGTATAGCAATCATCCTGTAAATTGACTTTATTTACTTTTTCTTCTTGGTTAGGTATTTGATTTTACACGATTTCTATGATCAAGTTGATTTTGCAGCTAGTGCAATTGTTAAAAAGTGAGTTTTGCACACAGTAAAGATTAGAGGCATTGTAATATTCAAAATTTTTTGCTTGTTAGATTTCTATGTAATGTTTGATGATTTTAAACCTGTGTTTCTCATTGCTTCAAATAATGCCGGTTTTTTCTCACTTCTCATTTAATCTGCCTTGTATTTGTGTATTAATAATGACTTGTTAAGACGCTTGTTGTTAACACTTTTCAAGTTTTGTGATTGGTTGACAAAAAATTTGCAAGCGTAAAAAAAATGATTGCCGTAACAGAAATCATAAGAAAACATCATCATAGCGACTAGACTGGTATGCATTTGTAAAATATTTACTGTTTCAGTCGTGCAAAATTTGGATCTTGAAAAACAGACTTTGTGTAAACGAATGCTTTCAGAATGAATTCTACCAGAAAGTGATCAGAATAAAGTCTATTGACATGATAAGAACCAGAAAGAAATACAATTACCAGCAGATTTAAGTAGAACAAGAAGTCATGGATACAGTTAAGGAAAAGAAAATAGAGTTATATCTCTAGAGACACATCAAGATGTATGTGTAGAGGTATATCTCTAGAGGTATATCAAGATGTATATGCAGAGGTATATCTTTATAGGTATATATCTGTAAAATGTAGGATGACAGGTTAAGAAAAGCAAGCATGAATGAATATAATTAATCTGTCTGAGTGAGTGGACTGGATTTTGCATCCAATAATCATCACACTTGACTTAGTAAAAGATGTGGACTATGAACTTAAATATGAGGGTCTCCTGAGCATCTCTCTTCGCTGATTTTTGAACCTTGATGGTCTACAAAAGAAAGAGGGATGCGGCATTTCATAGTTTGTTGTGAATTACTAAGACTCACCGCCACTGCGGGATTTGTAATTTCAGGAGACCGTTCCCCCGTCGTCCAACTCTGCATTTACTGGTCGACATCTTCCCTTTGTTGGATTTACTTTCACTTCAAACAGGTTTGTTGATCTATCACTGTCATTTGATGCTTATCAATGTCTAGAAACTACTTAAAATGACGTCGGCTAGTTTTGGCATTTGAATTTTGCATAGAATAAAATTTTAGTTGTTATTTGCAAAGCTAAATTGATTTTGCTGGTGCATCTCTAGCAGGTTTTATATTTATTTAAAAAGCTCTATGTGTGTTATGTGGCACTATTTATTTATCAACTTTAGTATCCAATCTAGTTCCTTCATGCTTTACTGTCTATCTGTTGTACTGATGAATATCAAAGGAACAGGAATCTTTTGGATATTCTTGGGTGTTGTTTTTAGCACTTTTAAACTTTTCTTCTGACTATGATAACATCTGGACTGGGTTGGCCTTGCTTAACATCAGATGAACTAGGTGCATGTTGATTTAGTACCCTTGCTGGTCACATTTGGGCAGAACCTTTTATGTCATATACTGCCGAATCCATGGAGCATTTGATTTGAACTTGGGGGTGATAATTAAAGGGAGTGGGGAAAGAGAAATTGATCATTAACCTATTTAAATTATGTTCTGACAATCTGTTTTTCTCTTCAGCTCTTGAGAGATAAAGAGCGAATTTTTATGGGATTTGTCAAGTTTCTGCATGAAAGTATAAAATCTTCCAAGAACTTTCGTACTATCTTGGAGTTTCATACAAATTTCAGGATAGTTAGGAGCTTTCACTTGAAACAATGCATCTACCGGTATTCCCTTGGAGGAACTTAAGGTCTGTGCTGATGTGGAGTGAAAATATTTATGTAACCAGTGTTGAAGTGGAAATGTACTCAACTATCATTCATAAAAGCAGCAGATTTAGGCCGATTGTAAGTTATGCTAAAGATATAAATGATAAAATGGGTGTTTTCTACGTCAATAGAATGTGAAATTGAAATTGTGCTTGTCTAGTCGTCTGTCTGACACAAGTGTTCTGGCCGAAACGTCCAGCGATGAAATGAAGCTCAGTCTGGCATTCACGGCCGTTACACGTCGGCTGGAGCAGCTCGAGGAGGAAAAGGCCGAATTATTATGTAAATTGCAAGGTACCAACAATGAATTTATTGAATTCAATATTTGACTCACGAAGGTTTCGAGGAGTAATGTAATGTAATGTAGAATTTGTATAGCGCCTCTTATATTTCTACTCAGAGGCGCTCCTGGCATTGGAGTCACGTGATAAAGTAGTGGGACTTAGCTTTTGCATTGAACAGAGCGAGGGAGTAAGAAGTGAGGCCCGAATGGATGGGTTCAAGGCATTTCAGAGGGAGGGTCCAGTCACCGCAAAAGCTCGACGCTGAGTAAGAGCAGAGCATGATGTAGGAACATAAACATTCTTCTAATCAGTGGAGCGGAGCAGGAGATGTGCAGTGGAAGAGGGTGATTTGAGTGTGGGTGAAAGTTTCAGTGATTGTTCTGGACAATTGTCCTGTGCATATTATCCTCTTTAATAATTTTAAATGAAAATCTTGTGTTTTTTGTAGAATTCATCCAAAAATGTGCAATACTCAGAAAGTATGACAACGGGATCAGATCTTCAGCTTCAGTTGACAATGCTGCAAGAAAAGAATGCCATGCTAGAGCAGAGGCTGCAAGGCATGTTAATTGATAAATGAACAAATCATATGCTTAGCAGTTAATTATTCTTCTTCTTTCTCCCTCTTGCTCTTTTCCCCATCACTTTACCTGTTGTGGCTAAGTTTTCCAGGCCCTTTTTTCTCATTATATGTCCGAAGAATTCTAATTGTCTTTTCTTTATAGTCTTTAACCCGTAATTATTAGAAGTGTTAAAGTCGTGTCTTTGAAAAGTGTGGAGCCTGCGAGAACTTTAATCAAAATAGGTCAATTTTGACCACTATGATTTGCTTTTGTTCTTGTACAGTAGCTAAGCAGACTATAATGGGGTAATTCTTGAATCGAAGTGTGTAGTCTGTTGTGTTTTTTTTAGCTCCTTTGCACTTTTCCCCATATACCGGTAGTTTGAATGACAGGTCTTATTAAAGCTTGCGCTTTTGCACCTACTGTACCAGCTAGAATTTCTTCTTATACAATTCTGCTGGAATTTCAAAGGCATGAATTTTGTTAGTGACTCCTCATGCAAGCAATATGTTACCAAGATAAGTAAATAAGCAGGAAAGTAAGTGGATTCATATGTGACATAACTTTGCAAACACAATTTATGCATGAACGACAAAGACGCCACATTTGCAGCAAAGCGTCCTTATTTTGTTTCAAATTTTTGTTTCTTTGCTCACAAACTTTTCTCTGAGTATTTTTGAGCGGTTGACTTGAGCACTTGGTGTCAGATGTAGCCATACTTGGCTGAATTACTGAAATATGCCGAATTTAATTTTGCCGATTTCCATAGAACCTTGGTTGCCTCTTTTAGATGTTGAGTTTATGGAGGAAGAACTGCAGGAACTGAGAAGAAGGAGCAATTCTTCAGAAGACCAGACATTGCATTTGATGGCCGTTGAGAAGCTTCGAGCTCTTAGCATTGAGCATGAAGGACTCCTCAAAGTAACGTCTTTACTGCTCTTCTCTGTAATCGTTCCAATAAAGTTTTCTGGTCTTTAGTACTTGTAGCCTGTACATATGTCTTTGATTAGCATTGGTGTCTTTCCAGAGTGTACTGACATAATATTGTTTTTGCTTGTCAATGCAATGTGCTTTTTACTCTTTTTGGTACATTGTAAGTAAAAATATAATGGTTTGTGATTATTAAGATAGCATAGTCCATAGTGAGTTTGCTATTTATATTTTTGTTCAGAAAAATTAGCAATGCAATTATTATTATTA
Organism: Metaphire vulgaris; assembly: GCA_018105865.1. Lineage (NCBI taxonomy): Eukaryota > Metazoa > Annelida > Clitellata > Crassiclitellata > Megascolecidae > Metaphire > Metaphire vulgaris. Next base: position 16,128,319 of record CM030837.1, read on the forward strand.
TTATTATTATTATTGTTGTTGTTGTTGTTGTTTGGTTGTTAACACACATTAAGTCATTCACAAAGTGAAAAATCGTCGAGTGTCAGGCAATTAACGGTGAATAACTTGTCCAAAGTCACTGCACAGTGGCTATTGTCAGATTTGAACCAGCGACCCTCTGATTGCATGGCAAGAATCGTACCACTACTCCACCACATCCCTCAAATTAGTTGACATTGGTCTTGATCAGAGAGTGACAAGATGCTCGAAGGACCTTACAAATGATGGAATTAGCTTTATAGTTGAGGTTGAGGCAGAGATTTAGCATATAGAGGATTTCATGTTGTAAACCAGGTTTTAAATGTAAGCTTTGTTGGTGAAAATCATGAGTCTGGCATCTCTCTCCACAGTTACCGTAACTGTAGTGGATTTAAATGACTTGTCTGATTCTGTGATTCACAGGAGAATGAAAGACAGGGCGAGAAATACAAGCAATTAGCCAAAGAACTGAAGGAAAGTCAAACGCTGAATAAGAAAAACGCAGACGAAATTGCTGAAATCAACGAGAAGCACCGCCAGCAGGCAAAGGAGTTGAAAGACACGACTTCACAGCGCAAGAAAGCACTCGATGACTTCACAGACATTAATGAAAAGTGTGTTACTGTAGGATGTGTGAATTGCTATACAATAATTGCTACTAACTGTATAATGTAATGTGGCATCTGTGTAGCACTTCTTTTGTTTCTACTCGTAGGTGAAACTTCTAGAAACTTTTATTTTTCTATTAAGGAAATTTATATAAATATCAGCAACAAAATAAATTATGGGTGGAACCAGAATGTAAAGACGTGTGCTTAGAAACTGTTGCTATTGATGTAATGAAATCTGACAGCGGGTCTGCGAGAGAAAACTGAAAATTGACTAACTATATCAGGGTAACAATGGTGACCTAAAACTCTATAATCATGACATTTTCAGATAATAATTCATTAGATGTATATGTGATATGATATGCAAGGATTAATTTCTTAGCCGCAAGGAGGTTATTTCCAATGTCGTTGTCCTTATATGCCTCAGATTTTCTCAGAAGTTTTTTGGATTTTTCCTGATTTTTGTTATAGTTAGTTTCAGTTGTTGGTCTTTTGGCTTTTTCTTGTATCAATGGTATCACTGAATTATAAAATTTCTAGTGGTGCTAATTAAAATAGTTGTAGTTCATGATATTTTATTTTCAAATTGTACCAAAATTTTAAAAATGAGCATCAAAATTTCAAATATTTGTCAAGGTATCCACTTGTATTGGGTTTTTATTTCTTTACACGAGGTATTTCAGGAACCTAAAGTTCTGTGAATTTTGACATGCAGGTACACCAATCTTTTGACGGCGAAGCAGAAGATGTCTCGTCAGTTGCGAGAAAAAGAGCAAGAACTAGATGATCTTCAGCAGAAAATGGAAGCTCTTAAGCAGGAACAGCGAAAACTGGAAAAGAGTCGCAGAGAGGTCACTTTACAGTACAAGAGACTTAGCAACAGACTTATAACGGATTTAGGAATTTCAATGACATTTCTGATGAATTAGTTTCTGATGATAATAATCTTTGCTTAGGATTAAAATTGAGCACAGTGTATGAAATTGGTCCGCATGTTAGTGTGTATTGAAACTGGATAGGTGACATCCTACATTAGACAATAGCAAACGTTCCTTACTTAGAATTTCACTTACTACAAATACATGCTGGTTGACTTTCTCAGAAAAAATTTTATAAGGACCTTTTTCTATTTAATGGTACCATATTACTCTTTCTGGACTGGACACATATTCAGAATGGAAGAAATAAGAAACCCAAAATGAATTTTCAACTACAAACCAGAGGGAAGAAGATCTAAAGGAAAACCAAAAATACGATGGGTGGATGGATTGGTGGATGGATTGGAAGAGGATCTGCAGATGGCAGGGCTGAATCTCAATGGTAAAACTGACGGAAGACACTGAATGACTTTAGAAGAAATAGCAAAGGACAGAGAACTTTGGAGAGATGTCATGGAGAAGTCAATAGCTGGACACAGCTGGAGGACGAAGACCTGACCTGACCTATTACTCCTTCTAGAGACAAGTCTACAGGCTTCCATCAGTGTTTACTGCTATAGACAACAGCAGATTTGAATTGGTGTACTTTTGCAAAAAATTTCATTGGCTACCTTTACTCCTCAATAGACCTTTACTCCTCAGTAGATCTGACGTTTTCAGACCACATCACTTTCTTGAAATTTATTTTAGTTTGCCAATAACCAAAAAAGTTATTGCCGCTATTCTCAGGTCGTTTAAAATCTGACAGTTGAGTTAATTTTGACAACCGACATTCTGCTGTGACTGCAGGTGCAGACACAGTTGAGCGAGGCACAGATGGAAGTTGATAAGGAAAAGAAGTTGCGCGAGACCATGGAGACTTCGTATCACGATTTGCAGAAACGGCTTGAAGCTCCTGCATTTGCTAACAAACCAAATTTCGAAGATGAAATTATCAGGTGATTTGATGACTCTGAATTAGTAGCTGTTCTTATGATGATTATGACAGAAGTATTTTGTTTATCAAATCTAGTTATTTCCACAGAGGCAATTTTAATGTGCATTGGTTATTGGTTAGTAATTGCTGGTTTGTGTGGTATTTTCAGTTCAAGATTGTAGGTCAGTTTTAACCCTTTTGCCCATAAGGCCAATATTTCCGCTTCATAACTATCAGTTATGCAGATCACAGCGGCCAAAGGGTTAAATTCGATGTGAACCCAAATAGCCGGTCCACTTTTGTGGTTCTGAATATGGTTCAATGCAGCAGTAAAGGCAATGATCTTGTCAGAGTATTTGACTGTACAAGTTCATTGGTTTTAACCCTTTAGTGGATCTGAAAACCGGCCAATCTGTGGCATTTGTATTTCTGTTGCTTCGATTTTTTTTCAGACTAAAATCTGAGCTGGAAAAACTGAAGCTTAAGGACGAAGAGACGATCGCCAATCTCACCGTTCGCTACAACGCTGAAGTCCAGAAAATCACAGACCAACTGACAGAGTCGGACCACGCCCGCGTGCAGCTTCAAGATGATTTCGACCGTCTGCGTGAAACTGTCGACGCGGCAAAACAGGAACTAAAGACAAGAAAAGAGCAATGGGACTCTGAACGATCAAAGTTGGAAAGAGAAAAATCCGTGTTGGATAACGACCTTGCCAATGTTTTACAGGAAGTTGACCGAGTAAGTTGCTGATGTGGTTTTGAAATCTTGCATCTGTTGCTTTGAAATACTAATGCTGGTGAATGAGTTTCATAAACCTATGTTTGATAATGTATAATGGGGAAGTCCTGGGCAGGGAAACCTCCTGGAAGTGCACCGAATAATACGGAATAAGGTGCCGTGGACCAGCTGTACCGGAAGACAACGGTGGATTCAAACACGGGGGAAATCTTTGAGCGCAGACGACGCTGAAGAGAACAGATATCCAATTTAAGGGGATATTGAATATTATGTTTAATAACACTTTTTTGTTCCATTTCTGCCTATTTTGTGTTTTAATGACAATTATTTGAAGTGTTCTGTAAAATCTAAAATATGCAAAACTTGTGTGTTTCATAATTCCCCAGATGCAGGAGCAGATTGATCGATATGAACGTGATGCAGATCAGAATTCACGCGAGAGGACTCGAATAGAGAAGGAGCTGGAAGACACGAAAGAACAGATGAAAGGAGTGGTACAATGGGAAGACAAAATACTCGAGATTGTGAGACAGTAAGTGCATTGTATAATATGCCTTGACATTTTCATTAATTCAGGACAGAACTTGTTTATTAGAAACTGTTTATCATAGAAACTTTTTATTAGAGTGTTTCTAACTCGTGCTTTTGGTGCTTTTGCTGTACGGTTGCCTTAGGTAAATGACTACAGTATGTATCAATGCAAATTTAATTTAATCTAGTATAGCTTATATATGGTTACTTTAAAATCCATTTGGGAGTCTGCTTCTGTACTATTTTTAAAACTATTCATGAGTTGTTTTAAAATTAATATGTGTCGTAACATTAAATTGTCGTGATTACTGTGTGAACGTATGACTAAATAGCTAGATTTGTGTGCCATTGTCACCTTAGATAGAAGCATAAACAGGTTAATTGTTGAAGAGAATGTAAGCTAGCTTATTTCAAATGTGCAGACCTAAAGTTCTGGGTTGACTTGAGCAAGTACATCGGCTAATCATAACTTCAAATTTCCCTATATTTAAATTGAACAGTTAAGCAGGGAAGTAACATTTTCTCTTTATCTTTCCACATTCACCTCTAATACCAAGCATTCATATGGAACTATTGTTTCTAATGTAAAAGTTAGGGACTCACTTCTGTGGGAAATCTTCATATATTGCACAACTCTTTGGTTAATAATTCAACTTTTATTGACGAAGCTTGTGGGTTGTATTTTTTTGATCTTCTTGCAGACTGAATGAAGAGAAAGATGCTCGTGGTTATCTGCACACGTTGGCTAACCGGATGACAGATGAATTGGAGAACCTAAAGTCTACCGGTCCAGTGAGTAATGATAAATGATAGTATCATTCATTGATTGTTAAGTCATTTTGCTGTTTTGGCAATGCTCTTGTACTTTGTCATCAAAGAGAGTGTGCATTCAGTTAGTTATAATAGTTTAGAGCTGAAATCATGTCCTGTCTTTGCTTTGGTGTGTGCTCTGTGATGTGTCCTCTGTGTTCCATAGGTAGTTTGGAAACCGGGTCCTTTGTCTGACCATTAACCCTTGGCGGGGTAATTAAATTTTACAAGACGTTACCAATCGGGGTAATTAATTTTTGGGAAAAGCGTTCATATGAACTGTGAACATGTACGTTTTAAACTTGCCATAATTCTGGTTATGTAGAAGCTACAAAGATGCGGTTTGCACCGTTGTTTAGCATTTTCTTTGCACTTTCCATCCATCCGTGCCAAAAAAAAAATTTGGGGGGTTTGGCCCACTCTACAGCCCAAAATTGGACCCCCTCCCAAAAAATTTGTTCTGGGGGCAATAGCAAAATTTTTTCAGTAATGACCCCTCTAGGTTCAGCGGCAAAGTTGGAGGTGGGTGTCTTGGGAACAGATAGCTTCAAAAATTTTGAAGATCGGACCCAATTTGGTGGATTTATTAGGTTTTTACACCAAGCTCCAGTTGATCGATTTTAATTGCCTTTTTGTAGCGAGAATTTGGAAATCTGAAACACACAAGGTAACAGGTTATATAGAAGCTAGAAAGATGTGATTTACATCATTCTTTAGCATTTTTATTGTACTTACCATCCATTCGTGCAGAAAAAGAAATTTCGGGGGTTGGGCCCCCCTACGGGCCAAAATATGAACCCCCAAAATTTACTTCAATGGTCAATAAAAAAATTTTTTCAGAGATGACCCTCATATGTTCAGTGGCAAAGTTGGAGGTGGGTGTCTTGGGAACAGATAGCTTCAAAAATTTTGAAGATCGGACCCAATTTGGTGGATTTATTAGGTTTCTTACGGTAGAAGTGACGTGACGTGCATCCTTTGCAGAAGTGAGAATTTCTCAAAAATCTGGAAATCTGACAAATAAAACCAAACATAGTCATAAACATGACATAAACTTACATAAATACATACATACATACATACATACATACATACATACATACATACATACATATGTACATACAAAAACAAATGAAAATTAGACTATGTAAAAGCAAGTCTGACAGGAATGCGTCTGGGAGTATCACCCCAAGCAAAATTACTAGTATCAGAGGATACTGTACCACCGTTGTCGTCGTCGCTGTCGTCGTTGTCGGCGATTACCAGATCGTCAGCTTCAGCCTCCGAGTCATCCACTTCTGACTCACTGTCGTAGACGTCTGAATCGTCCGACTCTTCCAGCAGGCGGCGCACTTCAGCGCAAGACAGAGTTGGCCCACGCTTCCTCGAAGCCATCTTCACCTTGACCAAGGACAAAATGAATGCTGGTCAAAATCCGACCCCTCGGTCACTTAAAATATATTCTTTTCGCTTATAGAGGCCACACTAGCTAAAAGAGAGCTGCCATCTTGCGAATGGATAATAACTAAAGCGATATTCCATTGAAGAACGTTTATAGACGTCGCTGCCCGTTCGTGAATAGCCTTTGAAGTGGTGCAACGTTTATAAACGTCGCTGCCCGTTCCGTTACAACTTCCTGCCGACGTTTATAAACGTTGCTGCCCGTTAAAGGGTTAATCTCTTTGTTAGTCTTTGTTTTCATGAGAATCATCTTTCTTTCTGACTGGTTGCATTCAGCAAGATATTATTATTATTATTATTATTATTTATTGTTCATGTCTTTGGCCTGAATGATTTATAATAAAATTAGAAATTTTATTTAGGATGCTGTTCCTAGCGAGTATGCATGTTTCTTTAGCAGGACTCACGTGCGTGGAGAAATCGTCGTTCTCAGAAGCTGGACAAAATGGCGCTTCTTGATCTCCAGTCTAATTTGCAGAGTGAGATCCTGGCAAAGGATGTGATCCGTAAAGAACTTAGCTATTCGAAAGCAAAACAAGTTGAAATGGAAAAGTATGAACATTTAGATATTTGCTTGTTTATGACTTTAAATAAATTGGAAAATATTGTCATTATGAATGGCAGGTGATGGCAGATTACAGCTTCCTGCAAATCGATCAGTGGATAAGATAGTGTTGCTGAAATAATTTTATTGCATGTATAGTCGATACTAGTTGATAGCTCTTTCTTTTCTGTTTTATGTAGTGTGTTTTTGGTTGAACTTTTCTCATTATGTTTACTTAGCAACCAGAACTTGACATTTGGACAAAATTTAGCCCCACCTCCTGCACTTCTCTGCAGAGTCTTTCTTTGAAATAGCATTTGAGGATCTAAACATTGGAGTCAATTGTAGTGGAGAAAATATACCAAACTTAAAATTTGCAGATGATGTGAGCTTACTCGCAGATAATGCATGAGGATTACAAAGGACCACAGATCAAGCAAATCAAACAGGCAGAAGATTTGAACTCATGGTTAACGCAGCAAAAACTAGAGTCACTGCAGTCAACAAAAAGAGAGAAAAGTATTCCCACTGATAAGGCACTGACTGTAGTTAAGCGCGGAACGAACTTGGCAAAATGGTGTGTGAACGCTGTTCCTGTGTGTTCCCACTGAAAAAATTTCACAGAGGAGAGCAGTAGGGTATACACTCCAGAGCACGGCAGAATCACCCTGAGATACAATGCTGAAACTTCTTATAGAAAATACAGTAGAACCTCGTTATATCAAAGCTCAAGGGACCGTGATAAATGCTTCGAAATATCCGAGGTTCGTTATATCCGATCCCTGTATCATTAGCACTGCTTTGGCGGGACCGGCGCTCAAACTTCGATATAAGCGCAATTCAATATAAGCGAGTTCGATATAATGAGGTTCTACTGTACATGACCTCAACCCTTGAAACTGGAAAAAATTATGCAGTCGTTAACTTAATATAACCAAAAGTGCACATGACTAATTCAGTAAGACATGCAGCACTAATTGCCATGTGAAAACATGCATGATAACTAATAACCATCACAGTGGTCATACTGCAGTAACGATCACCAGTTAACACCAACAGTTTCTTCTAATTGCCAATACCAAAAAGTCGATTGTCACATAGAGATGATGGTTTGTGGCATGACATGCCTTTGACTAGTGGTGACTGATTAATGGTCTGACTGTTGTTTAATGTTGACAAAAGTCTCCCTCTAGCATTTGTCTGCCTGCTTCAGCAGATTCAGTTCCAGTCAGTTCGTTGGCAAGAAAGGAAACATTTGTGATATAGTGTGCCTTACTGCCCTTATTGTGTAAACTTTGTATTTTTGAAAATCAAAGTTGACTGGTCTGTATTTGGAACTAAACTTGAAGTTGTGTGATTGTTGAAAAGCTGAATTGAACGCACATGGATTGTTGGTTCTTGTGTCTATCTTATGGGATTTTGTGTCTTTTCCCACAGCAAACTGAAGCATGCCGATGCTATCATGGACGACCAGAGCAACCAGATAACCAAGCTACAGGAAGAAATAAAATCGCTGAAATTGAGGTGTGGTGACAGTAGTAGCATCTGTAAGTATGACCTTTTGCTGCTATCTTCAGCCCACATCTTGTAGCAACAATTGGCCAGCGATTGATGTTATTGTATAATTGCCTTCTGTTTATATTTGTCCAAATTAGAAAAAATGGCTTGCATTTTGGGATAGGTCTGAATTTTCTTATAACTTACACAGTTTCTTTTCAAATACAAGGCGGAGATTTTGAAACTGACAGCCTCTGTGCAGCTTGCTGCTCGAGCATCATGTCATGATGAATATTAGGACATCTTGTACCGATACTTGCTGTGTTTTTGCAGCATTTCACAGTACCCATACTGATCCTTCATTTTGGGACATATGGAAGGAGACAAAGGTTACTGATGATGTGAGTGTCTTTCATTTGTTCAGAGTTTATAGTTTTAAGTTCTGCCCAAAATTATGCCTAAAGATTTTTGTCCTCCTGCAAGTCTCTTTCATTATTTTGGAAAGCCAAAAATTTAATGACTGATATCAATATATTTTTCTTACACATAACCAATATGTAGATAATTTTTGCTGAGTTTTCTGTTTGAGTTTTATTATCGGATGATTGCAGTTTTGCTACAAATAGCAATCTGCTTTTACTTTGGCACCTTTGGTCAGGCATGACCGGTACATGTTGTAACGTTGTGTAAAGAACTATTGCATATATACATCTCAAAGATCCCAGCACTACAAGCATCGAAGAGACTGTGCACCATCCATGTAGAACATCTTAATGGTTAACTAAACGTTAATGCCAGACTTTTCTTGATATTTTACTATTTGTATGGCGCTGACTGCTTTGCGTCTGGTGTGTTCGTAGCCGTTTGTGGAGCATGCAGAATGACAAAAATTCTGTTCTTGTAGACTAAAATCAATAAAAAGTTTGCAAACTTGAAATTCCCCTCTTGTCTGAAGGTAGCATATTCATAAGAGAAACTAGTGTGGCTCTGGTGTTCTGCTTTACAATCATCGTCTATTTAAGCTGATATTCTGTCGTGGTCAGATTTTGTAGGTTGTGAGCAATAAATTTCACTTTGTGGTTTTATTTTAGCATGTAGTTGAGAGAATTTTATTTTGGCGCCTGCAATTTTAGTTCAAAAGTTTCATAATTAATTATGTTATTTTGCCTTTCAATAGCCAATGTCAACCAGACGTGTATAGCTAATTAGTAATTAATTATTCCTTTACTTTTTGTCATATCTTTTGCGGTGATTGTTATTGGAGTAGTAGTTGGAATAGTTTCCCAATTAATTGGAATTTTCTTTCTTTGGTTCTCATGTATGAATTTTTTTGACTGTCTTATGGGAAACACATGTTTCACTGTGTAATTAATTCAAGGCCCTGTGCCAAGTAGATTTTGATATTTTCTAATATGCCTCAGCATTTGAAGATATTAGTACAATGTCTTTATGTATTTAATGGTGCAAACTGTCTACCACAGTTTGGTTTGACCAGTTTTGATTTATTGATTGATTTGTCATATCTGCGAGTTTGGCTTAATGAGTTTATTAGAACCTGCTGCCATCATTCAAATTATATGAACTAGGCATGACATGTGTCTTATGCTATAGCCTTTTTTTTACTAATGCTTGCTAAGTCCACATATTTATATCTTGAATAAATACTCAGACCTGCAGTGGTGAATGTCAAATGTTCAAGTAAAGCTACAATCAGTGATTAGTAAATTAATTAGGCAGAATTCATATCGCAGCCTGCTGGTTTGTGAAAATGTGAAGACTTGTCTTGGCACAGTGTCTCGAATTTATCATTGCCACGATGTGGTGTATTTCAGAAGTGACAGATTAATAAATGACAGATTGAAAGAGCTCGCCGCTGTGCAGTAAGAATGTTTTCTGAGAGGCATGCATAGCAGACTAGAATATTTATATAGTACTCCTCTGGACAAGCACTTGGAAGCACTCTTCTTGATGTTCTACAGTATGCCTGTAGATAACTGTGCTTTGTGTAAAAAGGAAAATTCTTGGCTGCATTGCACAGTGTCTGCAAGAACATTGCCTATGTTATTTCTGTGAATGGGTTGCCTTTGCAGTCGGTCGCAAGGAGTGATGACGAGAGTGAAACTGGTGGGCAGGAGACGACAAACTCTAACGAGAGGATCTGGTTGACTGTTCCTGGGATTTTGACCCCAAGCAAACAAGAGGCAAGGTTCCATTTTATGAATTAACTCGGTATTCATAAATCTTAGCGTCAAGTATTCAAATGAATATAATTTAGTGTTGGCACAGCTGTTATTACTGGGTAGTTGTGTGCTTTGGTATTGTATATAAAGTCAAACATTCCTGTTGATTGGATTCTGAAATTATGAACTCTTTCTTTATCTGTGGTGAGTGAGTGTGAGTGCGTGCATGCGTGTGTGAACATTTATTTTGGTTGGTTAATTCTGAATTTCTAAACTTTAAATTTGTCTTAACTTTTTGACTAGCATTTTGGAATTTATTATCAAATATTATGCTAAAATACAGTAATTTTCCATTTACTTGGTCTTCAGTGGACCTGAGAAATATGTTCATGTCAGCCAAAAATCCATTTTAAGGAGTTTAAAAAGTCTTTTACTAAGTCTGAATGGAATGGTATGTGTTAGCCAAGGGTCCAGTTATAACTGTGTTAGCCCTTTGACAACATCCATCCATATAACCAATAGGTTATGAAGTCGAAATGTTGGCCTTACGTTGCTAGAGGGTTAGCGGGGATTTACTCTAGATATTTCGCATTTGAAGTTGAATATTGATTCATTTTGTTTCAAGCAATTATCTTCTTTACTTGTCATTTAGGACCATACAGATGGAAGCGGCTCACCTCCAACTGATTCCAAAGGACACAAATTTTCTCATGTAACTTTCAACGCTCCACAGAAGTGCCAGTACTGCACTTCATTTATGATTGGATTGGAAAGACAGGGAATGATGTGCGATGGTAGGAGGTTTAATTTAGCGTGATTCTAGAATTTGACTTGTATAAATTGTAACTAGATGATAGTTTTGTATTTTTCATGCATGTTGGCAATGTGTGGGGTTGCTTGCGTGACTTTGAAGAATTGGAGAAAAATTAAGAATTGGAGCAAAATTAGTGGAATAGCTTTAAGCAGTTTTTACTAAATCTTGTGATTTTGTTTAAAACCTTTAATTTAAATAATTTTGTTTTTGTAGCATGCTCGTATTCGTGCCATGTCTACTGTGCTGATAAAGCTCATAAGAGTTGCCCTATTCCTCAAGACCAGTGTGAGTATTTACTATGGTTGTCATAGAATTTAATTATAAATAGAACGAGTCTTTGGTGTCTGAAAGTGAAGCCAGTTTTCCACCATTTTGTAAGGTATGGTCGCATTACTGTAAAACTCCTAATAGAAGCTCGGTCTAAAACAGCCAGGGTATGCATTCATTGTTTGTTTTAACAGAAGCTGGGACTTGTATATTATATATTGACCGTGGTAACCATTGTCTAAAACTTAGCACAGATGGTGGAGAATTGGCTTCAAGTTTCCATCATAGACTTTAATATCTCAAGACAGAGTCTATGGTATCAGAAAATGACACCAGGTTTCCACCATTTTAGTGAATTATAATAATTTCTTAAAATAAATGAATAAAATTTTTCATTGGTGTGTTTCAATTAAATATATAGAGATATAGACAATGGCTACCATGACAACATTGTACCAAAATGATGGATTTTTGTCTTCAAATTGTGGCTGCCTTTGCCATAGATAGATTTACAAGACCTAAAATGATGATACACTGTACATGTAAAGTGATGCGGCATCTAGAGTATAATAATAAATCTATGGTTTCTTCACTCGGCAGTGCTTTGTTTTTCTTAGTTGGCACACTTTTTTAAAAGTTTTTCATTTATGGTCAATTTGGGATATACACTTTGCCATATATAGACTAGTTTCCAGTGAGTAATTAATTTATATGGCAATTTTGTAATTTATTTGGTTGTTTTGTGCTCTCTACCTTTTGGCTGAATAGACTAGCTACGGCTCTGTTGATAAAATTACATTTGGCTCCTATATTTGTATGGCATGCTGTAATCATTGAATTATTAGGGTACGTGAATATAATTACTGTACTTCATTCATGATACCATGAAATTCAAAGCACGATTGAAATATTCAAATATGTTATGAGCAGGTTATGTGAACTGTGTTCATTTGGAGTTAAAGTTTTCAGGGTTGCTGGAAAATTTTAAATTACATCATCAAGGGACATATATTAAAATGAAGTGTCACAATTGAAATGTTTGTCCATTTCAGACTTAGTGACTGACTTTTATATGCATGAGGGTAGAATTTAGTCAATTCAAACAAATGATAGAACATTATTGATAGCTTTTTTCTTATTCTTTTCAATTTTCACTTTGATTTTGTTGCAGTGAAACGTCCAATTGGGATTGACCCAACAAAAGGTGTTGGCACTGCATACGAAGGCTATGTTCGGGTAACAAACTTGTATAGAATCAATTTTGATGCAGCAATTCTGTTGTACAGTGAAAGTCATCATTATTTTAGTTGCTTATGTTAAATATACAATTTTGCATGCTAATCTTCAGTTCCCAGTGTGTATATAGTAAATTTTCTCTCAAATCTTGCCATTATTTTTCCACTTATTTCTGACTGCATTTCATTACTGATTTTATTGTGCCTATGTAGATTCCAAAACTAGGAGGAATTCGTAAAGGTTGGTCGCGACAGTTTGTGGTAGTTTGCGACTTCAAGCTGTTCCTATACGACACGGCTCCCGACCGAGTAAACAATGCTGCATCGAACGTAGTCGGACAAGTCATCGACATGAGGTACAGGAGTTAGCTTCAAAACTGGCACTTGCTGGGGAGGGGTGAAAGAGAATAGTTACTAGGTCTCTACTGCTGTGAGCTCTAATCACATGCTGGCCCTACAGGATTTTTCCAGTGGGCAGTGAATGTGTTGAAATATAAAATCTCTAATGGCGATTACTGATTATTATTGGTGCTTGGTTAATTTGCAGAGTGGATTAAATGGTATAATGTGGTTTATTACGCTGATCTCATTTTTGATTTGTGACTTTTTATATTTAAATCTTGGAATTCGTTTATTGCAGAGACTCGGAGTTTGGTGTTAGCTCCGTTCTAGAGAGTGATGTCATTCATGCCAACAAGAAAGACATACCTTGCATATTTAAGGTAACCAAGCATTTTAACTAATTATATAGTGTTTGCTATTGGTAACGTTCACACATGCTATTCTGAAGAATTTTATGGTGTCAATAGAATGTTTAGAGAAGTTCTGTTGTTTCTAAGATTTTGAAGAATTTGTTGTATTTGATTTTATTCTGTTCAGGTTACAACTTCTCTCTTATGGCCATCAGCATTAGGAAGCAACTTCCACATTCTGATGCTGGCAGAGAGTGAAGCAGAAAAGAAAAGTGGGTTGGAGCTCTGACAGAGCTGCACAAAATCCTGAAGAAGAGCAAAATACCCGATAAATCAGTAATAACTTGAATTTTGTACTCTTTTATGCTAATACTGCCAATGTCCAAAATAGCATTATTATTTAGGTGTGGTATTTTCACTAGAAGGAACTCTCAAGCCACAATGAATCTGAGTAAACTGATTGTATGGTTATCTTTCTAAGGTTAAAAATTGCTTTGAGTTGCCTTGGATGTTAGCATGTTTGTATTAAAAAGACTGAGTTATTTACTTGATGTGAAATGTTTTGTTTACAGGTCTACAGGGCAAGACAGATCTATGACGAGCAGTTACCCGGCATTCAGAAAGTGTTATGCGCTGAAATCATCAGTAAGTATGCAGTTTAACTCCGCAAAGATTTCAAGTCACGTCGGTATTGAGCAACTTACAGTACCATTCTGTGCCTGGTTAATAAATGACAGCCCGTGTTCTGTTCCTTTCTTGAATAAACATGTGTTCTGTGGTAGTTTTTGCATTGGTGCCATAAGAATTTACCTGTACTTTGTGTATGCATGCATAGTAGAGCAATAGACAATTTTGAGGAAGTATTTTAGAAAATAAAGAAAGATGCCTGTAGACTTTGCTGAGATAGACTTGCAAGACCCTTCTTACAAATCATAGTCAAGTTGCTTTTTGCATTGCATTTATTTTATTATTTTATTCAATTGAACTTTATTGAACTGAAACACTAACAAAATTGTCTTCTTTTCTTCAGGCCATGAAAGGCTGTTGCTTGGTTTAGAAGATGGTCTGTCAATAGTAGAACTTCTGAAAGACAGTGAGTTTCTAATTTAAAGTATTGTCATTTTAGGTGCGCTGTGTTAACTTGTAGGTCCCTAAACAAGTCCTAAACATGGAAGTCATCAGAAAGAGAAGATTGAAATGGACTGGACACATACTCAGAATGGAAGAAATAAGAAACCCAAAATGAATTTTCAACTACAAACCAGAGGGAAGAAGATCTAAAGGAAGGCCGAAAAGACGATGGGTGGACGGATTGGAAGAGGATCTGCACATGGCAGGGCTGAATCTCAATGGAAAAACTGACGGAAGACACCGAATGACTTTGGAAGAAATAGCAAAGGACAAAGAACTTTGGAGAGATGTCATGGATAAGTCAATAGCTGGACACAGCTGGAGGACAAAGTCCTGACCTGACCCTAAACAAGACACTTAATATGTTGTGAAGTTTTTCTGAATCAGCAAAGGCAAAAGGAAATCCTGAAAAATGCAACGTCTTAGCAGCAGTGTATTTTGACAAAATTGTCTTGAATGCGCTGTGCAAAATAAATATATTTTCATTGCAATTCTCATTTCAAGAGACATGCAAAGAAACAAATTGTAATTAAATATGTCTCTTGGACACTTTGTCAAGAAACTAACATTTAACTTGCTGATTAATTATAACCAGTGAGACTTTAAACATGTTTAATTTGAATATGTTTAATTTATCTGCATTTGATGCTTCTTATGTTAATTCGTTTTCAGATATAATTCGTATTGGTGAGAAGAAGCCATATTTTCAGCTGGAGATCGCGCAAGAGGAACATGTGATAATTGCAATTGCCGGTAAAATATGAATGCCACATCAGGCACTGCCATTCTTAGCTGTTCTCTGCATTGTCAATTTGTTGAATATGCAGATGCTTTGCTGCTGTAGCTGTTGGTAAACAAATCTGACAAAATTACTCAGGCCCGTTGGAACAAATTTTGGTCAGGGGTGCAGATTTTCCCAAAGTAAAATTTTTCTCTTTCAATTTCTTGACAAGCAAAAGAAAAAGATTATCAATGCTCAGTTTTACCTTATAAAATACCTTGACAAGCAAAAAAAGGTCCTCTGCACCCTTTGTAATTAAGGAAACAGGGGGTGCAGACCATTGTCTTTCCAGTGGGTGCATTGCACCCCCTACATTTTTCCAGGGGGTGCAGCTGCACCCCCACTTTGGGCATGCCTTAAATTACTGAAAGTCTGAACCAGCAGATGAATGATTTTATGCTTTTTTGATGCTTGAGTCTGTATTGCATGGTTTCATAATTTTCTGACATGATGGGTCATTGAGTGCCTTCTTTGGCATTGTTTTTTATGTAGAATCATTGTGTAAATTTCAGTCTTGTTGTCAAGACTCCGTTGTTCAAGACTAAGACCAAGACTTGAATTTTCAAGACCCAGACCAAGAACAAAACTATGGCTACCCAAGACAGAGACCGAGACTTTCAAAACTGAGTCTCAAGACCGAGACTTGAGTCTTGAGAGCCACTACCCTGGAAAACTGACTATTTGCTTGTACTAAGATATGATGGAGCTGCCTCTTGTTATGCAGTTTTGCATTACAAATGCAGTGCTGCTATTTTAGCTTGAACATGCAGATGATTTTCTCTTCTCAGGTAAACAGAGGAACCTACGACTGCTGCCGGTGCAGGTGCTAGAGAATGATCGAGCGGATTCTATAAAGATCGAGGAGTACCGTTCTTGTACGACGTTTTGCACCGGTCTCTTTTGTCAGGGGACTCGTACGATGTTGTGCATTGCGTCTAAGCGCACAGTTTATGTTCATGAACTCAATAGAACAAAGCAGAAGCATCGGAAAGCTGCGCGAGGTTCTGTGCCCCGGCAACGTGCAGTACATTGAAATGCGAGACGAAAGGCTTTTTGTTGGTTACCCGTCAAGTTTTGCGATTTATTCGGTGCAGGGCGATGGAGCGATCATGAGTAAGTGGCCACGCCTTTTTCTAGATTATTTTGTTATAATTATATAGCCAGCCAACTAGCTATAAGCATTTCGAATGTTAAAATCTGTTTGTCACTGTTTTAAATTGCACCTTCATGATGGAAGTCGTTGTGATTGTAATGATTTAATAATGATGGAGACATTGTGAAGTGAAGTTCTTTGCCTTTTTAACAAATTCGCGTTGATTAACATCTTTGACGCTAACGCCAACCACTGCGTTCGACATTCTTAGTTTTGTCACCACTCCAGCGGTTAACCAGAAAAAGCCCATTTAAATTTATGCAATAAATAAGTGTGTACAGATTTTATCTTTATCTTGTCGACATATGCTAAATTATGGCAACTGCATGATTGTGTTAGCTTGAAACGCAAGTTTCAATTTAACTGAGAGTGATCCTGTATTCTTTATTATAATATACTATTACTTGTATTTCTCAATGAAGCATTGCTCCAGGAAAGGGTATAATTGCCAGCACAGGCTAACATGCAGTTTAGGTGCGTTTGAGGTGTCTTTGCATTTGATGTTTTCTTTTCAGGTGTTTTGTTATGCAAGCCAATATTAATTTCACTATTAGGTATATTTTAACTGTCATCGTGGTATTTAGGTCGTTTTATGTTGATGCTGTTTGGCAGCAGTGTTGATGCTGAAATCGCCCTTCCCCTGGAAACTGATGAATACTGAATGGACTAACAGTGCCCCTAGCAGAATTCCCCCGGCTTTGTCAGTCCCCGGCTTTTTGAGTCCCCTCCAGAGTCCAGTTTCTTGCATTTTTTTAGCTCTGGTCAACATTGAAGACCCCTCTCTGCAGTTTATAATTCAAACTCCAATCGATGCTCTTTTGGCCATGGATGTCGGACCCAATGAATATCTTCTTGTTTTCATAAGTTGGTTTCTTCTGCTTCTAGCTATTCTATTGAATAATATAGTAAATGGTGTTTCTAGCAGTTTACCTCTCTTCAGCATATAACTGAATACTCAGGTTTAAAACTTGGATTACCTTGTTCTGCTTGATTATTGATTATTGATTTGCTCTTCGAACTTTTTAAAATCCATTTAGAGTTTATCATCATCGGGTTCTTTTTATTTCAATCGCTTATTTCTTTTTATCTATGTAGTCCAAGATGGCCGTTCTTTTTAATGAATTTATTTTAAAATAATAGCATCAAATATACATATGTTATTGTATGACATATGATTATATTTTGTTTTCAGTTTTATTAGTTAATTTATAATTTTCATTGCCATAGATCTTGGCATTTATGTGAATGGTAGTGGAATGAGATCAAGAAAACTCGAATTAATGTGGCCTGCTCAGCCATTGGCTGTTTGTGAGTATACTTTTATTTGAATATGTTAACAGACTAGATTACCGTATTACAGGTTTTATGTTTATAATTCTCTGTCCGAACATCCTTGATGTGTGAAAATGTAAATTATTTTATGTGCTTGTGTGTGTGTGCAATGCTGCTTCAAGCAAACCTTTAATACATTCAGAATCATTCACTGAAAGAACCAACGTTAATAGAATTTGGTTCAAGGTGCTTGATTTGAAATCAACTGTTGTGGTCGTTTCTTTTGGCGCTGTGACAAAATTAAACGATTAATAAGAGGAGATAGTTACCGGTAATTGTAACAGTTACTTTTGTTTCTGTTGCAATGACAATTGCAAATTTGTTTACAGTTATTAATTTTGATCGATCATTCTGTGAAGTATCGGAGAGTTGCTGATTCTTTCATTTAAAATTGCTATGATTGTGTTTAAGGAGTGTTATGGAAGTGAGTGTATTTGTTGTTTTCAGCTTACATGGGACAACATCTTGTTATTCATACTGAGAATTCATCATTTGTTTTCGATGTTGTTAATGCTGAATGGATACAGACCATCTCACTGAAAAGGGTTTATTGCCAATTAATTCACTGTTCTTTATAAATTATTATTATTATTATTATTATTATTATTGCGACAGTTTTTATAGCGCAGTGAGAATGACTAAAGCCAAAGTCATGGACACTTTAACATTTAAGTCACTTGTAGGAGATATTAAACAGTCTTTAATTTATCTGTAAATAACACAACATAGTTAGCTTTTGTAATGTTCTTAGACAGAAAGTTCCATAAAATTGGGTTTCCATGCAAAGCTGATCTGTACCTGGATTTTGAAGTTTTGGCTGAATGAGGGGCGAGTAGTTGAAAATGACTGCTGGAGTGC
Source organism: Metaphire vulgaris (assembly GCA_018105865.1). Classification (NCBI taxonomy): domain Eukaryota; kingdom Metazoa; phylum Annelida; class Clitellata; order Crassiclitellata; family Megascolecidae; genus Metaphire; species Metaphire vulgaris. The sequence goes on from CM030837.1 coordinate 16,146,829, forward strand.
AGAGAGAACACCAATGATTTGACATAGATCTGGAAATGATCAAAATGTGCTCAAACTTTTTAGTTCTTTTATTTCTATGCTCTTTACATTTTGTCTTGATTTTCTTTCTACCCATTTATGATAGTTACTCAAGCTGCAAAAAGTGATGGGTGGGTGGGTGGGTAAATATGCAGCTATGAGTAGAAATATGAGAAGCACTATACAAATGCTGCATTACATTACAATTACATAATCTGCAACTTTGGTTGCATTATTCTTCGATTCTTTGAGGACGGGATTGAGCTGAGTTGTTTCTTTCTTCTCTGTTTATGCATATTTTCCTTCTTGTTTATAACTGTTGAACCTGCACTGCGAGTTATGTATAATTTTTAAATAATGTGGAATCTAAATGCCATTCAACTACTTTGGCATTATGTATCGCATATCTTGATGATTTAAAATTTACTTGCTTGCTATTGAGAACACATGCACACTCACATACACACACACGCGTGCACATCACTGACATCAGTTGATTTTGAACATTTCTTTATAGGCTAAACCATTGCGTTCAGATGGTTCCCTAATCGTTTCCTCGACTCCAGATTCTTCTCTTCTTGTATACATGAAAAATTTGGGGAAAGGTGGTACAAACTTATATTGTTATTCTTTAGTAACAAGCAAATGTTATTATAGCAAATATAATATGGGACAAATATTACTCTATATTTCTAATTCTGTTCTTTAATGTTTTGACATAATATGACACTTTATATAACATCTGGGACTGGGCCGTTTTAGACAGTTGCTAAAATCAATATATTAATTGTTGTTCCTGTGGCCTATTACTGTTTTGTTTGTATCAGTTAACCAACTTGATATCTGCTAATATTGAAATAAGTATTTTAGAGTTCAAAGACAGGTGGCATTTATGGTTATAGCATTCTTTGTGAAGTCTACATTGAAATTTTGTTATTGCAGTAACATTTGTTTTGTTTTTGTTGACTTGATTTCACTGTCATAATGCTGTGCTGGGTTTCTAAATCTGAAAAATACCGTTTGCTTTTGCTGAGAATGCGAATTTTTCCTATTTTGCATTTGATTTGATGATCAAAGAAGTCACATCTGCTTAATACTGGCTTGCTCTTTTCTGATGTGAATCTGATATTATGGCATCGCCAAACTATTGACATGCCAAAGTGCTTTGGGTGTTTAACAGAATCTGAAGATCGAATCTCGTTGCCCGATGATTACGCGAAGGGCGGTAGCTCTATCGGAAAACGTAGATTTTCCTTCAAAACGGTGCAGGATATGCAATTTGCACGAGCGTAAGCAAACAAATTGATGAAACGTTTGTTCAGCTGATAATGCATAATATGCTCTGTGCTCGGTGTTGTCTTAATATTTGATCTGATGTGTTCTGTGATGTGGTTTGCATATGTGTTCGTCCTTGTTGGGTATCGTTAATTTTCGGTCAGTTACTTTGCATTAGTGGCTGGGATGTATTGCATTTACCGGTAATTTAGGGAATGACCGGATGTGTCTTTTTCTCTGGATACCGGATCTGGATATTTTGGGTGAATATTTTCCAGATCTGGAGAAAATTTCATGAACATAAACTGTGTGTGTGTGTGTTTGTGCATGTGAACTGTAAAGTAAAAGCAAAAAGACTCAATTGCATGTGCTACAGGCATAACATTTCTTTAAAAATTTCCAAATCAGAATTGCACATTTGCATCTTCAAAGTTGGAAGTGTTTAAGAGAATCTTAAAAACTAAAGATGTAATCATTCATCAAAGAAATTAAGCACCAAAGCAAAAATCAATATCGAAATCAATTATATTCAGATTCAATAATTATCTGCTATAGGATTTGTCTTATCCGGATAGTGCCAAATATCTAATTATCCAGTCAGAGTGAATGTCCAGAGTGGTTTCTGGTCATTCCCTAAGTTAATTGTGCTATGCTTGTATGAATACCAGTGATTGTCCACAGAATCATTATGATATCTCCCTGTCACTATGGAACAGAGGTCTCCAAAGTACTGTTTTATTATGCTGTTTGGGTTAGTTAAATATGTTAGTCACAGCATGAAACTTCCCCCTTGCTGTGTATAGATTGGACCAGTGGAGGAAAATCAGTAAGCAGTGACCAGAAATTTTCCTCTCCCCCTCCAAAAAAAAAGAAGTGCCTCATTGATCTGTGGAAACAGCAAATGCCTTCAATGCTTTCTGCACAATAAAGTAGCATTATGCACCTAATAGTAGTGGTAGAACAGGCCAGAGCTTTGCATATGTGATTTTTGTTAATTTTATTTGTTAGTTATTATTAATCGTAAACTTTAAAAAGGTTAACTGTTGTTTTTCATGAAATTTAATTGGTATAAATAGTTCTTTTGTGGCAAATTTTAAAAGGTTGGAATTCTCAAGAAGTTGTGATATTGAATAATACATGAAAAATTTCATTGCATAAATAACGAGACCATTGTAATTTTAATCCTGTTATTTTAACTCCATTCCTACATTTTTATCTTGAAAATTGGGTAATATTTTGTTGAAACGGTGTGCTATGCTAGCAGTTTGTGTAAATCAAATGATTCTTCTTCATTGCAGTGAAATAACCAGGTTTGTTTTCTTATTAAGTTAGATAATGATGTTTATGTTTTTGATGTTTACCGTTTTTGGTGTTGTTGATATTTTTATATTTTTAATTTCTGTTGTGATTTGACCAAAGTGCTGAGCGACGTTCAAAAGTCATCTCAGGTCCACTGAATTTCAGCCACGTTGTACACATTGGCTCAGAGGGTGTAGGGGTGGCCCAGGCCCAGGAAAGGTAACAACACTATTTTCTACCTTCCACTCTTTGGCTGCATATATATATATATATATATATATATATATATATATATATATATATATATATATATATTCCTGCTTAATATACATCACAGCAATTTTCCTTTCTTTATAGTATCATTCATTAACTGAATGAAATTAATCTACAGTACATATCAATAGTTATTTTAAAGTGCCAAAATCCTACATTTTATGTTTTGTGACCTACAGTGTGTTTCATTGATTCTAGTAATTTTATAAATATTATCGCAGATTTTTTCGATTTATTTTGTCTGTAGTAACTTGTGTCTAATAAACTCAGGAATATACATTATGTTGATGTATTGTCAATAGTTGTGCTATATTTGGTTATTATATCTGTTTTAAATGTTGTCTCTATATAAATGCATTTCATTTCTGCATTTAATATTTCATGCTGTAATTCATACGGCAGTCTTCCGCTCCAAATTGTTTACGGCAGTCCATAAACCATCTTTCATTTTACCTGTGCCAATTACTGATAAATTGTGGTATCTTTCATAACAAAATCTGCTGAATAGCCCTGTTGTGTTGCTCGATACTTTGCATACAACCTAACCATGCACTGTATTTACTGTGGTTTGTGTGTGTGTGTGTGTGAGTGTTTGTGCGTGTGTCTTTGTGTGTGATTTGTTATAACAACTTGTTTAGTAAGATTCTGCTAATCCTCATGTTCATTGTTTGGTTTTATGTTTATGTTGTGTTGGTTATTTATTGTTATTGTACCTAAAGGTGCTACTGGTAAATTCTGATTTGATTTGTGTATTGCAGGTTTCATTTATTGTACAAATTGTATATGGCATATTATTTCGTTCTATTTAGTTTAGTTTTTGACATATGCTAGACTTGAAGCATTCTATGAGTTAGATTATTATTATTATTAGTAGTAGTAGTAGTAGTAGTAGTAGTAGTAGTAGTAGTAGTAGTAGCCATATAAGTAGTAGTAGTAGTAGTAGTAGTAGTAGTAGTAATAATAGTAGTAGTAGTAGTAGTAGTAGTAGTAGTAGTAGTAGTAGTAGTGTAGTGGTAGTGTATAGTAGTAGTGTATAGTAGTAGTAGTTGTAGTAGTAGTGTATATATTGATTTGTGCAGCACTGTAGCCAATAAAGTTTTGCAAGAGCATTGTGAATAATACTGTTATTAATGTTTTGAAACAAGAATTGTATAACACAGCAGTTCTCAACCTTTATGATGCAATCATGGTAGGCTCAGAGAGATAGGATTTTAACCAGGCCAGAGGAAGACCAGAGACACCAAATGAGACCCTTTTAATTCAATTCCCCATGATGTATAGAGATCTGAGAGAAGATGCCCGTTTCAAGACGGTAAAATTATTATCGTTCACAATGTCAAGAAACTGAGGCTAAAAATAATAATGCTAACTATTGCGACAATCAAAATGTTTGATATTGTATTTAATTGTCTCCATGTCTATCCTCGAATGACAATTATAGTAAAACAACTAGTACGTTAACTACCACTGAAGAAATTTTGTACAATAACAAGAAAAGAGAACCCCATATTTCTGATGGTCTAACTGCGACCCCTGGCAAATCGCCATTCGACCCCCGTGGGGGTCGCGACCCACAGGTTGAGAACCGCTGGTATAACAGCTTTATTTAGCCAGTAATCAAAGTTTCCTTTCACAGCTTATATGTACTTAAGGGAATACAGTGATGGAGCTGCAAAGGCAAATTAGTACTGTCCAAATCATATTCCAGCTTATGGAATCTCCAGAGAGATTCAGGTGGTACTGTTATATGCTCGCTTTTCTACAATTTCAACATGTCACATAAATTATCTGGAGCAAGACTGTTTATTCCGTCTTGATTGCCTGTCCTCCTGCTTTAAGTGAGATTCATAAGAAATCAGTTTTACCTGGATAAGTGTAGTAAGGTCTGGCATGACACAATTGAGCAAGTAGCAGTGTGCCAAGAAGCTCTAATTTGTACATGCAAACATGTTGCTCTGTAAATTTATCAGATTCAGAATTAGGTATCCATATCCGGATTTGGGCTTATCCTAAAACTTGGATCTGGTGCATTCCTAATTTTTGCAAACATGAACTGATGATGTTTCAGTCGACCGGCTGATCGAAAATCCCGACTGATATCAATGCCGACGAACTTCAGCCACGTGGCACACATGGGCCCTGACCAGGGCCTACAGGTCCTCTGTGATCTCCCAAAGGTATGGGGGTTTCAAGAATCTGTGGTAGCATTTCTGGTATGTTTTTTAAATGTTGCAATATAAGTTGCCAGCCTTCATTGTTTATATAGATGTGCATGAACAAAAGTTTTCAAAACTGGAAGTAACTTGAATGTCTTTATTGATCTCATTATTCAAACAAAGTCTTTGTGTATCTCTTTTATGAGTTGGAAGATTTAGTCATTTTAAGACTAGATTTTATTAATCTATTTTGCAAATATTTCACTGAAGACTGTGTGTCATATTCCGTAACCTAGAGTATGTAATAGAGTCTCTTTGTAACAATGATGGTTGCAGATAAACATACTTATATTGATGCATCAATGATTGCTCATTTATTTATGCAATAATGCCTGTTTGAATGACATCCCGCTCTAGCTGGCTTTTCCAGCCCTAATGTGCTTTTGATACCACTGATAGTGAATTTCATTATGACAAGGCTACACCGCACACTACTGTATGAAAATGACTAGACAAAATGGCTACTGCAGCTTCCTTGTATCTATGATTGATTATCTATTGATTTTGAACTTTATTCATGTGTACGGCGCTATATAAATTGGCTTGTTTAATAATAATAATAATAATAATAATAATATGGACAACGTCAATGAAACAAGACACTAAAACTGATCAGAACAAGGCTTGGTGAAAATCATTATCAAGCAAACTTTCTCTTTTCCGGTAAAATTTGTTGTCATTGATCAAACAAAGAGACTTTCTATGCGAAGTGACTCCTCAATGGTGTCGGCCATTTGTTTTTCAGAATCCAGCCAATGCTGACGAGGAGAAGATGGAACAAGTGCGGAGCATCTTTCAGCCTAACTTTGCCGGTGGTGCGTCTGGCAACATCAGTCGGCAGTCATCTTCAACCTCTTCAGCTTCTACTTTCAATGGTAAAGCCTTTGAATCTGAATTTTTGCCTTTGCAGATAAATTGTTGTTGTATTCTATGCCAAGCGTTTTATCAGTGTTGTGTTTTAATGCCTTTTAGTTCTGCATTTGTCATAATTTGATCTTTGTTTTTGTTAAGTTTTATAATTTTAGTGAATGTTTGCTGAAGTATTGCCTCGTGTGAATGAATCGATCAAATACAGATGTTAATTGAATGCTAATTATGGAACAGTATATTTTGTATTGTTTTTAATGCACCATAAATATTTCAAAGAAGCTTGTCCTGAATTTCTGTCACATTTCAAAATAATTTGCAGTTTGAATTATAACTGAACAACTGAGTGCACAAAGTGACTAGATGTGTTACTGTATCATAGTTAAAATTCTACATCGTAAATGAAAAGATAATTTTGAAAACTTGATAATTTTAATTTCAATCGAGTTAGTTGTAACGAAGTCTGTAAATGGTAGAGATTCATGTACACGAACCTCTTTGTATTTAAAAATCAGATTGCGTCAAGTAGTTGATTCGGGGTACATTAAATGATACCGCAAATGCCATCATGTGCTATAACAGTATGGCTGTAGGTACCGGTATTGTGCATGTGCATGCTTCTACTGTGACTCAAATTGTGAGTTATTTTCTATGTTCTATTTTGATTCATTGCTATTGTGTGCTTTCATTGTTGCATTTTCCCCAGTGCTGTCATTCCTCTAGCTGGCCCATCGTTAGTTTGCTTCCAACTCAAGGAGTTGTAAGGAGTCAAGGAGTTGTAAGCAATGCTATTTTGTTGATTTATAATCTAGAACCTCCTTCGTTTGCTGCATAGGTGATGTGTCTTCCTGGGCTGGCTCTTTGATCATGGAATGTGATGGTATTTAATGAGCCATTGGTTTAGTAGTTTAATGCCCCAAAGGCAATTATCATGGTTATGAGTTTGAGCTCAGCTTTAGGTTGGTGAGTGTGCTTGATGGAATATGTGCCAGAAAAGAGATTTTGCCATCGTGATTACTTGCAACGGCCACAGAGATGAGTGACCTCTTTGTAATGCCTTTGAGAGCTTTGAACAATGTCTGCCCGTCTTTTGGTAATTGTGATGCATTTTATCTATATATATGACATCAGTCGAATCTCTCTTTGGAATTCTGCGACGGCCAAATTCTGTTAGCAGCACCGGTCGCTCTCATTCCATGTTGTGGAACCCGTCGTCTGTGACAGACACAAATACCTCAGGTCAGGTCTTATGCGCTCACATCTTGCAAAGCTGTACAGGTTTGGTTTAATAAGGGCCAAGCTAACACGTTCAATAGGTACTCGCTTGGTGGTGGAAGGTGCTCATAAATCTGCTCTCTGCTATAAAGTGCTCTCTGACTGTTTTGTCTTTATTAGTCTCTGTATCTTTATTAAATTTTTCTAATTGTTTTTTTTAAATTAAAAGGTGTGTTTTTATGTATGTAATATTTATACTGTTTTATACTTGTTTACTGTATCTGCAAATTTATATGGGTTTAGCCATAAGCTCACATTATGTAGTTGTTGCATAAGTGGTGATGTAAAGTAGCTGGAGTACCAGATCCAGTGTATGTTGATAGGCCATGACTTTGTTATGAGACCATGAAGAATTTAATCCGGTCTTTGACTGGTTGAATGTTTCAGCTTTATGACGGTTTTCTTTGTAAGCCATTTTTGGTTTTCACCTTAAAATTTTATTTAGAATATAACAGGTGATGAGTTGTGCAATTAAAAGTTCAGTGCTCAGCGTAAGACTTTAACCCTTTGACACTGGCAATCCATATACCTAACCAATAGGTTATGAAGCCAAAATATTGGCCTTACGGGGTGAATGGATTACAATCAGAGATATAGGAGGATCGTAGTGCTCAGCAGTTGGACCTTCAGAAATGCCTTAGGACACTGAGGAACAGCCCTACTTGTCCATTTAATAGTGACACCACTTAATGTGCTGCTTTAAGTTTTTATTTCAATAGCATAGTTTATTATCATTTTTGAGTGTTCTGCATTGGAATAAATCTGAAATACCTTCAAATGCAAATTTACTAATTCTACTGTATTAGTATTTTTAGATGTTCAGTTGAATTTAATTCCTTCATGTTGCTGTATAGCGGCCACTCTGAACTGTTTGAGCAGGGCATTTTAGCCATTGTGCTGTATAATCAGGACAATCTGGATTAATCTTCTTACAGGCATTCTTGTGGCTGTTTATCTATTATTACTATTATTATTGTCACCCTTTGAGCAGGGCATTTTAACCGGGCCGATGATGAATATGTATAATTAACAATAAAATGAATAACAACACTAAAGAACGGTTAAAAATGTCAGTTCCTTACAGAGCACAAGGGGGCCGGGACACAGTGCTAAATAAAGCACCAGCAAAAAAAACTGTGGCTTCGTAAAATTTTATATTGTTGAGCAAAAAAAAAGGTTCAAGAAAAATTATGACATTATTATTATTATCGGCCATTCTGCACAGGGGCCCGGACATATTTATTATCCGGAGGGCCTGATTATTGTGCTTCACTGATGCATTTCATGGCTGATTTTCATTCTTATTTGTTGGACTCTTCATCTGGTGTGAAATTGCTTACTAATTTCTTGACAGGTGATTATGGAATAATTTTGATATGATGGTATTTTAGGATAGATTTGAAATATGAATTATTATAATCTGTATGCATGTTGTTTGATTGTTGTGTCATTATTTTGTACTTTTTGCTGTGAACACTGGAAATTGAGCATTTGCTCTTTTTCCCAATGCAGCTGCCTTCAGTTTAGAGGCTTTGAGAAGTTTGGAACCTTGTCAATCCATTAACTGTTGTTGAATATCTGTCTTCTGATGTCTGGCTTTTAATTTTCATATTTGAAAGCCTAAACTTTAGATTCATATAAAGAATGTGAAATGAATCTGTTTCACAGATTGATTAGTTATTTTTTTATTAATTATGTTTTCATATTAATTATTAGTTTTTCATTGTAATTTTTCTCTCACAATCAACTACTTTGCTACTCACTAAAATGATTTATAGATCACTGTAATATTTAGAATAATATAATTATGCTAATCTCGGTGTTATTATATTAACAAGCCGTTTTATTACAAAGTATTAATTCTCTTCCCTGCCTCTCCACTTAGCTTTTCCAGAACTGACCTAGGCCATGTCATTGGCCTAGATCAGTTTGCCACTTAGGGGTACAGATTTTGCAGGTTGAATTGAATATTCACTAAATGAAGTATGCCAGTGTTTTTATATCTTCATGTTCATTTATTGGATTGTATGTGTGCAGTGGTACGTGGTGGCACCTGCAAACTCTTTTCGCCCAGGTAACTATAGGCAGGTGTGTATGACCATCTCCACCAGGTGACGGTGATCTTACCTGTAAATCAGTAACAGTATTGTGTTTTGTTTACTACTAATTGCATACAGTTCTGTATGTCCAGCTGAGATCACTTCCTTTTGGTTTCTTTATGGAACTCATTAACTGTAGACCAGCAAAATGCTCCTCAATTTTTTTAAAAATTATTTTCTGAAGTTGAATTGTAATTTGCTTTTGAAGTTGCAATATGTGTGTGTGTGTGTGTGTGTGTGTGTATGTGTGTGTTTGCATAGGTTTTTTGCATAGAATCATTTTGGAAGAGTTTTATGTTCTTTTTATGATTTTTATTTTTATTGGGAAAGATATTTGATCACTTTGCTGATATTTATAGGCATGTTTTTTTGTTTGGTTTGAATTGTTTGATTTAATATTTTTACGAATCTTAATGACGTCCAGTAAAAAGATGCCTGTTTGGTAATGATTTTTGCCCAGCATTGTTCTGATTAGTTTCAAAGTCTTGTTTCATTTATACAAAATCCATAGATACAAGAAAGCTGCTGAAGTCATTTTTATAGTAATTTTGATACAGTAGTGTGTAAATGTGTCACTTTTTGGAAGTTACTCAGTTTTGTTTATAGTTTTTTTCGCAAATCATTCAATAGGCAAGATCTTTGGTGTGCACGATTGCAGTGGCCTAGGATTCATCCCAGCAGATCCTTATCAGAAGGATATAATGACGTACAATACACTGAGAATGGTTTTGCAGATTTATTTCTCTGCGCCCATTTTGAAGCTTGTACCGAATACCTTTTGCAGTAGATGTTAGGCTTTATGAAGTGTCTTAATCATAGTTAATTGATCCATATTCCCAGTATATCACGTTCGGTTATCGATGATTTGCCATTAGCATTTGTTGTTGAATATTGGGATGTTTCTTTTCTTGACTGAATTTTGAAATGTTGTTGCATTTGTCTCTCTCTCTGTGTAAGATATGTTTACTTTGTAATCAGTACTTAATCCATTAGTACTTCTTTGCAGATACCATCATTCAAAGAGTCTTATGATGTTTCATTCATAGATCAAATTCACTGAAAAGAACAGTCAAAAGTTACTCAAGACCCATGTGAAGGATTTTGTCAGACTGTTTTCACAAGTCTGGTGCTTTTAAATCTTAATATTGCTGACAAACTCCCCTCATAAACTATTTGGCCCAGAACCTGACGGGGTGGAAAGGCTAGACTGCTGCTGCTGCACACTTTTGTATTCTGACTGTAAACAGTTAATGTTGAATGTACGCTGATATTGTTAGATGTTAGTACCCGTAAAAGAGTGCTATTTTCATTTAATTAATTATGGCAGTTAGAAGTAATGATAATTAATTATACTGACTGTTAACTACCTGGTAAGTATTGCATCAGGACAAAAGAACGTCTCTTGTTCATTTTAATAGGAAAGACCACGGGTTCAGTGAAACTGCGCAATAAAGGAGCGCGTTTATCGCAGTATGGCACCACAGAGGTAACTGGCGATTGCTTTTTCAAAGCGATCTTTGGTGTTGGCTGATAGTCTCCGGCTTTTGGCTTCTTCCTCTGTACGCAGGAAACTTTATCTTCTGTTTTGAATTTCATTTTAACAGGTTCCTCTAGCTCTGGCGATAGCCCCACTCCCTTTCGAAAATCTACGCACTTAGAGATTATGATTCAAAACGATGAGGTTGTATGGGCTTCCTGAGATGTTAAGGATGGCTTTGAGATGGCTTAAGACTCTTCTTTCGATTTGCTGCAAATATTTCTGCAATGGCTGATAGGTTAAGGGAGTCTTTAAATGTGCCTGTTTCATAGAGATATATATGTACACTATAATTGCAGGCTTCTGGCCTATATTTAAGAGCATGATTTGAAGTTTTCAATTCAAAAGAGCTAGTTTTCAAAGTGATGCATAGGCATTCCACATCAAATCAGCATACTTTTGAATAAAATTGGATGTCACCGTGCGAGATTTAGATGAAAATTGGCACAGTTGTTCATCCTCATGAGTAATGTTGAAAACCATAAAAAAGACAGCTGGCAATAATTGCAAAAGGAAGAAAACTGGCATTTGACAGGAAAACCTGGAAAGGTTTTCTGACTAGCTAATGCCTCTAATGAGTTGACAGAGATCAATTATGAATTAATATTAGGAGAATGGTTATTAAGCTTACGATTTATTTCAAATTTGAACGTACACCAAGACATGTCCTGTGTAGAAATTGATTAGGTCATGATCTATTGATTTAGATATCTAGAGCAGTTAGGATAACTGAAGAATTTTGGAATATAATATATTTGAATTGGATATGAATCATACGACACATTACAGTGCATGGTGTAGACTGCACTACCCGGTAATGACCTGTGCAACATATTTGTGGTTGAGAATTACTTTGCTTGTGAAGCTATTGTGCTCTGTAACGGATTTCTTTCTGCTGTGTGTAACTAACAAATCTGATGCTAAGAAAATCTGTTTAAAAGTCTTCAACTAAAGATTTTTTCAGCATTTTTAGCTTGGCATGCTCAGCAGAGAGCATTAACGTTTGAATGCTTCTGCATAATGCATGAGAATGACAAAGGAAGTCTGTATCAGTTTTCATGCTTCTTAGAGTTTGTTCTGAACTTGTCATTTATAAATTGCAAATACTTTCACTCTGTCAGACTAAAAAATATTACAGCACATTTGTCAAATGACAAAATTCAATGCATTTATTGGATGGAGTGCCTCATCTGGTGACTATTTGCCTGAATGTTTGCACTGATGGATATAACTGTAACCTTTTCTCTTTGCTTGTCGTCCATAAACATGGTCAGAAGGGGTGTTGCTTGGACCTGGTGTGATCCTGGTGTACCCTTAGAAGAAATTAAAGTGCACTGCACAGCACTGCAAAATAAGTTTTTTCGTCTAACTGTATTAAAATCATCTTTTTAGTTGACCAGCACTCAAAAAAAGAATAATTATTTAGTGAGAGGTCTTATGATTTAAATTTTCTAGCTGATGAGCAAAAATGGGCAACCATATTTTCTAGGTCATGGCATCAAAGAATTTTGGAAAATACAATCAGCAGATCGGGTTGAGTGCTGAAGGGTTGTGGAATGAGCTTTTTCTAGAAATAAGTCTTCATGAATGTAGAATTGTTTAATGGGTGCCATGGATTTCTGGAAGCAAGTGATACGTGATTGTATTTTGGAATACAATGCACACAACTTTTGCTGAAAATTCTAGTCTAGTCATGGCATCAAGGAATTTTGGAAAATACAAGCAGCAGATCGGGTCGAGTGCTGAAGGGTTGTGGAATGAGCTTTTTCTAGAAATAAGTCTTCATGAATGTAGAATTGTTTAATGGGTGCCATGGATTTCTGGAAGCAAGTGATACGTGATTGTATTTTGGAATACAATGCACACAACTTTTGCTGAAAATTCTAGTCTCTCAGTAAAGTTTCAAGATGTTTGATTTGGTAATGCCTAAAAGCAGGGAATCTACATGTACAGTTGTTGAATTGCTCTGATATATACACCGGTATGTGCTATTGGCTTATTGTGCTTGTGTTGTTTGCGCTAAAGCCTAAAGTGTGACAATTCAAGCACCAGCTTTTTCAATTTCCACATATTAGTCACTCGTCTGATCAGTCATTCATCAATGTATTTCTATTTGCATTTGAATGTACATCAGTTGCCTAGTCTAATCCATTCTTTCATTCATTCTTCTAACAACTGAGTGGATCGAGCATGTGTTGGCTTCAGTTTTTTTTCTTAGCCTTGTTAATTACCGGTAATCTGGATATTGTGCCTTCTTTAGGGCTTTATAGTTATTCTGCTGTTCTACGCTTTTCAACTGAAAATTAGTGAATGATGACTCACTGACTGCATGATAAACACTGGGTTTTGTCAATGGGATAACTTTGTACTGCTTTTTTGATTTGAATTTTTGAATTGTCTGTTTAACGATGTGGCCATTTTATTGAATTTCTGTGACAATTATTTTGCATAGAATTATAATTGACTGGTATCGACCTTTGTTTGCTTCTCTTCATTCTTTGTCACTTATTTGCAAAATGTCATGACTGACTTCTAGTTTGTTTCAAAATCTTTCTTTTCCTACAGGTAGATGCTCTATTCTAATGTTGTTGTATTCATTACTGCTCTAAAAATGTCTATGTATAATATTGTATATGCACTTTTGTGTGTATTTATGTGAAACTTAAGATCTACATTATTTGTAAAGTTATATATAAAGTATGTAAGTGAATATGCATAATGTTTCCTCTATCACTTTGCATGAATATAAAATGATTTATTGTTAATAATTGTATACCCAATGACCTGCAGTTACATAAATAAATTCAATAAGCAGTGACACATCCTGGACCCACTGCTGCCCAAACAACGCAAGTGTGTGTGTGTGTGTGTGTGTGTGTATATATATATATACATACATACATACACACATATCAGAGCATTTCAGCTACTGTAGATTCCCTGCTTTTAGGCATTGTCATGCAAAACATCTTGCAACTTCAACAGTTTCTCGAAATGATATTGAAGAAAATGGGATTTAAGTGCATGCTTAAAGGTGTCTGATGGACGGATGGTGATTACGCTTGATGCCAGTCTGATCCAAATCCTGGGGCAGCATCACCAAAAGCCCCCTGTCTCCTATTTCTTTGTGGGTTGGTTCTGTAGTTGCGGAGATTAGTTTAAATTGTATCAGCCTAATGTGAAAGCAGTTAAAACCGCTGTTGCCAGGGGAGCCGAAGAATGACGACATTCTTACTGTTTTTTTCGCAGGATTCCAAGGAACCGGTCAATCGTCCCCGGTCGGCAATCTTAAACACGACCGGCATGGATCCTCCAGCGGACACCAGTCGCCAAGAATTCACCTCCCAGACGTTGAATTTTGACGTCGGTAAGGAGTCGAGCAACTGCTAGACGCGCGGTCAAAGAACTCTGGGGCGACCTTTGCGCCCACGGACGACGACGACGACGATGACAATGATTCTGTGTTTCGCCTCTGAACTTGCAACGCGACTGGTGAACTTGGATTGAACTGACTGGTTGTGCTGCACTGCTCCGACTTTATTACTTTCACGTAGCACTTAGAACAATGACGGCTAATTATCAACAGTTTGGCGGTTAAATTTGTTGGCAAATTAATCCCTTTGGTTTGCTTTATGTGAGTGTAACTGAAGAATTTCTTTGACCTAACTGTTGTTCCCATCTTAAATACCATATTTTAACCTGTAGTATGACCTGCACCAACAACATAATTTGTGCAGCTAAACGGTACGGCTATTTTTAGTTTGTGAGAAAGTGTATAACCTGCGAAGAATGAAAGACGGTCTTAGGTTTTAAAACTGAATGTCATTCTAATAAAATAAAATAAAATGATGTTTCTGGCTGATCGGGGAAGTTGGCATAGACGTTTCAAAGGCATTTGTCAGGTGTTGTGTTTGAATAAATAATATTTGTTATCAATTTGGCTTCTGCAGTGTTACTGTCTGCTTTGAATGTTGTCTTCTGTATAGATGATCTGGTTGGTGGCTGCCCGGTCTACTACTGTTCTATTAACTATACCCCAAGTACAGTAAGAGCAATGATGTTGTGTGATGAAAGAGTTTAGGCAGTTTTCTCTCCACTGGTGCTTGCCGTTCCGCTAGTTGAAATTAAAGTACCCTTTCCCTGCAACACCCAATTTATATCGATGATGAAAACAACAAAACTTTATAGTTTGTATGGAATCTTTGTAGTGCTAGAGTTTATTAGAGATCGACCCAGAGTAAATAGAAACTCCGATTCATGACTTGATTAAATAACGATTTGTGGAATCCTTGACTGCAGCGGTATTAGATCGATAATGAAAAATTGAAAGGAAAACGAAAGGAGGCTTGAATGCTTGAAGATCCGAGTGAATGTTGCTGCATATATTATGTAGTGAGGTATTAGGTGTAGACGTTACTGTGTGTGAATTTATGCGATCCCTGCATTGGGCTTTTCTTGGAAGATTTGTACTTTTTTTTGGAAGATTTGTATTTGTTTTGCTGCTGTTTTCTTGACGGTGCATTGAAGCACAGCTGTAGGCTTCGCTATGGGTGACTCCTCTGCCAGTGTTTTATCCAGGCCTGTTAGTTGGAGATCCTCCCCCCCAAAAAAAAAAACTCAAAATTCCCCTGCCCAACAAAAATTTCTGCAGTGACAGATTTTTTTCAATTGAACCATATCTCTTCTTGCCCCCTCCCCCAGCCAAATAAATTCCACACCCCTCCAAAGGCCTTGGGTCTAGATAAAATGCTGGACTCTGTCGGTTGATTAGTGCTAAATACTGCATCGGGCATATCACGTTTTATCCCTCTGTTCTATTTTGGAATTATTTTTGCTAACAGCATAGATGTGTCTGTGAAATTAGAGCTGGTTGTGTTATTTTTGTTCCTGAAGATTATTAGCTTTGTGTATTTGTTCCTATTGAGAATTTTAGCTTGTGATGTTGTGTTTTGAACATATTTGTTTTTGCTGTTAGTTTGAAAGGATACATATTGAATTGTGTGTGTGTGCATGTATGTGTGTTTGTGCATGTATGTCTGAGTGTGTGTGTCTAGTGTTTGCAGTTGTAAAAAATGCATTCTATCTGTATTTTTATGAAATTTTTGAGCGTTTCTTGTAATTCTTTTTTGGTCTGATTGTGAACAGAAGAAAAAAACTCGAAATTAAAGGGCCAAGTTGGCTTATGCCATATGTTTGGCATTAATATTGAAGCTTTGCTTCTTCCAGTAATCTGAAGATCTAGATGATCGCATCATTCATTGATAGAGGTTTTGTAGTGAGTTACTCCTATCTTAAATTTGCTAACGAAGGAATTTTCAAGACTAAAGAGGGATAGCTCCATTTTACTCATTTTTTACGATATGTGCAGTACTTTTTTGTTCAAAAATCAACTGCTATATGTTAAATATTCAGATAATTTAGTGCCTATGATGATGACACAAAAACAATACCTTTCTCAAATTGAAAACTTGTCTGATTCTAGTGAGTTTTGTCGTTTAAGAGTAAAACTTTTCTGTTAAAAGTTCTGAAGCAACCAATTTTTGGACTAACATTATTGCGCCACTGATGTTAGCCTCATTCACTTCTGTTAGGTTGTTGCTGTGGTTTATTTAGTTGCATATCAGTGATGTTTTTATAGACTGAATGTCAGTTGTTTAGACTGAATAAAGTTGATTTCTTCGGATTTCATTTGTAGAATGGAAAATGCTTAATAGGTTGGAAATTGTTTTCTCATTTGGTTGAATGTTTATCTAAGTATTTTGTCATAATATGCTGTTGAATAACCTTTATGAAACTTTTGAGGACTAATGTTGCAATCAGAGGCATTAGAATAAATGCGAAATGACTTTGGAGTAATGGGGCGCTGCTATAGTGACTGGTGACTTGGCAGAAAAGTATTAGAAACATATGCGTTCGCCTCTTCTTGTTATTATCAACTTTATCCAATCGTTTCATGACATTATTCTGCATTTAGAGACAGCTGTATTTCTAATAGCTCGTTTCAAATGCTATAGATCTTGAAATTTTGAAACAGTTTTGCAGCTAATTTGGGATGTCGCCAATCTCAATGCCACCCTGATTGACACCAGCCTCAACACTGCATTGGGTGCCCTGGTAACACCCACTGCATTGTCTGTTGTTTTGGCAATGCACTATTTCTAGTAACCTTGGGTGGAGTAGTTAGTGGTAGAATTCTTGCCATGCATCCGAAGGGTAACGAGTTCGAATATAACCTAGCCACTGCGTTAGCAGCCTTGTTCACCCCCTGGCTTGCTCTCTACTTAACGATTCTTCAGTCTAAAGATTGACTTAACCTGCATTAAGAATCATGTAATAAATACATGTACTATGCACGTTATTATGTGCATTATGTTAATGTGACACACAGAAAGCTATTGAGTTTAAATTGATTACCAGTTCCTAACTGTCGGCAGACTGAAGTCTTTTTCGTGGATTTATGCACATTGTGAAATTGTTTTTCTGTGATGCCATTTGTCAGAGATTGTTATATTATGTTGTGTGTGTGCGCGTGCGCGCGTTTTGGATTGAGGAAGCTATTTTAAAGGTATTTTTGTCACTTTAACCAGTGTGCTTATCAAAGTGTGGTCCTCTGCCTGCTCTCTTATGATCTGTGTTTTTGATGTTGTTTGCAAGTTTTTCAAAATCTTCCGAAGTTCTGGTATTCCTTGGATATACGTTTCGGCGTTGGCAATTGTTGCCGTAATGGAGATGTTGATTTGCTAATTGTATTGTACATTTCAGTATGAAATCTCAGTGTGATTCCAGTTGCTCATTATATTTCAGTTCCAGTTTCAGTTCCGTTTTGCAAAACTATTTTTCAGTTTCCGTTTCAGTTTCAGTTTTGTATATTTTTCAGTTTCAGTTTCAGTTGCAGGTATTTTTCAGTTCCAGTTTTTAGTCATTTTCTAATAAAAATGAGACATAGGATGAAAGCCCTACATTTAAAAATACTTAGCAACAGTAGCATTACAGCACAACGTTTATTTGACATTTCATATTCATTTTTATTCAACTGTTTATAAGGCAACACAGCCTGAAAGTCTCTACATTACACATGTGAAGTTTAAAGTTAGTAGAAACAAAATTATTTGTGAATGGGTTAATTTCTAACAGAGCATCATACTAGTTACATACATAACTTAAGTAAATAAATTGCTTACATTAATCATTCATTTTCTTTTGGCTTCTTTCTCGCGATACTCAGCAAATGCAGCATTGTGACAACTCTCTAGATAACTTTTAACATTTGTTGAATTGCTGCCTGCAATTAACTTTCCACAGGGGAGTTGTTAGACTCAACAAGACATTTACTTTTGTCGGCAATCTTATCATACTGAAAATATTCCCAAATCACACTCTCTTTTTGACGGCCACTGGTTACCTTAAAGCTCATTGTTAAAATGTTACTATAATATTTGATTAGTTGGCCTATACAACTGTCACGTCAATGCGCAGGAAACTAGACCGTCACCAGCGACAAACAAAACAATACAATAAAGTTGGAACTTGCATCGAGTCCCGATCTCTGCTAAAGTAGGTCAATCAGCAAAGCAGCGTGTACTCCGTGCAGGCCTTACAGGCTTGGTAGACGAATACCGTCAATTAAGGGGCCAAATAACTACTGTCACTGCGGGGGACGTGACGTCCTGTTGCCCAGGCCGGCAATCGGTCGAGCGAGCAGTAAACAACTGGACTATTGAGTACTGACCTACGTGTGGACAATAGATCAATAGCCAGCCTGTCATGCACACAGCTGCACTGAAGTTCGCATACGGATTACTGAAACTGAAACGATACTGATATGACTCGATTTTTCAGTTTCAGTTGCTTATTTTCCAGTTTCAGTTTTAGTTGCAGTTTTGCGTATTTTCCAGTTCCAGTTCCCGTTAACGGATTTATTATTTATCAGTTAACGGATATTTCAGTTTCAGTTAACGGGAATCACACTGAGTATGATAGCAATTTTTCAAAGCATTGTATTAGATTGCTGACAATTGAAGCCGTCATTTGCAATGAGATTTGAATCGTTGTCATGTTTACTATTCTGGACTACGCTAACAAGGCTCTTGCTAATATATTCATGTTTTGCGCAAATGATTTTCAAGATGTACTTTGTAATGTATTTATTATCATGATGAAGGCAAACACGCTTAATGATTGTATTGTCTAATAAGATCAACAAAGACTGATAAAAAAAGTGTTGCTGAGTTTTTTCTCACTTTGCAATATTCATGATCGACACTGAGTTTGAAGGCAAGTGTTGCTGTGTGAACTAGGGTACTAAGGCCTACTAGATAGAGAAGATGATGGAATCAATTACTGGTCCATTTATTTTACTGTGTCCACAAATTACACGCTTTGCTATTCATTTCTGTCCAGCAATTTGTTTTTGTTTGCACGAACTTCCGCGAAAGTCGTAAAGTGCGGATTTTATAGCCACATCTGCAGAAATATGTGGTGTAAAACAATAATTAGGCGTGCAGTAAAAGACGTTCCTAGAACAGAAAACTGGACGTTCAAGGCACAACTCGAAGGTTCAAGATCCCGGGCAGAGATTGCGCAATGTCATAATTCGGTTTGGGACACTCTCTTCTGTGTTACATTCCACATACTACACTGCCCCACCCCTTTCTTGTGGATTGACACATGCTGTTAAAACTATTGAAATGGAAGAAAAGACCTTTTAAAGACGACACGCATATGGTAACAACACTGGAAAATGGTGCAGAAGGTCGCGGGTTCGATACCCGCAAGAGTCCTAAGGTCGACTCAGCCTTACTCACTAGATGGCAGTGGTAAAATGAGCAGCGTTAAGCTGCGGGGTAAACGTGGGTCTGGGGAAAGTAATGGCAACCTACCCCCAGATTAATGGATTATACGGTATTTATATCACCTACGCCGCTGATTGCCCTAGACCGGAGATAAGCACCGGAACCCAACTCTCGGACTCGAGTACCATACCTATATACCCAAATTACCCCATTAGACCTAACATAGCTTTTTGCCATGGTGAGTTTAAGTGCATTTATACCCAAATTACCCCATTAGACCTAACATAGCTTTTTGCCATGGTGAGTTTAAGTGCATCCAGGCATGAAGAGAGGGGTGCAACCGGTACATTGTTCTGGGGCCCATGGAGCTCAAAGGGGCTCGAGTCCGGTGATGATGATGTATTAACAATAGTGTTAACCTGAAAAAGGTCAACACACTTTTTCACACTTGTAAAACGAGGACCCGGACTTCTGCTTTGAAAAAGACCGACAAGCAAAAAAGGTCAACATTTTCACACACTTGGCACTGTGGCAGGTCAGGGGCCCATGACTATTTTTTGCACCGGGGCCCGGAAATTCTCTCGGCGGCCCTGAATGCATCGCTATGACCAGCCGCTAGGCTCGAGCCCCCCCCCCCCGCATGGCGTTCGGAGGGGGTGCAATTGCACCTCTGGAAAAATTGTGAAGTTATGAAAAAGGTAAAATTTCTTATTGCTTTCGTCAGAAGACCCTGTTTTGCACCCCCTCCCTGGGAATTTTTCACTGCTTTCGTCACAAGATCCTATTTTGCACCCCCTGGAAAAATTCTGTGGACGTCCATGGCACGTCCATATCTATGCCAAACACGTGAGACCGGCCGTCTTCAGCAGCAATTGGCAAGTTTAAAAGCCTGTGGAGACTAACTGCTCCCACCCCGAATTGTTCACTTCCAGTGAAGAGTCGGAGGCTAAACGTCCAAGTGTTCAACTTCAGTGGCGGTTCCACCATGTTGATGACTGGGGAGTGGGGATGCATACCCCACCGGGGTTCCGGAGGACCTTTTTGGCTTTTCAGTCTATTTTCCGGTGAGCTTTTAACAAATCAGTGAAAAATACCGCGAATGGCCTTTTTTGTTTGTCGGCCTGTTTGCAAGGTTTATTAACATTTAGTGGGCAAAACACTAACGACCTTTTTCTCTCTTCTTTTTTTCTTCACTTTGCATTCCCCCCACCAACTTCCTATAATTTGCTTTCATCTCCCCACCAAGAATTCCTGGAACCGCCACTGTTTAACTTCACTGGAGTCGTTCATGACCAGTAAGGCTAATACCCACCCCAGTCTACAAATTGAACAGTTATACTGAACCTCTGGGATCATCTCCCTGATGAAAGCGTCATTAGGCTTATAGTTTCTGTCACCCAGTACGATCTTGAACATGACGGCATTGACAAAATGACTGAGAAATTGGACCGACGAGTGCTTGTTTGTTAGGATATATTCGCCACACTGTACTGGATCCCTGATGCTGATAAACAAAGCATCGGTCAACGGTGCCGAGTGTACCGTCCAACCTCACGGTGTCACCCGGTGCGATATGCATTTCTATGGTGACATTAATCTGATATGACTTTCAATCATTCTCGCTAAATGGTTCAATGCGAGCGTCTCCTTTCGTAAATTTTGCAGATGGTTGCATCTTACGATTTACGACGACGACGACGATGATGATGATGATAGGCCTATGTGTGCGTGTTTGTGTGTACCTGTATGTGCGAAGTGAATGGGAAAACATTTACGATGATTGGATATCGCGTCGTAATTAACGCGTTTCGTCGTCCGGAGTACGAACGAAACGACTGTTTTCGTCCGCTGTTTTTCGACGAAAGAGCAAATTCACTAGTAATCGTCTCTCCGAACCAAGTCCACATATATTCGGCTTAGGCACAACGGAACCGGACGTGCAACAGACTCGTAAACAAGCGGATCCGAGCTTCTGCCGCCCCATCCATCTCTGGAATCGCCTTGCTCTGCTGCAGCTTCGCGTCCGTGTTTGAGACGTAACTGACCTATAATAATAATAATTTAATAATAATAATAATAATAATAATAATAATAATAATAATAATAATAATAATAATAATAATAATAATGCGAAGTTTTTCCATAGTGGTTTAAATTAGGCTCTTCAAATGTTCCAAAAGCCAGTATTTTTTCATTGAAAACCACTGATGTAACTATGGAAATTATCAACTTAGACCGGGCTTGGGCGACTAAAGAAGCAGGTCTGGGCCAAACACCCGCAAAGTACACAAATGCGGGAGGACACGGCGGACACAGCTAGATTTGACCTGTCAAAAGATTTTTGATTAGCCTTTATCAACATTACTACTGTACGTTTTTATACATTCTCCGTCTTTGGAGGCCCGAGTTTTTATTCTGCGTGAGGAAGCAGCACAGGTTAGCTCCGAGCGGGATGCAAAGGAGGAAATGATAAGCCTACTCAGGGTTTAATCTAGGCCGTTTCCGGGGGAAATTGCCCATCCTCCCCGAAAATTTAAAATTTCCCCGGAAATTTTGCTTTACAGAACATTTATCAACTAACAGCATCTAGCTGACTTCCACATGATAATTAAAGGTTTTGTCAGTCCCCCTTGGTGGAAAGTTCAGAGTCTATATTAAACATTGGGTTTACATGGAGATGCATCTCATTAAACGTTCTTTTCTCTGGTTTTCTATCAGTTTTGCAAAGTTCGTATCATCAATGTCACAAACTTTCCAATAATGGTGACGACAATAATAATAATAATAATAATAATAATAATAATAATAATAACGTAATTTTAAAGTGGTTTACGAGGTTAGATAGGCTACCCCTGTGCGAAAGCCACTGTAATAACTCTACTTTAAATTACCTAGTGTATAGCACTAGGCTATAGCACTATACAAGTCTCTCTCTCTCTCTCTCCATGTATCTCTCAGCCTTCTCTTTGATCGTACTGAAATAATAGAAAACTCTAGCTCGAGTCATAAAGAAACCTCCGAAATACGACTACTTAACGCCTGCCTGTGTTCAAATCACTCACTTCATAGGTTGCCAGTCAGACAATTGGCTTTTAAATCGGCTTAGCTGTCAAAAAGGTATTACATTAAAGCCGACCATCGCATCTCCTGTCCAGGCTGATAGCAGACTCTCAAAACAGGTCTTCAAAACAGAACGTGCAACAGGTAGACAAGATCGTTTTGATGCATCGAAATGTCCGTCTAACTCAGGAACAGTTCAATATTCTCGACCCAACGTAATAATTAACACCAATACTGCCACTGCGCTTGGTAAGCACGTTGGGTCGAGAATATTGAACTGTTCCCTTGAGTCTCTTACGACATTTCGATCCAAACTCAAAACGTCTATCTACCTGTTCTCTATTGCGATCCGCCAAAGCCTTGATCGGAAAATCGGACTGACTTAATAATTAATTGAATTCGACAATAGGGATGGAGATTCAAATCATGTATCGGTACGACATTACTAAAATAAAATGGTAATAATATCATACTGCCAATACTGCTTCGAGATCCAAACTCAAAACTGATCTACTGCTTAATAATAATAATAATAATAATGATGATGATGATGATGATGATGATGATGATGATGATGATGATGATGATGATGATGATGATGATGATGATGATGATGATGATGATGATGATGATGATGATGATGATGATGATGATGATGATGATGATGATGATGATGATGACGATGAAGATCACTGTGATGATGATGATGATGATGATGATGCTTTGATGATGATGATGATGCGATGATCTGATAATAATAATACTGAAGATCACTGTCAGTCGAGTCTGCTTTGCTGTTGCCATCTATAA
The DNA here is from genome assembly GCA_018105865.1 of Metaphire vulgaris. Lineage (NCBI taxonomy): Eukaryota > Metazoa > Annelida > Clitellata > Crassiclitellata > Megascolecidae > Metaphire > Metaphire vulgaris. Next base: position 16,170,350 of record CM030837.1, read on the forward strand.
TAATAATAATAATAATAATAATAATAATAATAATAATAATAATAATAATAATAATAACAATAATAATAATAATAATAATAATAATAATAATAATAATAATAATAATAATAATAAATTTTTAATACAGGCTAACAACCACCTGCTTCGATTTCATGTGATTAACGAGAGTGGCGCGAAAGGAGTAAAGCGCACCGAATGCAATACGAAAAAGACGCGTTATAGGCCGCATCTGTTAAATATCACGTTAGCGTTGATTTTTTTTTTACGCCATGGATAAGGCAAAATCTGGCCACCGTTGGAATTGGCAAAAATGGGGGTTATCGAGCAAACTACTCACGTTATCAAAGCTAAGGCTGGATTGCTATAAATTCCTTTCCAATTTGATTGCGTGACCGCAAGAGGACTGTCTACCACAGAGCCGTAGCCAGGGTATCCGGCGCCCCTCCAGACTCCTGACGAGCAAAAAAAGGTCGTCGCACATGTTTCTTCTTCTTTATTATGCATTTTACTTACCCAAATACCCAATTTTGGTGCTGAAATTCGACTGTCCGTTTGAACGACCTCTGTCAGATGCAAACATTGCAGAGTAATTTCATTTGGCTGGGGGGGGGGCGGTTGAGAGCTCGACAACTATCGTCAGTGTGCTGATTGCATATGTATGTTTGCATATGTATGTATGCATATGTATGTAGGCAACTAGGCATTGTATTGCATATGTATGTAGGCCTATGCTTCGACTTGTCAGCGTAACCTAAATATGCCCGTCGATGTCGCCTTACTGCATCCAATGGGATTTATACGTCGATTGTGGCCTCGTCATCGATCGCGCACTGGCTTCCCGCCGCCGCCGTCGTCGTCGTCGTCGACGTTCGGTTGGCAAACAACGCGCTAACAGCCTGGAACGACAAGACGACCGCTGCTACACTCCGCCCCCTCCGTCCGTCCCTCCCCACTCGGCCATATCTCTCTCTTCCCATCCGACCGCAGCTGCTTCCGTTGCTACAAATACAGGAAACTGTCGGCAATCTTCGTAGATGCGCAACTCCCGAAGCTTTCGCCGGTGACACGACCAGCAAAATGCCAGCGTTCAGCAGCAGCGGCGGCGGCGGCGGCGGCGTCGGCGTCGGCGTCGGTGGCAGAGAATGTGTCATGTGGTTGAAGAAGGTACTGACGTCCACCTCGGCCGGAGCGTACCTGGTCGACAAGTACGGCAAGTACCGACGCGACAAGTTCGAAGCGGATCGGCGAAACGTAACGGAACGAGAACTGAGACAGCTGAACCGTAAGATCGTAAGTATGTACTGATATCGTAAGTATTAAAGTATGTGCTACGTGCTATCGTAAGTATGGTGGTCGATGGGTGTCATAATTTAAGATACGAAAAAAGACCAATATTGTGGACTGACAACATTAGAAAGGAGAAGAGAGAGAGGGGATTTGATAGAAACATACAAAATAATGACTGGGAAAGTAGATGTGCCATATGATCGATTCTTTACATTGGCACACTTTAGCAGCACAAGAGCACAAGAGGTCACAAATGCAAATTGTTTAAGCAGAGGTTTGGCCAAGAAAGAAAAAATCTTCTAGTGCAATTCGTTAGTTCATTAGACTGTGGTTAATCATTGATGGAGTGGAAATAGAACAGGTAGAAGAATTTTGCTATCATGGAAGGCTGCTTGATACAAACGCCAAGTGTCATAAAGAAATAAGGAGAAGAATACTATTGCCATGGGAAAGAAGCCTTTATGAACAGAAGAGAACTACTGAGAAGGAATTTTAACCGAAATCTGAAAAAACGATTGTCAAAACACTGATCTGGCCAGTGACACTCTATGAATCAGAAACTTGGACGCTCAGAAAGGAAGACATAAAGAGATTAGAGGCATTCGAAATGTGGACCTGGCGAAGAATGAAAAAAATCAGCTGGACGAAAAAAATTAACAAACGAAGAAGTCTTGGAGAGTGTAGAAGAGAAGAAAAGCCTAATTAACACTATTCGTACAAGACAAAAGAAGTGGATAGGTCATGTTCTGAGAGAAGAATCAAACCTACTAAGAGAAGTAGGCCTACTAGAAGGAAAGATGAATGGGAAACCCCAGAAAGGGCGACCAAGGACATCGATGCTGAAGTGGATGTTCGACACTACGGAAAAAACAAGTATTCAGCCCTGAAGATAAAAGCTCAAGATAGAGAGGAGTGGCGACGCTGGAGTATGGAACCTGTCTTTGAACAGAGCGCCTGAAAAATAATTTATTTTATTGCATATGGGATAGTGAGAGATTGCAAGAGTATCACATTAGGTTTGAAACAACTCTCCAGTTTTTTTAAGCTATCAAGCAAAACTGTATTTCTTGCCTTACCTTTCTAACACTTCTTCTTTCCATCGACTTATCTTGCAAAGTCACGGCAATCAATCGTCTTTTACTGGCATTTAGGGTCCATCCATATATTACGTACGCACTGAGAGGGTCGAATTTTGGAGATTATTCCTATGTACGCTACGTGCAACAGGGAGATATGGTGTGCTGAAAATATGCCTTTTTACGTACGTTCTATATGGATGAGCCCTTAGTATAATAACGAGACATCAAGTTATCTTAGCTCCTCCCGTCAGATTATGCTTGAACATCGGTCCTAAACTGAAAGCAAAATCGAAAACTGGTCAACGAGTAAGCGTTAGTTCTTACTTACTTCATCAATTTCACATTAAGTTACGACGATAGACGGCATACATGTAGCTATCAATCCTATGTGCAGCAATGTAATAGAGTCTAGAATCTACAATATATTTGTTAGAATGAGACCCCATTTTACAGATTGTATAAGACACACGAATTCATAGACATAAACTTATTAGGTCTATAGGCTTCAACCACAACCCACACTTTTTGAGATTTTACCATAGGGAAAGGGGAAGGTATATGGGTTGATCCCCACACCCACCCACTTTTTCATCCAAGTAGGCCTAACCAAGTTGACGCCACTGCACGAATTTCCATCTAGCGTGACAATTGTAGAAGGATGCAGATTGGCGCAAGATAGAGAGCAAAGTGGACATGTTTCGTATCTAACTATTGCCGCCATCCAGGCAGAAAGTGATGATGATGATGATGATGATGATGATGATGATGATGATGATGATGATGATGATGATGATGATGATGATGATGATGATGATGATGATGATGATGATGATGATGATGATGATGGCGTCTATGCATGAATTTCAACAGTTTATCGACGCAAATGCCAGTCTCGGATGTGTGCCTGTGCGTGTGTAGCCTACATGTATGTTTTGCAAGTCGGATTCTACTGTGGTTGTTTTTCCACTGCGTGAATCAACGTGCTTTGGACTAATTGCGTCGCCGATATATAAACGCATTACGAGCGTTTGTCCCGAAGAATGATTGTGCGTATTGGGAAAAACAGTGTCAACGAACCATTGGCGTAGCGGCCACGGGGCGTAGCCAGGAATTTGATTTGGGATTTCGGGGTGGGTATAAACGCCATAAACCATATGCATATAAGCGAACTGTGGCTTTGCTAGTTAGTATTTACACGTTATGTGTCAATGGGCATTTATTTGCCATCTGTTTTGACCAGAAAATTGTGATCCGTTCGGATGAAGAAGCGTTCCTCGCAACGATGAATAACATAGAGTAATATTATTAAATTTTGCGGCGGTACATGCGTGATGTCCAGGGTTCAGTGTTTATTCTAGCCCCCTTGACATTTGCCATCTGTTTTGGGGACAAGGTTCGAGTGATCCGTTTATGAAATTTCCATTCCCAGCCAACATGAAAAAATTTTGGGGAATTTTTAAATTTTGGGGTGAAATTCCCCCCTAAGAAGGCCTAGAATAAACACTATCCAGGGTTATTTCTAGGATTGTGAATTGGGGGTCGGGAAAATATGGGGGTGTCGGAAGTTGGGGATCTCTGTCGAAAAAATCTGACAAGCAAAAAAACTTATCAAGTCTCCAAAAAAGAGCCCAAGAAAAAAGGTCATCCCTGCCTCAGATTGGGGGAAATGCTGGGGTGTCGGGTCTCAAATTGGGGGAGGGTGTTGGAGGTGTTGGGGGTGTCAAAACATCCCTGGATTGGGGAGTGTCGGTCTCAGATTGGGGCGGTATTAGGGGGCGGGGTGTTAGAGTGGTCTAAAATATCCCTGGTGGTGTCTGAGAAGAAGATTCATTTTCCCAGAAAAATGCCAAGGATACATTACCTTTCATTCTGGAATAATTAGGCCTACTGCCATTGTTTATTCTAGGCCCTTTTGGGATTCCCCCCTAAAGTTTTAAAATTCTCCCCAACAAAAAATTTCTATATGTTGAATTGGAGAATGGAAATTTCCCCCCAAAAAGTGTGACGAGACGGGTTTTTTAATTTTGGAGAGGGGAAAAGAAAAGGATATGACCATATAGAAGAGTATTTGAAAGAAAAGGAAGTATGTGATTACCTTTTTTTGCTCGTCAAGGTTTTTGGGCAGACAAACCTTCTCCCTCTCAAACATTTCAACCCCTTTCCCAATGTCAAGGTGGCTAGAATAAACACTGCCTACTGCTATTATAAGCGATGATAATCGGCAGATCCTTTCCACTTCAGACACAATCGTCGAAATGTTGGAAATATGCCTGTTGTATAGTGAAAATGTTGGATCGTATATTGTCATTTTAACATGCTATGCATATGAATATGTCTATACTTTAATCTAAACAAGACAGCTTTTCGTATTTGGTTGATATGGTCATTTTAAGAGGCATGATTTCATATCGATTGCATAAAAACTGTGACGGAGTGAGAATACGTGGGTCTTGAAGGCTTACGCTCAACTACTATAGTTTTTGGCAGATTTGTCAATGAGCACGCTGTACTCCATGCATGGTTTTCCAAACAATTTGGACCCGCGACCCACTTCAGTGGTTTTATAACGTGTCGCGACCCTAATCATAGCATATAATATTTTTAAAATGCATTAGGCCATCTGGCGAGCGTTAGTTGTAAAGAATTTTCAGAGTTTTTTGAATAAAAAGCAATACAAATGCTCTGATTCAATTCGAATGAAATATGGTAAATATATTAGGCAGAGTTGTTTCATATTTTTACCAAATAAGACAAACGTAGAAAAATGGATATTGAATTTTCTTGAAAATTATCATTTTATAAATTTTGTAACTAACATACCTTTTTTGCGCTCCTTAAAAAACTTACAATATGGCAAAATCGCTTAACCGCAAGGTATGGAAGATCAAGAAGGAGAGATTTCTATTGTTAATGGAGTTTCGGAGCAAAATGGTCGGAATAAGCTTTCCTTGAGTTTTTCATTTGTGATTTTTTTCGACCCATCCGATTCTTAGTATTTCTCTATAACATTTTCTTTCAAAGGCTAGTATTTTTCTTTCCAAGTCTTTGGTGATGGTCCATGTTTCGCATCCATATAAAAAGCTGCTGAAGATACAGGTTTCGAGTAATTAGCCTACAGCTTATTGATATAGGCTAGGCCTATAACAGTTAGGGCCTACATGCTGCATTGTTTTATATTAACCCTATATATAACTTAAGTATGCCTATATCCTTGTTTGTCTCGGCGAAAGATCGATTAGTCTCGCATAATAATAATAATAATAATAATAATAATAATAATAATAATAATAATAATAATAATAATAATAATAAAATAATAATAATAATAATAATAATAATAATAATAATAATAATAATAATAATAATAATAATAATGTTTAGAGTGGTTCGGTAGGATCTGTCTAGAGTGAGACTGACTAAATGACAGAGATTAAGCATGCCATTTGTTAAAAAATAAGATTTTAATGAAATTGTTGGTTAATTTGAGCGATATTAAAGAACAGAAGACTGTGATTAAATTTGTGAGGTTTGCCGCTGTGGTTATAACGACGCTTATGTGGCGCTGTCTTGATGGCAGGAAATGCATTTGTGAGAACTGAGAAGTGCTTCTGACGAAAACATTTGTTTTTCTGCCGAATGGGAACTTTTTTAACCGGTTAAGTGCCGCCGCGGCCAGTTCTTCTTCTTCGCCAGTGGTAACTACTCCTGCCGCCGGCGCGTTGTCTCGTCGGCCGCTCGGGACGGTTCGTCAATATTTATTGAAGGTTATTTCGGCGGAGGACGATATCGCGTTGCGTCCACAGAGTCTGCCGTTGACGTCCACTCATTCGCCAATCTGTTCTCTCTGTCTGTGCATTCAGCATCCGGAGTAAATCATTTCAGACTGTCTGTCTTTCTCCCTCCTTCCCTCCATGTCTGTCTTCCTGTCTTTCTGTCTGTCTTTCCCTCTGTCTCTACATATCTCTTTGTCTATGTAGGTGTCTATGTCTATTTCTTTCTAAATGTCTCTGTCTTTGTCACTGTCTCCGTCTGTCTGTCTGTCTGTCTGTCTGTCTGTCTGTCTATCTGTCTCTCTCTGTCTCTCGATCTGTCTCTGTCTCTGTCTGTCTCTGTCTGTCTCTGTCTGTCTGTCTGTCTGTCTCTGTCTGCCTCTCTCTGTCTGTCTCTTTGTCTCTCTCTCTCTCTCTCTCTCTCTCTCTCTCTCTCTCTCTCTCTCTCTCTCTCTCTCTCTCTCTCTCTCTCACTCAATCTTTCTCTCCTGTTTTAATGCCCCAATGCGGTTGATAGCCCAACAATTGCTAGTGCATTGCACGCACACACACACACACACAGAGGCATCTGCCGCCGATTGCAGCAACGCTCACAGCAGATGCATCGCAGAACTAAACAGTCGGTGAACTGTTAACATCCGGGAGCAAGAAGCGCTCGGCCGATCGTCGGTGATCGATTGGCGCAGCAAAAATTCGTCAAAAACATTTAGACGAGTCTGAGTTCACGGTTCACGGGAGATGGCAGAGTACGAGCAGCTGAGCCTCAACGTAAGATAAGTGATCATGCGAAAAAGGCCCATCAAATCCTCAGGGCAGGAGGAGAAGGACAATGAGGAGACGGATGGAGGAGAAGGAGAATGAGGATGGAATGAGGAGAAGGAGAGGACAATGAGGAGACGGATGGAGGAGAAGGAGGGTGGTGGAGAGAAGAACAATGAGAGACGGATGGAGGAGAATTAGGAGAAGGATGGAGAAGGACAATGAGGAGACTGATGGAGGAGAAGGAGGATAAGGGTGCAGGAGAAGAACAATGAGGAGACGGATGGAGGAGACGGAGAATGAGGATAAAGGGTGAGGAGAATGAGAAGGATGGAGAAGGACAATGAGGAGACGGATGGAGGAGAAGGACAATGAGGAGACGGATGGAGGAGAAGGAGAATGAAGAAAAAGGGTGGAGGAGAAGGAGAATGAGGAGAAGGATGGAGGAGAAGGACAATGAGGAGACGGATATGTGAAGCCCAGTTTGCCCAATAGCCTACAAGAGCCACGGGCGTTCGGAGGAGGGTGCAGCTGCACCCCCTGGAAAAATTGTGGAGTTGTGAAAAAGTAAAATTACTTGTTTCTTTCGTCACAAAACCTTGTTTTGCACCCTCCTCCTTGGAAAATGTTTTCATTTTTTTCAGAATGGGTTTTTTGCTGGAGCGTCAGGCAAGACCGTTAGTGCCCCTAGTTTTGCAGTAATGCCTCCTAAGCCACTTTAAATCAAAAGTTTTTTCTGCGGAGGCCTTGTTTTGCGCCCCCTCTGGAAAAATGTCTGACAACAACAGCCGAATAAACCTTAGCCTAACATCCAAATGCAGACGACGCTATTTTCGGAGATTCTGTTTTATCTAATATCTATTCTGTCTCTCTCTCTCTCTCTCTCTCTCTCTCTCTCTCTCTCTCTCTCTCTCTCTCTCTCTCTCTCTCTCTCTCTCTCTCTCCCTCATCCACGAAGCACATTAGACCAACTAATCATTTCGTGGTGTAAAGTTCAATGCGATGTTCTAAGTCGGTGCATAGGAAAGCACGCTTGATGTCTGAATAACCGTTAACCGTGGAATCGATGGAATCATTTCGTGGTGTAACGAAGTAAAAGTAACGCGTTAATTGCATACAATGTACATTGTGCCATTACAGTCTGTGTTCTAAGTAAGTTTTATTCAAATATTAAGCTGCGCTGGGTTTTGATGTCTGAACGTTTCGTTAAGTAAAGGTCTCATCGTGGAATCGATGGATGATGATCTGTTTCCCTTCCTGGGTCAGTTTACATTTTACAAACGAACCAGCGATTATAGAATTAACAATCACAGAGCCGCAGAACACAAGGACGATTGTTTTCACGGCGACGTTTTTTTAAGAGATAAAAACGTGTCCAAGCAATGAAACCCTGGACATTCCAGCATTGTTAATGGTGTAAATGTGTACGTGTTGACTGCTGAGGCTTCTGCAAAATTAAAACACGGAAAAATGTGATTTAATTGGCATGAATGGAGTTGTTGATGATAATTCACTTTTTTTTACTTAAAAAGTAACTTTTAATTTAACTTTTACAACAATTATAATTTTACTTCTGAGATCACTATAAATCACGTTATTATTATTTTACACGAACCAGCGATTATTTTATGCGATTATTTTCAAGCTAAACGGATGTGGTTGAAATCCCAATATATCAGGCTAATAATTTAATACAAAAGTGCCTCCTAGACCACTAGAATCGATTGTATTAACAAAGCGTAAAAAAAGAGGTTAATGATTTATTGAATTATTACAAATTATTAGGTTTATTTATTTATTTATTATTATTATTATTATTATTATTATTATTATTATTATTATTATTATTAAGTTAGTATTAGTTGCCATTGAAAATATGTCGGAAGATGTGAATGAGTGGAACGGTGATTAAAAGCGTTGTAGCGACAGACATTATTTAGAACAGATGGTGATTTTTAGGAGATTCGCGGTGAATCATAGAACCCATATTTGCTTATTGCATTTTATTCTATGCGCGGCCGCAGTCTGGTCTGCTTCATATCCCGACGCGCATGCGCAGTGCAACGAACAGCGCCGACTGGCCTATGCCTCCCTCCCTCCCTCCCTTCTTCCCTTCCTCCATCCCGCCCTCTGCGTAGCCACCGACTGCTGGTCGACAGAAGAGACGACCCCGGCCGGGCCTGGTGTTGCCCTCTTCCCGATCGATATAACCTTGACGGAACAGACCTCCGGTATAGGCCGCTGCTTCGAGCCGAATGCACAAACGCACGCCATCCCGTACAGGTAATTTGCTAACCGTGCATGTCTGATGACGAAGGCTGACGTCCCTCGTCGCAATTAAACGCGTCGGCAAAACACGTCCATGGATACATCGAACGGACCGACGAACTAATAATGACGACTTAATTAGTATTTCGTTATAGGAGTTGCCTGGTCTCCTGGGTTTTTTTAAAACGCTGCAGTCTGGCCAACCTCAATGTTTAAAATCAATGTTGAATCACCCGAAATACTGTCGTTGAACAAGGTTTGGTGATTCATTGTTAAATGTAGGCCTACCTATAGAACCAACACTGAAAATTATTGAGAGAGCTTTTTCTATTTCTGGGCCAAAAATCTGGATCTTCCAAGACATTGAGTATTTTCAGATGCAGCCTTAAAACACATCTCTTTCAATTAGCTTTTCCTCCATAGTCGGTCTTTGGTGTTGCTCTTACACTGTAGTACTGTATATAAACGCTATATTATCTGCTATAAATTCCATAAATTATTGCTTTTCTTTACTATTATTATTATTATTATTATTATTATTATTATTATTATTATTATTATTGCATGCATGATTTATTAATGCATGATTTCAAGTGGTTTAGAAGGTGCTAATCTGTGTGAAACCAACAATAATTGCTCTAAGTATTTAATAACCCAATTTTTCTGGATAACTTTTAAATCCATTTATTGTTTCAACTGTTACTGCCTTTTCGTCCAAACTGTTTCACAAATCCACTACTCTAGCTAGCACTGAACAAATCTTTCTCTGATGCCACACTTTCCATGCAGAATTTACGTTTGCTACCTCTGGTGTTGCCCTATAGTATGCCAGTGTAAAGAATCGCTCAAATGTTACGTAGCACACTTTCCCAGTCATGTTGTACAGTGTAAGTGTTTTTATCAAATCTCCTCTCTTATTACGAAACACTGTTAATAAGCATGCACATGACTAAGACAGCCGTGATGGAGATTTCGATTTATGCTTATTAATAACAACGAACAGGATGACGACGACGAAGGGAACATTTTATTAGCGTAATTTACGGTGATGATGACGACGACACACAGACATTAGCAGTGTTGGTGGCGATGATCTTTATTAAAGGCGGTTTTGACGTTTCTAGGATAGACAAGCCTTTATTTAAAATGAATTATATTAAATAGCATGATTTATAGGCTAATTATAATATGAATAACGGCAGCAAGCAAAACGAGTGATTTTCACGACTGCAAAGAATAAGCAGAGAGGCGAATTTCATGGTCACTGCTTACTGGCGGCGTTCTCCCACCCCACCCCTCCATGGATTTTATAACACACACACAACTGGTCCACTTTATAAATAGCAGAGGGAGTTTCATGTTGTCGTTTAGTTTATTTGACTAACGTTTAGCATAACGAAACCAAATTCTTTCCACTCTGGTTTGATTTGCCGCGCCAATGGTCAGTCGACTCTCGAATACCACTTTGCTAATAACAATTAATTTAAAGAAGAAGCCTCAGTCACTGGCGGAAAGAACGGTAGCTGAAGCCAAAGCTGCATTTGTTGACATTGATCTGTCGGAGGGAAGGAGTCTGAGGAAGCGGGCAGCACTCCAAAGCATTGCTCCAAAGACATCGTCGAAAGCTGTCACGAAGAGACAGGCAGCAGCGCCTTAAAAGCAAAGGGCTCTCAGGACACGAAGGACAGCAAGACTTTGCTGTCAAGTCAGTTCAGCCTTAGGACGCGAAGACGCTGTTCAACATGAAAGCTGCTGAAGTAGTTTAGTAGAATAACTACACAGATTTTAATTATAATAATAATAATAATAATAATAATAGAGCTTAATAATAATAATAATAATAATCATCATCATCATTAATCATCATCATCATCGTAGTAATAAATAATTAATTGTAATAGGTGTAGTTCTTGTGATCAGTGATATTTTACTGAACGGTAACGGAAATTAGAACTGAAATTAAAGGAATCCGTTAACGAAAACGAGAAGTAAAATTAGGAATTTTTTAAAGAACGATAACTGAAATAGAAATGAAATCACCCAATAAAAATAGAAATTGGAACTGAAATAGAAATATTTTATGAACTGAATTTAACTACCCATCATTTAAAATGGCGTCAATTTTTTAGGTTGTGTGATATTTTGCGCGCCATATAATATGGCTGTTCGTAAGTGTGTGTCTGTGTGTGTGTTCAAAGTTCAGCGTCAATTGACCAAGGGTGATATGCCAGCCGTTGCTCTCAGTCATTCCTACCCCACACATACAGTCATGTCTGGGAGGGGTGACTCGTTACCACTGACCTATCAGGCTATCACATGCTAGTCTCGAGTTGGCACATGTGCCTCTGCCTTGATAAAAGTACCATTTCGTCTGTATCAGAAAACTTAATTAGGGTAAGCGAGTGCTGCTTCGATGATTTAACGTCAGCGTTAACTTAATTGCAACAATTTTTACAAGATGAGTTTAGCTAAACTGTTGGCTGGAAGAAAGCGAGGTAGCCCAGTTTGGGATTATTTAATATTTGACGAGAAAGCGGACAAATCTCTTTGTCACGTTCAAGGTGATCAAAGCAGCATGCCGTGTATTGTTGAAGATGAACATGCATATTGTTTAGTTTATAAATTTTTGATCACTGGTTACTTCAGACATTGCCGTCATAGAATACAGTTTTATATTATACTCTGCATGATTTATCCAACAGTGGCAGCTCCAGGATTTGGCAAGTGGGGGCCGTTGGGGTGGCAACTTCTAATCATGGGGCAACCATTTGTTGTTAGGTATGTAGTATTAAGCATAGGGTCTCAACAGGGGCCACTGAGGGTGCCAGGCACTCAGTGGGGGCATGGGCCTCCCCTGCCCCCCGGTGGAGTCGCCACTGGCATCTAACACAAAACCTGATGTCATTACTAGAAGTAAAATTAGAAATTAAACTGAAAATATTTAAGCTAGAAGTGAAATTATTTTAGAACTGAAATTAGAACTGAAATAGGAATTATTTTCTGAAGTATAACTGAAATAGAAATGAAATTAAGACCTAAAATAAGAATGAAAATTAAAATTAACAATTATTTTTAGAACTGAAATATCACTGCTTGTGATAGATGTAGTCGCATGACTCCCATCGGTTTGTTGTAGGCCTATCTTCATCTAACGCATACGATTAATTAATTAATTAAAGGACTGAAATTCATTATTTCTCTTTATTTGTGCGAAGTATGACGAAATTATTAGACAATCTCTCGGCATTGAAAAAGTGCATTTGGGAGAAACTGGAAAGACAGGGTTACTGTATTTCTAGGATTATCAATTTGGGGGTGTCGGTATATTTTGGGGGTCCCTGCCAAAAAAGTCTGACAAGCAAAAAAGGCATCCAGGCTAAAATTTGGAGGTTTCGATCTCAGATGGGGAGGGTGTTAGGGGGTGCAAAAATATCCCTGATCGGCTAAACAGAAGACGAAATCAACTCAGAAGTCCAGAAAACAGTCGAAGAAGAAAAAAACAACTAAAGAAATAAATGTGCGCGAGACAGACAGACAGACAGACAGACAGAGAGAGAGAGAGAGAGAGAGAGAGAGAGAGAGAGAGAGACTCGTCGATGGAACACACCTCGTTAGAGGAGGCGTTGATATGAACAGGCGATCGAGTGACTGATTTACGGACTGGTGTGGGGGAGGGGGAACAAGAGGAAGGAAGAAACACCGTTGTAGGCCCACTGACGACGGAGTAAATCAATTATTTTGTCAGACAGATAACGATACCAGATGGGAACAAATGGGACGGCGCGTGGCAGAGGGGTGGTCCACTTCCAGAGACAGCTGAACTTCCACTCCTACACAAATTGTGCCTTTTCACGCTCTATGGACAGGTCGCTGATTTCCTGTTCTAATGATTTTTTAAAAGTTTTCCTGGTCGTTTTTACTTTTCTCCGATTCCCTCATCGCTAATCTCACATGAACACACACGCACAAATACAAAGACACAATCTGTCTGCCTGTATCTGTCTGTCTGTCTGTCTGTCTGTCTGTCTGTCTGTCTGTCTGTCTTCCATCACCTAAACATTAACAAAGTAGGCCTATATTTTTATATATTCATCAACATCCAGTGGAATAAATGTCCAAATGAATTTTTCGGTCGTGTTTTTATTTGTCAAATATTTTCGTCGACGTCAATCTAATTTTAATTTACGCGTTCTCTCGTACTCGGTTCATCGATTTTTTTCCCTGCTGCATCGACTGCTGCAACCACCTTCATTCAGTCCAGAGGCTGGGTGCAATCGTCTGTTTGCACAGCGCTGGAGCCTGGAGTTGAGCAAGACTAAAGACGAATCGATGCATGGCTTTGAAGTCTGTTCGAATACTTTAAAGCCAGTGGCGGTTTCGCCATGTTGATGACTGGGGATGCATCCCCCACCGGGGTTCCAAATGACCTTTTTTGCTTGTCAACCTATTTTCCGGTGAGTTTTTAAAAAATTTAGCGAAAAATAGTGCAAATTACCTTTTTTGCTTGTTGGCCTTTTTGGCAAGGTTAATTAACATTTAGTGGGCAAAACACAATGAATTTTTTCTCTCTTTTCTTTTTTCTTCACTTTGCATCCCCCCATCAACTTCCTAAACATTTCCCACCACCAAGAATTCCTGGAACCGCCAATGTTTAAAGCAATCAGCATTGTAGCCGTTTGTGGTCATTTAAAATGCGTAACTTGCCTTGTTTCTTTCTAGGATAAACTGTTGGCGAGACAAAGTGATAGTGACATTCAGTCGGAAGACAATCACAGCAGCGACGAAGATGAGGTAAGAACGGATTAATTGATTATTGAAGACTAAGCGCCTACATTGATTTCATAGCAGTTCAACTCACTCCCAGTGGTCGCGCATTTTGAATCAGGGGCAATCAAAATACGGTACTTTATTTTAAAAATCGATTGCCATCTAATTTTTGTTATTAGACGGTCATTTCTTTTGCGGTCGGGTTCAAATTCCGTCGAACAGCTTATAAAAATCGCTACTATTTCCAATGATTCAAATGTTATCCGCGTTTTCATTCAGTGTTATTTTTTAATGTCCTTCACAAGACTGCTGAAAGTCGATCGCAGAATTATTTTCACAATCGCCACTTTTCGAGGGTTTCTCTCTTGAATCAACCCGCACACCATGGCACTGTGCCATGTCGTGATGACTCAGAGTAGAGCGCTATTTTTGACTCACGCCTCGAATCTCGGACGCATCCAAGAAGTGCGTCTCCCGTCACGCCTGTCACTCGAGCCAACAAAGCTCTTGACTGGAATTGTCCTCGACCGACCGACCGACACTGCGATGCCCGTTTGTTTGCCGTTCGCCCGAGACACTCGCCGAGGACACTCCAGCCTCGAGTACGTCTGACGCAAGACGCTGCGGCTGTGGCGTCGGCTCTCCTTGCGTCCGACAGGCCGCCGTCCCGGTTTCATCGCGCTCTTCTTCGAAAGAGTCCGCTCCCAACCCCCGGCTAAGAAACTCTTATTATTAAGAGCAAATCGCAAGTTTTTAAGTTTTTGCAATGCCGAGGAGCATCTGTTCTAGTGAAAACGTACAATTTGATCGAAGATATTTTGACACTTTGGATTTGATTAAGACTGACCGATCCCCAGCTCACGAAATCCCCGGCCCCATCACCCCCATCCGTGGCGTAGGCCGGGATTTCGGAATAGGGGTCACATTGACAGTTTCGTGTGAACCGGCTCCGACGAGCACAAAATGGGTGGTCGAGTTCTTCGCACATTCATGTATTCTCTTCGATCACGCTACCTGCACCTCCACCCCGCTCCCGCCCCCCCAAAAAATCCTCTGCGGGTTTGACAGTTCCGGTCGTAGCAACGAGGGACGCCTCATTCGCAGTCTCCTGTTCTTATATCGTAATTATCAGTCACCATCCTCTGCTCCTGATTAAATTATTGAACTGCTGTGTATCCGGATAATCAGGATCAGAGATGTCCATGGGTCCATTTTGTAGAACCCAATCCAACCCAACTCATCAAATCTCCAACCCAATCCATAATAAGATTACTTGACCCAACCCACCGTAATACATCACAATTTCTTAAACCACGAGTTATTTTCTGAGAACCATTAATATGGAAACGTCTGACCCAACCCAATCCAACCTAACCTACCCCATGGGTTAACCCAACCCGTGGACATCTCTGATCCTGATAGGGCTGCAAGACTGGTCTCACCGTCTCGACACCGATACTGCAGTAGGGCCTACACATACCGGTATTTATTTATATACATACATACATGCATGCATCCACGCATGCCCGTGTAATTCAATGTAATGGATCATTTATGTAGCGCCCTTTTACAGAAGAATTCTCTGCTGGTTTCAGTGCGTCGTGTGTCTGAGCGCCGGGGCGGTGATGCAGACTCATCCGTGCGGTCATCGGGTCACCTGTCGCAGGTGTTTCATCCGGACGATCCAGTCGGCGATCAGTCAGAGGGCCCTTCCGCTGCGATGCGTCGTCTGCCGGTCGAGGATCGTCAAGGTCAGCGAGGAGGGACCGGCTCTAACCCCTCACCACCGCCGCAGTCCCCCCGCCGCTCCTCCTCCGGCCAGCAGCAGCAGCGGTCAACGGATACAGCGGACGAGGGCGGAGGGGGTTTCCGGTCGGCTGTTCTCTCGGCAATTCCATGCCGGGGGTGGCGGCCGGTACAGGTCGGATCTCGGGTCGACGGCGGCGGCGGCCTCGGTGCCGCAGGAGGACCTATTCGGATGCAGCGGTGCTGCTGCGAGGGAACTGTTGAATCCGGTGTTGGTGGAACAGCAGCAACGGCGGCGGCAGCAGCAGCAGCAGCAGAAGCAGAAGCAGTCCGTTGGACACGATGAGAAAAGAGCGAATCGTCGGCACAAGAACAGACCTTTGACGGAAGCGACGGAGCTGCGCTCGAGAAGTTTCAGAGACTCGATTCAGTTGGAGAACAATTCGTCGAAACTCATCAGATGGAAGTCATTTGTTAAACAACTCTCTGTCTAAGCACGCGGATACGTAACCATTGAGACAAACTTTCGAATATATATACTGTATATATATGCATGCATTATGTATACAAATTTCGGATATAAACATATATATATATATATATATCATAAATATAAAAGTATATACACAACCTGTGTGTGTGCGCATGTGTGTGTGTGTGTGTGTGTGTGTGTGTGTGTGTGTGTGTAACATGGCTGTGTATAGTGCATCGTCAGTTGTCTCTACTAGTTGTCTTTGCCTCCCAGTGGACAAAACTGATATTTTGAGGTTTCTCATGCATTTGTGACTCATAAATTTGCAATTGATTGGCTCATGAGAACTGCATTTGGCAGTACATCGGAATGTGTACGACTCGCAGGATTCGCTACTACCACTGCCATGATCGGTCGTCCACCTGACCGATCATGGAAGCGCTGTCCTGGTCGTCCCAGGAAAAGATGTATCGACCACATCCGTACCCTGCAGACCAGCGAGATTCCATCAACTCTCTGGAGACGTGCCATTCGGCGGGGTCATGGTCATGGGGTGACACAACGGCCCCCGCTGGCCACGCGCTTCTGATGATGATGATGATGATGATGATGATGATGATGATGATGATGATGATGATGATGACTGCCAGTGTCGTAGCCAGGATTTCCGGAATGCGGGGGGTTGGTTTTGACTTTTGACCGTACAACTTTCTAAAAATCTGGACAAGCAAGAAAAGGTCATCCTATGTATCTATTCTATGTCTCTCATTCTAAAATCTTTCCTTTCAGATGCTGACAAGCAAAAAAGGTAAAAAGGTCGTCACGCCTATGGCGCTTTAAAAATTGTCAGCAGCCCCAAGGAGGATTTTTGACCCTCAAAACCGCGTCCGAAAATTAAAAATGCATGGAAACGCCAAAATTTTTTAATCGTCGGCGTCCAGGGGGGGTTTAACCCCCTCTCCTTGGCTATGCCACTGACCACTGCCGGCTACTGTGTGATTGTCATAGGAAGTTTTGTCTCAGCCTCTAAGGCATTCGGCATCTCGTTGAAATGTATCCAGATTTACCACTTACTTCTATCTGACGAACATCTAATATTCTTGTTAATAAAAGTCGATTTCTGACCTATTTTGTTGTATTGACTAATACAGAGTTTGACTGAATTTCAGTATCCTGCATTATCAATACTAAACTGGTCTTTTTTAGGAAGTTTGGGGGTAAGCAGTGACGCATAATAGAGGCATTTAGTCAGGGCCGCCGAGAGAAATTCCGGGTCCCGTAACAAAAAAAATTGCGGACCCTTAAGAAAAAATTATCAAGTCTCCGAAAAACCTGACAAGAAAAAAACTTATCGTCACCGGATCTGGGCCTTTGAAAACTCCATGGGCCCCGGTACAATGTACCGGCTGCACCTCCCTCTCCTCAGGCCTGCATTTAGTGTTATAAGTTACTGCAAGTCGTTGTTCTGTCTAAAATGCTAGTTAATTGTCCCCTACCCGTCTTGTCCCTCTTGTGTTGAGCTTGTGAGTTGCTGCATGAGCCGAAGTACAACTTGACTTTCTTTGGTGTACAGTGGCGGTTCCAAGAACTCTTGGTGGGGGGATGCAATGAATTTCTTGGAAGATCCCGCCAATTGTAACAGGAATTATATGTAAACGGTTTAGAAGATATCTGTAGATTTGATTTATAAATATAATGTTCAGAATTGACAATGTACACTATAAAAACCATTTTAGTCTGATTGTACAAAGTCATAGTGCAAAATCGAGTTTTCTATTCCTGGAAGCGAATTTGTTGATGACACTGTCTATGGATATGTCCTTATCTCTGTGGATATGCATCATGGCTAATCCGTTTAGATGATCGTCTTCCATTGAAGACGTGTTTTTTGTGGGCTGGTGGGGGTGCATCTCAAGTCATCCCCAACGTGGAAACGCCCCTGCTGGTGTTTACAGCCGCCATTGTCGCCAGTCTCAACGAGAGCAACTCACGCTGACCGACAACCACTCGCGACCGACAACACAACTGTATTTCTCCCGGCTACAAGAGGGTTGGACGTCGGGCTGGTCACCCAGCTCCGTAAAAAAAGATAACCGCCGAGGAGTTCTTCACGAAAGGTGTCAGTCAACCAGTGTTTATTCTAGCCACCTTGACATTGGGGGGATTTGAAATGTTTGGGGGGACAAGGTCTGAGTCTCCACACTTTGGGGGGGAATATCCATTCCCCAGCCAACTTATAAAACATTTGGGGGGATTTTAAAACTTGGGGGGAATTCCCCCCCCCCAGATAAGGCCTAGAATAAACACTGTCAGTCAACCACTCTTACCGCCAGGCGCCAGCTCGTAGTGCGCCTGGCGACAGTCATCAAGGAGTCCTTCAACCGCGTCGGCGGTTGCGGCTTGGAGCCATCAACAAGTTGGACTCTCTACCGCCTCGAAACGATCTTTGCACAGGGCGAACTGGCGACCATTTGTGGACTCAGCTACGCCTGCAGTATGTGGCTACCCTTTATGACATCCTTCATAGTTACTAACTAATCTAACCTACTAATCTAATTTTTATTAATTAACTGAGGCATATTGAAGTATGCTGTAGTTACACTGATTGTAATCAATTGTTTATTCTTGATACTGAATAGGCTAACACAATCTACTAAAATTCTGACTGCAAGAATTTCGCAAATGCGTTAGGCCTACTACAACCGATCGCTTGTTGAGCAATCGATTGGAACCGACCGAAAGATCGATCGATCGACCGACCAAACCAACCACCTGAGTGACGTTCCGACCGACCTCACGCAGATCGATCGACCTAACCGAACACTTGAGCGATCGACCGACCAAACCGACCAACCGAAATATCAATCGATCGGTCAACCGACCGCGTGGAGCGTTATATATGGCAAATCATGACGCTATGACAAATCGCCATTGGTTTCTAGCTAAACTCGCGTGATTTCTACTCGTCCGCCGTCTTTTATGAGTCATATATTTGTGACAAAACAACCCGAGCGAATGACGTCACAGTTGTCGCAGATTTAGTTTGATTGTTCGAAGACGTCATATGTCACAGTTGACGTCACAGATCCATTAGAACAACTGGTTTATGTTTATTCACAGCTCCGCTAGCAATCCGACAGAACTTCAATCCGCGCAGATGTCTGCTCTGTAGTGTCTTTTGCGTAATGCCAACAAATGCAGAAAACAAGACGCAATCTTCTGGTGTGGACGGCGGTGAGGAGGTCTGCAGGATATGTTTGCTGAACCCAGAAGAATCGGGTATTTAAAGCCAGAATCTAATTTCTCGATAAATATGTATATATATATATATATATATATATATATATATACACCTGAGGAAGGGTTGGTCAGATGAGTGTCGATGCCCTGACTGTAGAAAAGAAATACGATTGAAACCCGATGAAAACAGGAAAAGGCATCAGGCACCTACGGGCGTTGGTTGTTGATTTGTTGATTATATTATATATATATATATATATATATATATATATATATATATATATATAAAGCGTCTTGCCAGATCCAATCTATTTTGTGGAAGTTGGGGTCCAGATGGTTTGTGCTGTGTAATATTTGTTTTAAAAGCTCACGAGAAATGTTGCTTCACAAAGAATGCCGATTATTTCAAGACCTTGCCTAGTCTAGGTGAATCTGGGCTTCGTATCCAACAGACTTGGAACCAAGTCACATTTTGATACCCGGTGACCCAGTGACCCGAAAAAGGGTATATTCTTAACTCTAGTATACGAGCAAAACTTGAAATATATTGTTTTTAAACCAAGATATATATTTGAATATTTATCAATGACGTCAAGTAAAGTAATCGGTGATTTTATAACATTCCATAGAGTAATAATACCAATATCACTCAGTAAAAAATCAATTACTTGTATCTGTGGACAGTGGACCTAACTAAAATATCAAGCGGAGAGTCTCTTCAGCGTTTCCTGGTTTGATGAACCTGAATGCTTAGCACCTGAAGAAGATTTTAATTAATACCTGGTCTATAGCCGGGTCATAAAGATGACCCGGAGACCCGGAGACCCGGTGGACAAATGTGACCCGAACGACCCAGTGACCCAGTGACCCGGTTCCAAGTCTGGTATCTTTTAAAAGGTGTCGGACAGTGGCTTTTATCTCCTATACCACAAATTTTGATACTGGAATATTAGATCGCCCCTATTACATTTGTGAGAAACCAAAGGCTGCCAAAACGAAGAGATAGGCCCAAAATATAGGCCCCGAAAGCCGAACTCTTGTTTGTTGCGAAACGAGCAACAAGTCGATTCGTCAAAAACTTAGCATGATTTAAAGTGGCTTAGAAGGCATTACTGCCTGTGTGAAAGCCACTAGGGTCACTAACGGGGCTTGAACCCGCTACGTCAGCCTGACGCTCCAGCACGTAACCCACTCTGTCATCTTCGGCCCCTAAATTGAAATTGAAGCTACTTTGGCTGTAAGTTACACGGTGGTGGGTTCTATCTGATAGGGTCGCCTCTTGAGCGAACTGGCTGCTACTGTTCTGGTCCGCTGGGCCTGTGTCACCGAGAGTGCCTGGAAAAATGGATGGTCTGTCAAAAGTCGAGAGTTTGTGAACTCTGTCACGGATTTTTTCAATTCACTCTCGATCAAGCTAAAGTGGCGGAGAATATCGAAAAGGAGGTATGCGCGAAAGATCATCAGAAATCTGTGGTATTGAAATTTCCCACGATCCCGCAAATCTTTTACGCAAGCCTAAAATAGAGGTCGAGTTTCATCCAAACTATCATCATCATCATCATCGTCATCGTCATCATCATCATCATCATTAAACTTCTACATTGTATGGCGCCATTATATAAGCATGCCATCAGTTCAGTTCACCCAATCGTGCCATCGGTTGATGCTCCTGCGCATTATGAAAGTGGCGCTATAGAAGTTTTTAAGATTAGAAATAAGCAGACGATAGAGAACAAGTACGTTTTGAGTCAGGATATAAATGTTATAAGAAAGTTAAAGAAACTCAGCGGAGCGGACCAATGCAGGAAGTAAATTCCAAATTCTCGGCAGCAAACTACTGTTGCCCTGTTTTCAGTTGAAAAGTTCATTCATTCATTTTATACGTTCAATTTATTCGTTCATTTTATGCATTCGTTCAATCATTTGTTCAAACTCCGAAGCAGGGTTTAATCTAGGCCGTTTCCGGGGGAAATTGCCCTTTCCTCCCGGAAATTTTTAATTCCCCCGGAAATTTTGGCATACTACATCAACTAACAGCAGCCCCTTAGCAGAATTCCTCCCGGCTTTTTCAGTTTCCCTCCGGCTTTGTCAGTCCCCCCCTAGGCGCAGACCAAGGGAGAGGCCCCTTACGTCATCATCTGTAGTCGTGATAAATATGAATAATCTAGATTCTAGAATTTTACCTTAAACTATTTTATAAGTTTCTTCTAGTTGTTATTACCTGCAGGGGCGGCGCTGGGTTTTGTTGGCTGGGTTTGTCTAATGCAATCTACACAACCAGGAGCCGGCTCAGACTACCCCTGCCCCAAATAAGAATTTCTCTGCGGATTTGCACGATTTGCTCGGGTGATCCTGCCCGAAGCTGGGTGGGTCCGGACCCGCGGACCCACCCCCTAGCGCGCCTCCGACTACCTGTCAGTGGATACCGAGTAGGTCTATTTTAGCGCCCACCCCACTTCGGCGCCCGGGGACATACAGTATGTACCCCTCCCCCCTATAGCTCTGCTTGTGAAAAGACAAACTGGAAGTACTCCAAATTCATCCATCCGCAAAAGTCCGGAGATCAGAATCATAGTGAAAAGACAAGTAGGCTACCGTTGCATACAGGGGCGTAGCGACGGGGGGTATACATCGGTATATATAACCCTCCTCCCAATCAGTCTACCTTAAAGTTTTTGTATGATTTACATGTGATTATATGTGGTTTATATGGTTTATAGTTAAGATTTATACCCACCCAAAATATTTATACCCTCCCAAATCAAATTCCTGGCTACGCCCCTGGTTGCAAAATCAGCTAGCTGTCTTAACAGTGAAATTCAAATAAGCAGGAGTAGTTGTATTGCGGATTGTGGTGAGTTTCTGCAGCTGCTGGCAGTGAGGAAGAGGCAGGCGATCGCCTGCCGTCATCGCCGTGTCGGCTTCTTCGTTACCTTCGTCTTTCTTGTCGTCACCGCCGGATGCTCGATCGCCCTGAGCGTCTACGCGATCAGACACTCCGACGATCTGTACGAGGCCGAGAAGAAACGACCGGCCACGACGACGACCGTCTCTGTACTCCATCCGCCGCCGCCGCCGCCGAATGAACCGACGACGGTAACGGTGACTGACCGACCGACACCGACGCCGCGGCGGGAGGCGCACCGGTCGGCCGTCCATTTCGTCGTCGCGTCCGTCTTCCTGGTCGGCGTCGCCGTGGCCCACCTGGGCGCGTGGATGTTCGTCGAGGTGCGGATGTGGAAGCGAGAGGCGCAGCTGATCTTTGGCATCGTCCTGTTCACCATCCTCCACGAGATGAACGAGCGTCTTCTGGCGGCCGAGCGCAGTCAGTTCAACCAGGCGATCGCCCAAAGCGCTCGCGAAGCAGCCGCATCGGCCGCCGCCGCCGAGGCTCAAGGGGTTAACAGTAACACGAACGCTGCCGAAGGAGAAGCAGGAGGAGCAGGAGGAGGGTCGGCCCAAAACGCCCGATCCGATCGGGTCCGTACTTAGGGACTAATCGCATCGTCGCACTGCAGAAGACCGAGTTATTATTATGAATTGATCACGATTTTTCATTTCTATCGAACACTTCGCGACAGAACCCCCTCCTTCATGCACTTCTTGCGAGGAACTCTGGATGCACCCCCCCCCGAAGGCAGTTGAAACGTTATTTTGACCCACATCTCGTACTCAAGCTTAGAATTTTAATAAATAGATTATACTGTATGTCTATATAGATAGGGTAGGTTGGGCACGGAGGCTGGAGGCGCGTCTTTCACGGATTATTGCTATAGACTTTGATTCGATCCAAGTCTCTGTAGGCTAGATGAAGCCATTGATCGTGGTTCCATAAATTCTATTAAATATTAATTTATTTGGTTTCGACTTTCAACCGAACTTGGCATTAAAGATGTTGGCTTTAGAAGACCTAGGTCTAGCCCAGGTAGGCCAGAGATGTCCATGGATTAGGTTAACCCATTGATTGGGCTAGGTCAGACTTTTCCATATTAATGGTGGGTTGGGTTGGGTAAGAAAACAAGTCATGGCTTAAACAATTGTAATCAGGGTTTAATCTAGGCAGTTTCCGGGGGGAATTGCCCTTCCCACCGGAAATTTACAGTGATTGCAATGCATTAGGCCCCTACAGCGGGTTGGGACAAGTGACCCTATTACCGGCATGAGTTGGTTTGGTTTGGAGATTTGATGGGTTGGTTTGGATTGGGTTCTAAAAATGGACCACGGACATTCCTAAGATATAATTGCCTTTAGGGAATTAAAACGTCTCAAATTCAATTAACGTTCGCTTGGCTGTGCGTAACACTTTAAAAAATGCAAGCAAATTTATTATTTGTGACAATATGAAAAACTTACCAGAAAATAGGGTGACGACGACAACGATGGTGATGAATTGGACAAGTCCCAGTATTATGCAGTATAAACTGTACATAATTTAGCAACTGCTGATTCTACGACTTTCTTTTTGAAACAACACTCACTACTATGCAGCAATTCTAGTGGGAGTGCTTCTTCAGAAGAGATGCTATACTGTACAACTATTCTGTTATATTACATTACAAATTTCTTTCTGTACTGACATCTAGGCCTATATCAGACTTGTATTATATATAACCATGCACAATTGCACATACAGTGCACTGTATATGTACACATTAGACACATTTGTACTAAATAAGATATGGTACAATATGAACTACACCTTGCCGTGTAACAATCAGCATTTAGAAAGCAGTTTTAAACACCATATGCTAATTTTAAGGTTCTGACGGGCGATTGCTACAAATGAAATAAAGTACAAGCAACTTCAGTTTTCTTTTGAATTTTTTTTTATCGGTACAGTGCGTATGCTATTGCTGACTTCGATTTAAATCATGGTTGGAATCAAAAAAAGTTCAGTTGGCCCCACAATAGTAGTAAATGTTTGTATTTGAGATTAGATTAAATATATCGGTAACAGTCATGGCAAATTTGCCTCATGGATATCTTATATCTGTCACTCGGCTAAGTAGCCAGTGTGTTGACGCCGAGTCTTCTGAGGAATTTATCTGGTCACTGATAAGTTTAACAACCTCGGTGATTTCTTTCGTCTCACAATAGATTGTTTCAATCCATGAACCTGGGTAATCCATGATTAATTCAAGCAAATCTGTCGTCTCTTGAAGACATGACAGCAGGTGGTTTTCTCCATTAAGCTGGAAATGAAAAAGTTTAAAATCAATAAATACTTTGAAAGAAATTGTTCAAAAAATTGTGAACCCTACTGTTGAAATGATGAGGTAGTTATGTTGTGGATTGATGTGTGAGGGCCCATCCATATATTACGTATGCTTTGAGAGAGAGGGGTATTGGATCTATGAAATTTTGAGTACAGGGAGGGGGTCTCGTCTCAAATTAATACATATGCATGCACTGACAACTACATGTACAGTGTACCGTATATATATTGAAGTGTTATTTTTAATTATCAAAACCACACCAAGGAGGTTTCCATGCTGTAGGTCAGTCGGTGCACGGCTGTTTCAAAACAAACTGATTTACCCTGTGGACAAAGTACAGTAATTAAAGCTCCTAGAACAGAGCAAGGGAGGAAGCTGATTCTGTCAACAGAGGCACCAAACCGGGTGGGCAGGGTAAGCTAATACTGTACACATGGGGGGTTCCACAAAATGTACAGGGGTGCAATACTATATTTTAAACCACTGTACAAGCATATCTTAAAATATTACCATATAAAATAAAATAAAATAAAATAACAGACCACAATATTATGTCCTACACATTTGATTTCCCTAACTTCAGATCAAACAAGTGATACTTACCAAAGACAGAATTTCTCTTTTCATGGATTCACTTGCTTTGAACTGTAAGCAGAAGACCACAAGCAATTTTCTGACAATGCTCTGTGCATGAAATTCGGGCAATTCTTCGATTAGAGGACGAAGGGTAGAAATATCATCTCCAAGTATATTCTGAGGGGACCGTCCGATAATTGCTTTCAACAATGAAGCGATCTCTTGCAACTGTATAGACATTGAAAAATCAAATAAAATGTGATAATAAAAATGATTTGAAATAGTATTATTATGCCAACAACATCTGTAGTGCCATAGCCAAAAAGTAAGACAAGAGTTCTGTAAATTGTAAACCAGATTTCAAAATAGTATTGAAATTACTAACTAGCCTTAACACTAATAAGAGGCCCATGAGGTATGAAACTTATGGAAGAAATGTCTTTTAGTATTGTCAATAATAAAACTTAGAACAGCTGAAGGTTCAAATATGGAAAAATATTTTTGACATAACGAATAACTTCACTTTTGAAAACACGGTTCCAGCCAAGGCGTACGTTCCACTGTGCCACCCAATTAGCCGAATAACACTTTCCATTGACTACAAACAAAAAGTTTAAAACTCAAAATCACTGCAGTTTGCACACAAAAGTAATTGCTCAAAGTATCAAGCTCATTGTCCACTTGACGAAGCAGTAAAAACCACCAAAACCCAAAAACACTGTACCTGGTCATCAACATGAAGGCAGATTATCAAAGCGACCCAACACCAGGTTGGAAACTGCGTCAAAAGCCACCCAATGTTGGCAACAACTGTGGCCGAATCTTGATCAACGGAACGCAAATGATCTTCAATTAACGTCACCAAATGCTTCAATCGAACTACCACAGTTGAAGTGCTCATACCTAAAACCCGCAAAATGGACACAAAATTAACATTTAGTCAGTCTGATGTAACCATTGTGTGTGTGTGTGCACGTGCACGTATGTGTTGCAAAACATTTGATGTGTAAGCCTTAAAACAGAGGGAACCTTTATCACAACTTCCATACAAATGCTCTGATCTTTCCTACATGGGCATCTACTTGTGACAAAAAGCTTTGATGAAGCACAAAACTTAAAGGGTGGGCACAAATGCTTTAACACATTGCCACAGAAAATTTCTCCTCTTCTACAATCAATTCCTGAACAACAAATTAGCTTACAGTTCATTCAAATATATATTTGAAAAAATTTCATCAGTGCCATGAAACTCACCAAATGGATCGAGCATCAGAAGCTTAACCAGAGAACGATAGCGGAATGGAAAACAAGTAATGTGCAACTACACCAAAGACAAAAACCTTTCCACAGCAAATGAAGCAATAGTTTAATATGCCTAATATTCCTAAATTACACTAAACACATCAAAAATGATTCTGCACTAAATAAAATAACAATAAAAGTACACAGTACTCTTAAAACAAAACAGATACTGTATGTCGTTTTAAAATGCTTATTATACCATAAAATCCCACAAGAAACTGCTTATTTACAGATTTTGTGAAAGCATGTCATGAATTAGCATATAAAATAAAGCAAGGCTAGTTTTACTCAATGTCTAAACTAACAGACTTACTAAATTATTTTGAATTAAATAATTTCCAAAACATTTTCTTCATTTTGACAT
Organism: Metaphire vulgaris; assembly: GCA_018105865.1. Lineage (NCBI taxonomy): Eukaryota > Metazoa > Annelida > Clitellata > Crassiclitellata > Megascolecidae > Metaphire > Metaphire vulgaris. Next base: position 16,197,196 of record CM030837.1, read on the forward strand.
ATAATACAAAACATCATTTTTAAAGCCACATAAAGCAGGTAGCTAATTTGCTGACCTCAGTCTGTAATTTGCTCATTTCACACCAGATGGCTTTGGATAAAGAAGATACTATCCATGCCACAGCTGCATGCTTGTTAGATCCAACATAGACACAGCGAAGCATGGCAACAACAGCAGTATGTATATCCAAATGTTCCTGGCAAGCCTTTATCTAAAATGGACAAAAGCAATATTTAGTAATAGCTATCTAGAACTTGTACAAATTATATTTAGAACTAGATTAAAATACACTAATATACATGTATAACTAATCTTTAATAAAATATTGATGATATTACATAACTCCAAAGATTTTTATCTACACGTGATTTTAAAACATAATGGGAATACTCCATAGGGCTGGGGCTAACCTGTGCCGGGTCCACCGCATAATAAATATTCAGGCCTCCATGGACAGAGAATGTGGGGTCATAGTTGTAAACTTTATAAACAAACAAATGTATCCTTTGGATAGGCCCCCAATTTGTAGACTTTTTTGGTGCTTGACACCAGCCTTAATACTCAATTTGAAAACAAAAACTTCCTCCCGAAGCAAGTTGCACATTCAAGATATATGCCACTAAAAGCAAAAACACCAGCAAATATTACCAGCTTGTGCTTTGTAAATAAATAAAATTTATCCCATTACACTGTGTAGAAGTAACTTCTCATATCAATTGAAATTCTATAATCAAACTGACAAATACAATGGTAGAAACAATCACGTTCAAGTATTTCATATACCTCCAAAATCTTTCCCAAAATGCAAAACACTAGTCGATAATATAAATTTCAAAATTCCCAAAACTGAACTAATATTTGAATAAATAGTGACAAAAAATAAAAACCATATTTTGTGAATGCTGCTTAAGCTTTCTTTGTGACCCAATCACAGATGTTCTCGTGACATTTTGAATCAACTTTAAAACTTCTTCCTCCAGTAATGGAAGGTAGTTGGTCCACAAGATCACAAGACAACCATAAAACAAATTGCTGTTCTCACCTGGAATGACAGAACCTTATCAAAGGGGTCAAGTATAATGACATTCATACAGTTTCCGTGTTTTTCCGATCACCCATTTTCATGCAACGCAAACACGCCAAGTCACTGAATGAAGCCTCACTTTGGAAGTAACAATTCCTGTTCTTTATTCCTCCATTTTATTTAACTCTAAAAACTCATCAGGCCCTTAAAATCACACCATACCAAGCAACTGTAAGACTGGAAAAAGCCCATGAGCCTAAAAATTTAAGAGATAAGTCAACTTTACATGACTATATTTTATGGCAGTCATTTGGTCCCAATGATCAAAACCAGCATTCAAGCTGTCATCTGTGACAACTGTCAAGAATATTGATGCCATATATCAAATACAGTAGACATCATAATTCTGTTTAAAGAAGTAGTGTGATTTGTGAGACAGATGAGATTTAAATTAAATAAATAAACTACATATTATTAAATAAATTAATAAATTTATTTAAATTAACAAATTTAATAAATTATTATTAAATAAATAAACTACATATATGTATATGAACTACACACTCAAATATGAAGTTACTGACAATATTTTCATGCCAGTTTTACCTGACATTTGACAAGCGACATCCTTCACTAAAGACTCAACTTGTGAATCTGATCTTTTGCAGTAAATTAAATAGAGAAGAACTGCCTCCAACAATGACAGCAACTCTTCATTGTGTCTCAGGTGAAGACAAAGTCTTGCCAATGGGATCAAAGAATCTTCCCAATGTAAATTCTTCTCACAAGTGTCAAGAGCATCAGACTGTAGATTACCAGGCGAGAGCTTTGTGAGACGTATGTAAGCTTGATCTTTGATGAAGTCAGATAACTGGTATCAATGAAAAAAACAAAATATAATATAAGAAATACAAGTTAGCAAAACATTCATGGTGAAACAGAAAGTAATCTTACAATAAACTAAATGAAAATGCAATTCATTTGCAAGCGACAAGCTGCTATTATATATTGAAGAGGAATTTAGAAAGAACAAGAAGAAAGAACTACACCGGTTACTGACGGTACATAAATTTTTTGAATTAGTGCCTACTTGAGTAGAAACCCATTTCAACAAAGACAGATTTCCAAACACTGCTTCTGATTGAGCCAATGCTGTTTTCATGAATAGTCATGCTCAAATTTTTGGCAAATAAGGACTTAAGCGTAGATAAATCTTAACAATTAACATGCAATAAAACTTGCAATGTAAAATAACAAGGCAGAAAATACAAAGGTCATTCCATAAATAAGTTACAAAACGAAGCCATTTAGTTAGTTTTTATAATGAAACAAATCTAAAATATGCTTATTAAAGAAAATTTTATTTGGAACAACCTCGACAAAGTGTGAGAGTGATGACATCACAGTGACGTCATCAGTAGACACTGAATATGCAAAAAAGAATATTCCCCCTTCCCCACTGCACACACTGTACATATGCACAGTTGCACACTCCAAAATCCAACTCCCTCCCCCTCAGTGCATGCATACAATATGGATGGACCCTTAGGTATGACTGGCAGCAAAAAGGAATAGGCTTATTGGACTGTTAAAAGCAGTGTGTGTGTGTGTGTGCAAATGTGTGTGTGTGCACATGTGTGTGTGTGTGTGTGTGTGTGTGTGTGTGTGTGTGTGTGTGTGTGTGTGTACAAGTGTGTGTACAAGTGTGTTATTAATGCTCATAACATTCTTAAATGCAGTCATTAAAGAGTAAACTCAGGACATTATTACAACACCTCTTTAACATAAACACATTCAAAATCAACTTGAGTTGCTCCAATACAGTTGAGGAGTTTTCCAAATTCAAATGATTCCACACCTTGGCGCATGGACTTCGAGAGCAGAAACTACAAAATACTGTCATTGTCAAATTCACGCATTTGAAACAAATAAAACAGGCCTGTTCATGGCTTGAATTGAATTCCCTACCTTAACATCCCTTGTACAGACAGGCATATTTCTACCATCAGTGCACCATATTGTATAGTTAATAACAATAAGAAATATATTATGCTCAAAGTATTCAAGTCATGTGATATACAGGGCACACAGTCAACACAGGTTGGCTCCCAGATGTATGAGGGATGCAATCTTCCCATAAATAATCAGTAATCATGATTTTGGAAGAGCTGGCTTATGAATACCGGTAAGTAAATGGAAGAAAGGGAAATTAATACAATTTGTGAAAAAATTCTATGCTTCCCAAAAAATGAAATATCATATATGAAAAGCCAAATTAGGCAGTTCAAATGCAAGTCTAAAAAATGTCCTTCTAGTTCCAGCCATGCACTTAACCTGCATTATTCAACCCAATCATCATTTTATGATTCTAAGAAAAAGATTTTGAGCACCATAAAAATCAGATTCGGTTACGCTCATATATTTGGTACAGCTCTACCTGTAAATGTGCAACCAAGATATTATAATATAATAAAAAAATTAAAAACTTTCATTGAGCTTAGCTCAACTTTTTACCCTACCATTTACAGATGGGGTAGTTTTGTGCCCCAATTGAACTTTACAACCATTCCATAAAGTCGGTGATGATGACATAATCCATATTTTAGTGGCTTTTCCTAAGTTCCACAGCTCTACTTAGAGACAAAATATTACCAGGGCCACTGTTAAGTGCAAAGCACAAACTACTGGTGTTCTAGCACAGATTTTGGATATTCACTTGGTAGTATGTGACTAGGATTAAGTGCACTATGAAATGGCACTACAGAAGTCAATGACTGAATTGAGCATAAGAGTTTCACGTGTTTAATTAACTGCATGTGTCTAATTGGACCAGAAAAATATTTCAAAATCTGCTGGTTTAATTACTTCAAGATTGGAATACTTTTTGTATGCCAGTCATACTTAATCAGTAGAAAAGAAAAATGTTTGCAACTTTAGGGTTAAAACTATGAACAAATGAACATGGAACTAATACATGAGAAATCGAAACATCACTCACAAAACCCAATGACTTTGATTTCTCATTGTTTCTACCTCTGCTTACAAAATGAAGCAAGCAATGTACAAAACTCATAGTTATGTCACGATCGAGAAGAAGTACGCTTCCTTCAGTAAGTTTACTCAACAAAAGCAGGAGACGACCAGCAAACACATCGTCACAATCCACCTATCAGACGGACAAAATCGCAAAAAGAAAAAATTTGCAACAAGGCTCTAGAGCTTTAGATATTCTCCCTGACTCCCAGAATAACTACTACTATTTTTTTCCACTACAAATGTTCCTCTAAGACGACTGTTCCCTCACTAATCCTAGTGTTCCGGCACTTCTTAGTTGCCATGTAAGAAAATGCATCATACAAATGTTGCCATTACATCAGCATTAGAAATAACATTTTGTTAAAAAGAATTATACAGAATTTATGAAACCGGTTACCATTTGAAGCTGAGCAGCTACTTTTGCTAGATAGCATTTGAAATCTTGCAGATACTTTGACTGCTCTGCAGCTGCACTGAAATCTTCAAGACCCTCCCATTGCATCACCACTTGAATCCAGGAATTGGTCTCATCCAAAATTCCAGTTTCCATGAGGACGCTTTCAGTCTAATGCACAAATGCTAAGCATCCTTTCGGTATCTTCAGGAGAGAAAACTCACTGGCAATATAAGCATCACTAAAATGACAAACATTTACTGCTTGACGTAGGGCAAACCTTTGTTAGATATGTAATGTAATGTATACATATACACGTTTATCATAACCAAAAGCGCTATATAAGTTCACGAGTTATTCATAGAGACAGGTAGAGGATCAGCCGCAAGCCAGTTTCTCAGTGTGTGGCCCTATGCTTTGGAATTCATTACCGATATCACTTCGTAAAACTAACAACTTATCATCTTTTATATCTGGTCTTAAAACATACGTGTTTGACTTCCCCGGCTGTTTTGACTGATCTTCCGGATTGACCTAACTCTAATTCTATTTGGATTTGGTGCGCCATCGGCTGATGCCCTGGGCATTAGGATAGTGGCGCCATGGAAGTTTAATTGATTGATTGATTGAAGCCAGTAACGAAATATCGGACCTTCTGAATATACAATCTTCATAATATTGTGTGGTCATCGAACCAATAGGCGAAAAATACAATTTAAAATTAGTAATTTTACGCCTGAAATGTAAAAATATTTAGTTTGTTTCAAATTAAGCGCCTTCTTCATTATCGCCTATTCGCCTTCCATATTATGGGTTTATGACTACTGTCTTAAAGTATTCTATTGTATTGCTCGATACACGGTGTTCTTATAGCGCATAAGTCCCAAAAGAAAAAATCCGTCCTAAGCCCATAAGGTAAATGGAAAACAATATCGGCTAAACAGGCTGGAAAATAAACAGACAAATAAATAATATTACTAGGACTCAGAGAGAGGGAGGACTTGATAGAAACATACAAATAATGACTGGAAAAGTAGATGTGCTATACGATCGACTCTTAAAATTAGCGCATTATAGCAGCACAATAGGCCACAAATGCAAATTGTTTAAGCAGAGGGTGGGACCAAGAAAGCAAAATTTTAGTGTTAAAGCTGTATACAAATGGAAGTTTGACGAGGCGACAGTGATAGTAAAAACATTAAATTAATTCAAAGAGATTATCTGGGAAAGCTAGGTTATTGAAAGTAGAATTTTAAAAAAATTTACGTTACTAGTGGTTTTCACACAGACTAGCAGCCAATTTAACCACTTAAGAAGTTTAAAAACTTTAAATCTTATTATGTTCTCCTCGTCCTGTAAAAAAATCTCAGTGGCAATACCGTTGTTTATTCAGTATCAGTGGCAATACCGTTGTTTATTCAGTACTCAGTAGATCCTCAATTATCGCTGAAAGACGAACGTGCAAAATAAAGTTAATGAACACAGATCGCCGGAATATTTACTGAAATTCCAACGCGCTCTTTTTCTTACGCGCAGAGATGCCGGCGGTCGGAGCTCCCGTTGACAGCAACAACATCAAGAGTGTTAGTGCATCGAGTATTATTATGATCATCGGTGGTTTTCACACAGGCTTACTTAGCCTTCCAAACCGCTTTAAATCACATCATTATTCTATTATTATTATTTTATTATTATCAGGACTGGCTGTTAAATGTGCTACGTGCCGCGCCTTTGTTGTCGTTGCCTTGAATAACCCGTTATATGAAATGACATATGTTACAATAAGTAACAATATAGTAAGGAAGGCTCCGTGGCAGACAATTGCCCGTGTAACCGTGTTCAACGGTTTTTGATCGTTTTGTTCCCCCTATCCAATCAAGCATAGATATCTTTAGTCCCGTTTTAATCATGCATCTAGTATCAGTCGACGGTTGGTCCAGACTGAGAGTTCTAGTAAAAAAATCATGACCGTGCTAATGGGGCTTGAACCTCGCTCTGTCAGTCTATCGCTACCATTCTAGCGCCTAGCCCACTCTACCATCTTAGGCTCTTCCGCCCCTAAAAATAGACAAGATGGTGCAATAGAATGTCATAGTTCCAGGTAATTTTAAATGAACTGAAAATGAATACCGTATTTTGTACACCTTTAGTGAACTCTGTAAAGATCTATGTATGGGCTCATCCATATAGTACGTACTACGTACGCAAAAAGGCACATTTACAAAACACCCCCCGCTGCAGACACTGTACATGCACAAAATCTCCAAACTCCAACCCCTCCCCTCAGTGCTTACAATATGGATGGACCTATGGTAATTTGTCAATTGTAGCTGATCAGTTACACAAAGCTGGTGGTGTCTAGACTTGCACCTTTAACATCTTTTTAACTTACTGTATCTGCTAATGTTGCATTTCTTATATTCACTCTCAGAGTCGCAGTTTTGCAGCCATCTTTTTATGTGTGATTTAGTTAATGTTGTTTCTTAAGAATTATGTAATGATAAATTTAGGAAAATAAGAATTTGTAGAGCACCTAAGTATTATAGTTATTATTTTTGTTTGTTGACAGCTAAAAGATATTCTAATGACATACAATGAGATGACTTTGCTCTGTTTCACAAAATGCACGACAAACTTTAATTCATACAGATTGTCACCTAACGAGGTAAACTCAAAGCTTTCTACAGTATTATGTTTCATATATGAGCATTACATTCAATTGTTCCTAGATGTTGTATACAGAGTGGAGATGTAGTGGAAAGATATTACAGGTTCTAGCTGTGCAACCTGGTGTCCACTACCCAGAAGTTGCTTGGTCAGCAACCCTGTCATATTAAACTGACTTGCTAAAATGCCTGCACTGAGAAAATGGTAGATGCAAAAGTGCTTCTAACCAGTCAAGTTTTTCTTTTCTTCCTAATTGCTGTCAATCTAGAATTAACAGTACTGTATTCATCTAGCATAATGTAACAACGTTTTAGCAAAATCTATGCACGTTACATCAAATGCTTTTTCCTTCATCCACGTCATCATAAATCTCTTCCAGAAATTCTAATATGTTAGTTGACATGACAGTCCTTTTGTAGACCAGTTTGTGCACTCCCAGAGTGACAATTTTCTGGAGCTACTAACAGTACAAAGTTTGCTTTTTGTAATAAGTTTTGTTATAAGCTATTACTGTATCAGCATGCCTACCTTGAGCTGCATAACTTTACCCAGCTTTTTTCACCTGGTTTTCATTTTTAAATATTTTTAATGCATAAAATCGAAAAATCAAAAATAGTTCAATGTCAAAAATGTACTTGTAATTGCACTGCTTGAGGCCAAATGAATTTTTTATGCAATACTTGTACTTGTACTTGTATTTCGGAAAGTTAAAAATGTTTATATTGAATTTGTGATCTATTATCGTTTGGCGGTTTTAGGAAAGTTGTGTGTACTTGCTACATCTCTGCTACTAGCAGTACAAAGTTTGCTTTTTGTAATAAGTTTTGTTATAAGCTATTACCAGTGAGAGCACTGTGCAACCGACTCCTTTCAATTTAATACAAAGAAAAAAACTGATGCACAGTAATCACAGCATGATGGTCTGGTTGTACAAAGTCTTCATGCATCCTCAGAAATCCAGCAGACAGTTATTGCATCAACTAATGTGATTAAACAAGAACAGCTGAGTACAAAAAGCAAAAGATGCGTATAATAAAAAAGTTCTTCAGCAACAAGAGCAACCGTTGTCAAATGCCCTAAATTTTTCCAGTTAAACTAATAGTTATAACTTTTTTTAGTTAACAACACAGCAAACACAGCACCAGGCAAATACCTGGACCATGCGTGATTTAATTATGCTATTTCATTTGCGGTTTTATACAAAGCAATACTGGCACCTGTATATGCAAGAATGAAAAATGCTCTTCAGCAACACAAACCCATTGTCAAATGCCCTCCAAAATCATGATTGAATAATGCTTTTCTGCTTTATACAAAACAATACTGGACACAATAATTCCTAACTATTGGGAAAATAAAAATTACTTTTGAATGATTGTAAATATTGTATGCAGACAACAATGAAATGATTAATACATCAACAGCTTGAGAGACTGGTCTAAATAAGTAATATTCTACCAACATTTTCAGTTGACAAAATTATTGTCTTAAGATTTTATCTAACTTAATAACAAGAAGTCATTTATAATAAACCAATGGATTATAGGTAAACTGCTATGGCAGCACCTAATTTTATACCAATGGACAATATATATATATATATATATATAAGTATAACAAATAAAAACTGGTGAAATTTGGTATAAATATTTCAAGTAGTTGCTTTCTGTGGTTTTTACATAAAACATTAATCATTCAATCATTTACGCACTATTAAGCTAAATTAAAGACCAAGTGATATACAGACATGTAATGAACTGAACTGGAAGATTACTGAGTCCACTTCAATTCACAAACACAAACTACTTTTATAGCGCCATATTTAAATACAACAAATGTGCTGAAGACGTAATGAAATCGCAATAACGATCAGAATAGACCAGGATTCGTTCTATTGCCATTTGAACTCCTCTGAAGTGGACGTTGGCAGATTGGCTTCATCGTGCCGAGCTTCTCTCGCCATCTCCTGCTCTCCTTCCTTTTCCAATCGGTTGACTATATAGTTACTAGTATCAATGAACCTCTCGACGCAGTTGACGAGGCAGGACTCCGTGCGACGATCGAGTCTCGAACCGGGAGCTCCCTGCACGCACGACTCCCAACATTCTTCGGTCAGCGAGTGGACCAGCTGCTGAAAACGTTGCTTCTGTGTCTCCACTTCGATAAAACGCTGCATCTGTAAGTCCTCAAGCGCAGACATGATGAACAACTTGTACAATCCGAATATTTTATATGTTTTGCAATATTAACAAATAACTGTAATAACAGTTCGTCCTCGTGCAATCTCAACTCTTGAGTCAGTTCTTTGAACTTGGCACGGTGATTTATTTGCCACTGGAGAGTTTTGAAAACTAGTGTATTAAGTCGGTTCGGGCATGGAGGTATTATCCCAGGATATGGTATACGTCTTTTTAGCCCAGGCTGCGTGAAGCAGTAGCACGTAGGCTAAATATAGTACCTCCGTGGTTAACGGCCATCTTGGTAGACCTAAATCATGTGTTAGCGGCCATCTTGGTAGACCCAAACTGTGGCTGCCGTCCGAGAATTTCACAGCTAGTCGGCTTCACCGAAATGACGTAATGCCGTCTCCAGGGATAATACCTCCATGGGTTCGGGAACTTCCGTCGACAATTAAAGTCTACGGCTAAAACACTTAAACCCCTTTCGTTCTTGGTGTTTGAGTGAAATTGATGAATCTCCGAGTGGCTGAATAGTTTTGGTGACAGTGTGTATAAGGGGCAGTCCATTAATTTTGTCAACAATTTTAGGCAAGTTTTAACCCCTTCTCCTTGTCAACAACTGTCAAATTTTCTGTGACCCCACTTTTAAAATTATGTCAAAATTGTAACACACCCCTATCATGCAATTACCTTTTGTTCAATTTTGTTCTGACACATGCGTGGAAGGCAGCAGCACCCCGCTACTTAAAATGTAACAAATAGTAGCCTACTTGTTGTCAATTCAATAAGCAGTAGGAAATACAATCTACAAAAGCCTACGACCTAAATCGAATAAAAACAAAATACGGTGATGAAAGACTATGACTCTGGATTCAGATTCAGGCTTAAAACACATCTCTTTCTATTAGGGGCTGTCCATTAATTATGTCAACAATTTTTAGGCAATTTTTGACCCACCCCTGTCAACAACTGTCAACTTTTATTGACCCCCTATAATTACGTCAAAAACTTTTGCCCCCTCCCCAAGATCAATGACAGGCCCCAATAACAAGGTTAATATTTTGCGGTGATGACCATTTTCCCCCTTTTTTGCTCATAGTGTCAAAATGTGGTGATGACCTTTTAACCCTTTTTGCCATGCTTTTTCCATTATAATAAATAGTAGGCCTATTCCATGAAATTTCCTATTTTTGATTATTTGTAAAAAGTGAAATTGTTGACGTCAACTTCTCTTGGGGGTCGCCCATAAATTATGTAACGCGATTTGTCACATTTTGCCCCTCCCCCTACGTAACGCGACGTAACAAAACGTCAGACCCTCTAAAATATGACGCAACAACGGGCCGACCCCCTCATTTTCGTCTTCCGAAAAGTCTTGACAAGCAGAAAAGGTCATCCCTGTATTTTTCCTCTCCAAAATTCCTCTCCAAAATCCCTGACAAGCAAAAAAAGGTCAAAGGTCATCACTTAAATTTTTTACGTTACGTCACATTTACAGAACTCCCCCCCGTCGTCACACTTCGTAGCAAATGGCCGGACTCCCCTAACCGCGTTGCGTAATTTATGGACGACCCCTTGACCCCCTCCCTATGTCAACAACTGTCAAACTTTTTCAAACCCCTCTAAATTGTTGACGTAATTAATGGCAGCCCCTTAGCTTTGCCTCCAAAGGTCATTTCCTCCATAGCAATAACAAGCTGACCCGCCGCTTCATAGATATACTGACCTCTGCCCGGCCGACAAACCACCTTGTCTATAGCTATCTCAATAAAGTTTAAGCACATAAGAATAAGCAGCTACTGCTGTACTACTCTCCAGGGCGCTGCATAAGTTTACGAGATTTTACTTACTTACTTACATAGTCAGTCTTGCTCTTTCCTTCTGACTGATCTTTGGAATGATCTAGTCTTCTGCGGATGGGTTTGAAGTACCATCGAATCGGGTATTAAACCTGGTGCTATAGAAGTGCATTATTATTATTATTATTATTATTATTATTATTATTATTATTATTATTATTATTATTATTATTATTATTATTATTATTTGACTCTCTCTAAAAAGAGCTCAGCCTGTTAAGGATTAAAGTGGTGGGACAGGCAAGCGAGTGCTTACCGTGGAGGATCAATGCACCGACTAATTTTCTTTTTTTTATTTATTAAAGTTATTGTAAAAAACTAAAATTGACGTCAATTTATCTTGACCCTCCCATGTCAAAAATTGTCGAAATTATTTTTTTAAACCCTCCCTGTTTTGTTGACATAATTAGTGGACGGTCTCTTTGTTATTGTTTGTGAATTGGATGATTTTCCTGATCTGTAAAAGGATTAGATTTAACGACAAATAGCTTCTGTCAGAGTCCGTTCCTACTAGCTACTTTATAGAAACTTATTTGCCGAAGTTGTTTATGATCTAACGATTGAATTTTTACAATTTTCTAGACGTGTGGCGGCATATTTGCCTTATTGTCTAATAGTACGACTCTCCCATAGCTGAATATGTCGCCAGCTGAAACTCGGAAGCTTCTCTAGCATATAACGTCCAGTGCAGTCAGCTCAGCCGCAACTAACTAATAATTCCTGACTTTTATATCCAGACGACAGAATCACGTTAACCAATACTCATGATTCAATATGGCTGTCCAAGATTTAGGCCTAGTTCGGTAGTGTACCAGCAGTATGCTCCATAGTACTCTAGTGCTTTCTCAGTGGCCAGCCCCAAACCATGTAACTCATTGCCTCGGAATATTTTTTCTGCAGGGAGTTCTGTTTCAGGCCAAAATTACGTGAAAATACACGGAACGCTGTATTTCTTCGGCCCTGCTGTAAGATACCTTACAGGGTGCGATTTGTGACCTGGAGCAGTGGGGGGGGGGCATGTCGAGCTTGGGGGATGTAGTTGTTGGGAAATGTAGCAGTGGGGGGATGTAGTGGTGGGAGATGTAGCAGTAGGGGGATGCAGTTGGGCAGTGGGGGATTCCCCCCTTCCCCTACAAATCGCGCCCTGGTATCTTAGACAGTTATCTGACCACTTAATTCATTTAGCAGTCCATGGTATGGGCACCACATCACTGGCTGACAGACTTCACCCTAATTAGTTTTGTGGCGCTTTCTTAAAGCCAGGATGTTGTCCGTTCACTCCGCTGTTGCGCGAACCCAAAACAAGGCTACCGTTAGTTGATATAGTATGCCAAAATTTCCTGTGGGAATTTGAAATTTCCGGGTGGGGAAGACAATTCCCCCGGAAACGGCCTAGATTAAACCCTGCCATAAAGTAGGCATAAGTCATGCTGGAAAGTAGGAGCTCTTTGAGAAATAGTGACCGTCTGTGGCAGAGGAACGGAGTAAAAACAGTGACGTCACACTTTCCGAAGTTTCCGTACACAAAATAACCTGAAATATGAAGTGCTATTTCAAGGCCGCATTGGCGTCGCCAGAAATTTTGGGTTGGGACAAAAGGGGGCTGGCGTGTCAGATTCCTTACCCCAATCCCACACACACCCTCCACAAAAAACTTTCTCACCGGATTTGCGCGAACCTGCTAGGTGGTCTGGGAGCAGGTTGGGGCAGTTGCCCCCCATTTGCCTCCCCTGGCGACGCTAATGTTCAAGGAGGTCCGAGATTGTTGACGAAGTTTAAAGATGGTCCGAGATTTGTAACTACAATAACAGGTGCAACAATCAATAAATAGGTCGCAGGCATACATGTCAGAACAGGACAGGGCAGGGAGGGCAGGACAGGACAGGGAGGGCAGGACAGGACAGGGCAGGTCAAAACTTGGGTACGACGGACAAGAGCTAGAGAAATTCGTACCAATTCAGTTCACACCAGCGCTAAAGAAATCGACGAGATATTACCAGAGGAGGATCTAGGGACAGATGGGTAGGCCTTCAGATGTCCTGCCCCGGGCGCTGAGGTGGAGGGCGCCAAAATTGGGTTAAGGTAGGGCGGAACAGCTACGGGTGATGGCCTATTTTGCTTGTTAGGGTATTCGCGAAGTTGAATGAAGAATGAAGGGGGCGCCAAAATGGACAGAGCGGAGACTTTTTTGCTTCTTATGATTTTCGTCAAGTTGAGGGGGCGCCATCGGTATGTTTTGTTCCCGGACACCGGACACCCTAGCTCCGTCACTGAATATTACGCTATATTAATAGTAGTTATTGCAGTTTTGCGTTTTGAGTAGAGGCAGCTGCTTTGGTGAAGACGCGAGTAAGACAATAGTAATTATCAAAACCTTTAAAAGCAAAAAACCAAAAGTGAAATCATTTAGAAGCGGCAATTTTTATGGAATCCACAATCAGTTGGATGTTCTTTCCTGTGATCCAGACCTCTCAGTCAGAGGCGTAGCGTTCCAGTGGCTACTCTAGCTTTAGCCATGGGCGGCACACAAGATGGGGGCGGTAAATTTTGGAAGCGACCTTTTTTGTTTTTGCTTGTCGGGTTGTCGAGGAGTTTTGACGAAGGGGCGGCACAATTTAGAAGGTGCGGCAAATTTACAAATTTAGCGGCGACGCCCTTCTTTTTTTGCTTGTCGGGTGTAATAAGAGTGAAATTGGGGCGGCATTTTTTTGACAGGAGCTATAGGCGCACGAGTGCACGCTACGCCACTGCTCTCAGTGAAGGAAGGAATAGAGAAAGATATGAAAGAAGAGAGAGACAGAGTGAGAGAGAGAGCGCGAGAGAGTGAGGGAGAGAGAGATAGATAGACAGACAGAGAGATAAGATGACATGGAAGCAGTATCATCGAAAATAATATTAAAGCAATACATAAATTAATTATTAATGCATATGGAATTGGTTTATATAATCTATTAAACCATCTGACAATTGTGAATAGTAGTTGAGTTTTTACTTTTGTCTGATCTGCAAACAGAATCCACAACATTATTAAAACATTGGTACATTACGTGACACCAGATTACCTCAATCGGTAATTCTATGATGATTGTCGAGAATATTGCAGTAAAAATCGAAATAATTTATGACAGAGTAGATTCATTCATGCATTGCCTGCGGACATCAGTGTCACTTTCATGAAATTGTAAGTGCAATTAATTGGTAAAACACGAGCAAAGAACAGCTTAAACGGTAACTAAAAACGGTAAATTAAGCTCTGAAAATGCAATCAATAAGCGAAATCACGTGATGCCAATAATGTTAAAATGATTTCTACAGTCGCACGATTGTTTGAGCGATCAAATGATTAATTAGACTCTTGAAAAAAGTCTTCGTAACATATTCGTATTAAATATTAAATATTAAGTTTAGTCGGAGAATAAGGCCGGACAAGTCCCGAAAAGTCTTGGTCTTTGTCGAGTGTTTGGTCAGACTACTGAACAGTTTAAGCCTTCTTTCAAAGATGGCACAAGTGTACGGTGTACTTGAGCGATCTTAGATGGAAAACCACTCGTCTATGACGGCAATATGGAATTAATATATTAAACGTCTGGATTAACATCAACATCACAGGTGGTGCCACCGAAGTCGGGTATTGGAGAATGATTTTCTTGACCACTAAGATTGATAAATTCAAATTTAAGTTAAGCTGGCCAAGAGCATCGGCCTCACTCCAGCTATGTGCTTAGGTACAAGACAATCATGAAAAGATCCTAAACTGGGATAACTGCAGATTTTGTCGATCATCCATTCCACTGTTCATAAATACAGAATAAATGCATAAGATAACGAGAAAAGTCATGACAAGCTAACGAAATTCAACGTTAGTCGACTTACGGAAAATAATGCGATAGGTTTGTACAAACAGCGACAAATGGCAGGCAATACAGAACGTATACAATTCATAACAAAATCTTCGAGTAATGTAATTGTAAAAATCTCATATATCGTATTATTGTAAATGTCTTAAACGGTAAAGACATTGGCACTTAGAAACAACCTTACGAGAAGGTTCATTTACCAGAAGGGAGACCGACTTAATTAAATTTCAACATTCGTCAAACGATTATTTCGAATAATCTATTCATCAATGGAAATAAATCCAATATTTAATAGAATTTTTCTACGCCCAGTTAAAATCACTCTTGACAAAAAAATTATGACTTTTATTTCAACCGTAAGGTTTAATTAGGAACTTTTCAAATGTGGAAATTAATATTGTTTTGAATGGAACTATTTCAACACGCGATCGAAATTACAAAAAGACAAATTAAACAATCAATCAACAGCTAAGTCTCCATAGAAACGCGCCATAAGAGTTTCCATGGAAACGCGTCATAATAGTCTCCATAGAAGAGTCATAATACAGTCTGTAGTCATGAACGACGAAAATTCTCCTGGACACACTCAAAAAAACTCTTCGTATAATCCGAACAAACAGCGACAACAATAATTATTAACTCGAATCTCGATCTGGAACAAATAAATTCGTACAGAATTACAAATAGAACTTTGTTACAATTAAAAGTGTATACAAAATGCCAATGGCTTCACTGTAAGTCTTCGTAATCTTCAACTTCGAACATCAATTAGTCTCAGAGCTCATTGAAATATACCACCAGCTCGCTTACATATCCTAAGAACTAGAAGCAGTAGTCTACATTCAGCTTTAGTAGTAGAAGTATTATTATTATTATTATTATTAGTAGTAGTAGTAGTAGTAGTAGTAGTAGTAGTAGTAGTAGTAGTAGTAGTAGTAGTAGTAGCAGTAGTAGTAGTAGTAGTAGTAGTAGTAGTAGTAGTAGTAGTAGTAGTAGTAGTAGTAGTAGTAGTAGTAGTAGTAGTAGTAGTAGTAGTAGTAGTAGTAGTAGTAGTAGTAGTAAAAATAATAATATTAATAATAAGCATTAGGACACGTCACATACATACTGAAATGAAAATTCGACAACGGTTTATACGTCTTGCTATTTTTTTTTTGTACACAGCAGTAAAACTCAGATTTCAGCATTTTCTGTAATATTCTACACTTAACGCGTCCGAATCAGCCCAGTTACGCTCTAATACCAGGATGGATAATAATACATGGAAGGACGAACAAGCTGCAGAAATGTTTCAGAATATCGTCGACACAGTGAAATCGCAACGACCGAGTATAGAACATTAATAAGAGATGAGGAGGTTTCTTCTTAATTGTAACCTTCTAACAACATCAGCTCCTCAACTCATCGTCACGAAAATGAATGAATGAATGAATGAACGAATGACGTCAGAATCAGTTCAGTTTACGCGATAAATCGTCGTCGTCACCGAAACGTAGACGCAATTCGGATGACGTAATAAGATACGTCAGAGACCGAAATAAAATACGTCAGAGGCCGAAGCCACGGAGAAGAGTTAAGAAATAAGTTCAGCGGGATAACTTCTCCGCTATAACTACGCAACTTTCCCACTAAAATTGATCTAAATTAACGTCTATAACTCTAAATAGCTGTTGCACCACATACAGGTTTTCCCCGCGGAGAAAACCGGCGGACTTTTTCAATCAGTCAGCCGATCTTGTCTGCAGGCAAAAAAAGAGACCATGCCCCGTGGCGGTTCCACCATGTTGATGACTGGGGATGCATCCCTCCACCGGGGTTCCCGATGACCTTTTTTAGCTTGTCAACCTATTTTCCGGTGTTTAAAAATAGTAAAAAATACTGCAAATGACCTTTATCTTGCTTGTCGGCCTTTTTGGCAAGGTTTCTTAACATTTAGTGAGCAAAACACTACTAACAATGACCTTTTCATGTTTTTTTCTGGTTTTTCTTCTTCACTTTGCAAACCCCCACCAACTTCCAATAAATATTTTCACCCCTCCCCCACCAAGAATTCCTGGAACCGCCACTGACCATGCCTCCGACATCCGCTGGAGCTCTATGTCTTGAGTTTTAGAGTCCTGTGCATTCATCGTTTCTAAAGATGTTTCAAAGCCACTCCAGACTACCAGTGACATAGGGTCTACTGTATGATAAGCCCACACAGAGCTCGAATTGCTGGGGGGTTGGGGGGGAGGGGGGTTCAGCCCCCCTTTAAAATGGCAGACCCTCCCTAGAGAAATGCAAAAATGACAAAAGTGTAAATTCTTAAAACACCACGCTCGCCATGACCCCCCTTTCATTTTCTCACAATTCGAGCACTGAGTCCACACCATAGTCAGCATAGTCTGCAATCATTGCTCACGTATCCGGCATTGATCGAACTTGTCTGCAAGTTGTTCAAGCCATGTAGTAATTGTATTTGGAGTTTATCGTTACCTTCTCCTCTGCTCGTCGAACTGGACGAGCACGCAGCCGCTGCGTAGAGTAGACTATCTGAAAAGTAAAACTCGCTTTAAGAACGATGCGCGTTCTCTCAGACTTAGCCCGCAGGCATTTATCCACGACAGGCTGCAGGCGAAACCCGTAAGTTTGTAGCGCCTCTGTCGACTTACGCATTGGCCGTCATCCACGCCAAAATAATAGCATGCAAGGTATTTCCGGCGGAGAAGACCTGTATGTGGTTGTCGCAAGTTCGCAACAGCTTAAGAGAAAGCCTCGAATGCAATGTACCCTTCGAATACTGATAGAACACACCGTTCGCTATTAGGACTCACGTATATACAAAGCAAAAAGCTACATAGTGACTCTAGACAAGCCGGAAAGTATATATATATATATATATATATATATATATATATATATATATATATAAGTCTGAAACAACAACATCCTACTTGCACATCAGCAAAAATCTCATCGTTAAGGTCACACAGGCAGCAGACCAGTCTCTTTCTCTTGGTCCGCGTTCAGGATGATAGATATTGCTAACGATGTTACCAGTTGAGAAAAAGCACACACACACACAAACACTGGAGAGTGCAGTATAGTAACATTGTGTGAGCAGCAGCAGCAGCTGAGATCATACTGGCGCTTAAGAAGAAAAGAGCTCCAAGTCACGTGACAGCCTACGTCATCGTCATGGCGATCCGGTGCGATTCGGATTCGCAGTGGAGTCTGTAGTCGGCGACGGTGGAACACTTCGCCCGGCAGGCGGCGCATTCGTACAGCGTCTGGACCAGCTTCACCGGCGGCGAGGAGGAGGAGGAGGAGGGCCGCGGATCACCGTCGACGACGACGACGGGGAAGCACGCCGCCGTCCCCTGGTGCCCGGCGCAGGCCCCGTACCCGGGGAAGACGAGGCTGCAGCGCTTGCATATGTACCCGACGTCGACGCTCGTTTCGACGGCCGACCGGAAGTCGCGCTCGCCGACGACCGACCTCAGGTCGGACAGAGTGGTGCAGTCGTCCGTGTAGCTGATGACCGTGGCGGGACCTGGACCGGCGCCGGCGGAGGCCTCCTTGTTGGTGTCCGCCAGCTGGTCGTGAACGGACTGCAAGGCAGGCCGGGAGATCTGGAGAAGGCTTAACGGCAAACCGCACGCCGTCGGATCAGACATGCAGAAGCTGTCAATGCCACCTGTTTTGAAGCGATTATAACCAGTCTTAACACTGGCTTTATACTCCGTGCGAAGGTTGAAACTACGGCACTCAGAGACCGCTCATTTCAATAACTACTACACCACTCCACCCCCACCCCTCCAACAGCCGGGCCTCATTTGCCCTCCAAATATATAAACAATGGAGGAAATCTTTCTAGGCCTATACAACTGAAAGAATAACATTCCTATAGCAATTGTTCTTGTTTTAGAAAAAAAATTGAAATTGGCGGGGAGGCTCAGAATACACTGTTTTTGCCATAATTGCAACTAGCAAATATTTTCGCAAATTTGGCTAAAGGTTAGTCTTTCAGATACTTGCTTCTCCGTTTTAAAGTTTTGAATTTTTCCCATTCTTATTCTCCAGACGCACACTGCATCGAATTCTTTGCATGGGAGAGAATCTATAGATTATCATTAGACGGTCTCAAAACAAAATCTATCACTTGAAATGCAATATTCGTTATTCTCCACACAAAAACTGAGATACAAGCCTATATAATATATCAACAAATCCATATCGTAAGAGAATCAGTAAAAACCATTATACAGGGTGGCACAAAAAACCGGACTAGTCACATTTAGGTTTGCATTTAGTATAGTCCGGTTTTTTGCGCCACCCTGTATATGTCATTACTCAGTTAAGTATTCTCTATCTACCTGGTATCGATAGCTGGGAGGGCAGAAACTGCACATCCATGGGCGGATAGAAGCCTCCTAGACCTGGATACATAAGAGGTAACATTCCGGGAAGGCTGGAATAGAAGGATGGACCGTAGGGAGGTATTTTCTGCGGACGGGCGGCCACAGGTGAGACTTCCGGTGCCGACGAGGAACTGCTGACGAATGGAACGAAGTTCCCGTCACCTGGAAACTCTTAATCGAATTTAACAACCAAATGAAATCTTCCTTCACTCTATAGGCGCTTTAAAACCTTCTTTTTTTCAAAAATCATTTGGACTGTAAAGCGCTTTTGATTTTGAACTTTATTCATGTGTACGGCGCTATATAAATCGGCTTGTTTAATAATAATAATAATAATAATAATAATAATTATTATTATTATTATTATTATTATTATTATTATTATTATACGCGCTTTAAAACAGGTGCCCTCGTCACAATTGGTCGCAGCAGATAATACAAATTATACCGTTCCTACTAGATGTCTGCCTGTGTGCCCAGTGGCGGCTCCAGGATTTGGCAAGGGGGTGGGGAGGGGCGTTGGGGCGGTAACCAATTTCTAAGCGTGGGGCCAACCATTTGTTGCTAGGTATGTAGTAGTAAGTATAGGGTCCCAACAGGGGGACCACTAGGGGAGCAGGCATTCAATATGGGGGCACGGGCCCCCCGTGTTGAGCCGCCACTGAGTGTGCCCATCATTGGCATAGCCACGAGGGAGGGTCCTGGGGTTGGACCGTTGGACGGGCTGGGAAGGATCAGTAGTGGTATTTGCGCAAAAACAGTCGATAATTTTTGTTTGGGGGGTGGGGTGGGGTTGGGTTGGAAGGTACGGCGTAGTTGTAGGCCTACTACAGCTTTGGGCCACTCAGTAATACATCTTGATTAAGTTTTTTGAAATAAACATACACCAGAGATTAATATAATCATAATATTATTATTATTATTATTAGCCACCGCCTGGTTCTAGTAGTGCTCGAAATTTGTGAACCGGGGCTCTGTCCCAGACCCCCTAGAAGAACTAATGACTCTGAAGACATTTTTCAGTTGTGGGATTGGTAATATGTTGTCGATTGGTCTGGAAAATATGCACCCCAATTCTAAAGATTTTAACCTAATAACTGCACGTAATTTTTAGGGTGGGGGTGGATACCCCGTCCGGGAAGCTGACCACGCTACCTCAAACCCACATCTGCCTATCTGCTCGCTACCTATTTTCTCAGTTTATTTCTGTCTCGCCTTACAAAATATATTTTCCGTTTCACGCTTTCTTCTCTGTCCACCTTTCTAGCTACATTTTCCGAAACGATCTATGCTGTTTCCTTGCAACAGTTATATTTTTGGATTTCAAAATCCTTTCGTTTTTGTATTTTCCCACAAATTTAAGTGTGAAATCTACTCGAAGTTTAGCCGCCACAGAACACAGCCTCCGTGACGTCTGTCACCCTTAAAAAACGCAGTATAGCTGTTACCTGTCTTTGGATGGGTGACGTGACTCGGTTTAGACTTGCCAACCGTCACTCCTGGACACGGATTTCCTGACCTCCTGTCCGTCTTCGTGTTGAATGTAAATCCTGAACGACCAAATACGCGCATAGCCTTTAGAACGCCACATAAATCAGAATTTTCACGCCAAAAAAACCCACCACAGTAGATCTTCGTTATAACGTGCTTAGCGGGCCTGTAGAATTTAGTACGTTATATCCGTACATCTAGTACCGTCCAATACGGTAGCACAGCACAAGGGACCGTACGTTGCGGTACGTTATAACAGAGGGTGCGTTATAACGAGTTCGTTATAACGAAGTTCTACTGTGTTTTGCGGAGAACACTGTGAATACAAAGACATTTGGACAGAGTCGAAACGCGAAGATTTAAGAATTCCAATAAAACTGAACTTAAATATTCACCAGTAAGGTCTAACATCGACGCGGTTTCAGAAGGCATGCGCAATTTTGCGTTTGTGTTTTGCCAAAGCTAAAGGATTGAAATCCAAGAAAAATAATAATAATAATAATAATAATAATAATAATAATAATAATAATAATAATAATAATAATAATAATAATAACAATAGTAATAATAATAATCAACACCATAAGTAACGAATAATAATAATATAATAATAATAATAAATTAATAAAAATAATAAAAATAAAAAAATAAAAAAATAATAATAATAATAATAATAATAATAATAATAATAATAATAATAAACACCATAAGTAACGAATAATAATAATAAATTATTAATAACAATAATAACAATAACAACAACAACAACAATAACTTAGTGAAATAATCTTATAGTGGATATTGCCTAAGATATCTACGTCGAAGCGAGTTTACGAAGTATAATTATAAGAAAGAAATCTCAAGTTTCCTTCGTCCGAAAATCACAGATTCAATTGAAACGGCGTTTCCTTTTACGAGAGAGGAGCATCCGCAGAAGCCTTGTCGAAAATGCATCAAGTTGAACGCTCAAGTGTAGAAAGAGTAATTCAGCTGCAGTGGCGTAAACCAGGCGTCAACATTGGGTGGAGGATAAAAACGTTCATAAAGTCAGGTCAGATCCCCCATTTTCATCTCCAAAAAGTCTTGACGAGCAAAAAAAAGGTCATCCGCACTCCAGATTTTACTATAAGGCACAAAACATTGGGGGGATAATTGATACTCTGCCCCCTCTTAATAATTATTGGGGGGACTGTCCCCCGCCGTCCCCCCGTGTTTTACGCCCATGTTCAGCTGCAGTAAGAATAGGCAATACTAAATCTAGTCGCTTAATGACGCAGGGGCGGATCCAGGTATTCTGTATCGAGGGGGGTGTTTCGTGTCTCCCATTTCGCTGTCTGCCTTGCCTCATGCACCCGCTCACTCGATCGATCAATGTGGATGCATGTTAACATTTTTAAGCGGAAGAAAGACTACACTTATTTATTTGTAGGTCCAGGGCTTCAGAGGAGGTAAGGTGGGCCACTTGGACCGGGTCTATTCCTTAAAAGGGGCTTCGAAATAATAGGCCCAAGTAAATCATTTTAAAAAATTAAAATTTTCTTATATTCACAATAGGAAGTAGGTAGTCGAGGGACCCAACATTTCTTAATGGCCAGGGTCCCCTCTGATCCCTGACAGGGCCTGCGTTCCTTCTTAGCTTCTCGGATTTTCACCACGATGAGAAATTAGCAAACAAAAGTTTTGACGGGGTGGGGAAGGTGTCACTGTGCCCCCCCCCACCCCCCACCCCGCGCCCCGTTAGATCCGCCTATGCGAGCGATAACGTACCGTCATCCAAGTGCTTGTCACTGCCGCTGCCCGTCAGGAACGGAGCACTGGCATACGCGACGGAACGACATTCCCCGATGACGTCACCCGACGGAGCGGAAAGCGACGACGACGATGACGTAACCGGCTGGACGTGAGTCTTCTTCGTCGACGTCGATGTCGACGACGACGACTTCCTTCCGCCGCGCGCAGTTGCAGCTGCGTCGGCGGCGGCGGCGATGACGTCATTGGCCGGAAGCGGATCGTCCGAAGACGGGTCCGTCTGCGATCGGACGTATTTCTTGACGACGTCGATGTGCTGAGGACCGAACAGGTGGTCGCGCAGCGTGAACTGGGCGGAATACGTCACGTGACAGTAGGCGCACCTGTCGGGCACCTGTTGCTGCTGCTGCAGCGGCGGCGGCGGCGGCGGCGGCGGCGGCAGCTCCACCGCCTCGCCTCCGCCGGGACCGAATCCTTCGGCGGCCGCCGTGGAGCGGTTCTTCTTGTCCTTGGCGCGGGCGTTCTGGAACCAGACCTGAACGACCCTTTTGCGGAGCCCGATGGCGTGCCCGAGGGCGTCGCACTCGGCGATCGTCGGCGTCTTGTAGTCGGCGTAGATGGCCTTCATGACGCGGATCTGGACGCTCGACATGTGCGTCCGGTGACGCTTCCCCGGAAACGTCTGACCCTGACCTTGTTGGCCGTTGTTGTTGCTGTTGTTGTTGTGGCCTCCCTGGAGGACTGCAGCGGAAGCGGCGATGTCTTTGGACGAGGTGGGAGTCCTGCTGCTGTCGTCGTCGTCGTCGTCGTCTCCGTCACCGTTTCCGTCGACCCTCTTCCTCTTCCTCCTCTTCCGATCGTCGCTGTTCTCGACGGTCTCCGACTGGGATTCGGACTGAGAGTCTTCGCCGGGCCTGCCACCGACGCCGACGCCGCCGACGACGCCGCCGGTGCCTGCAGGACCGGTGCTCACGGCAGCATGTACGGCGGCGGCGGCGGCCTTCGTTGCTCCGCTTCCGACGGCGACGGCGGCGGAGGAAGTGACGACCGCCGAGATGGGATTACCGCCGTCGGACTTCGTCGACTTGCAGCTGGTCCGGAATGTGTTGCTGAGGTCCAACGGGGCGTCGACGCCTTCCCCACGGCTGCTACCGCCGCCGCCGCCGCCGCCAGCCCCTTCGCCGTTGGTCGACGACGATCCGCAGGATCTGTTGATCATCTCCCGCTGGCCGTCGGGTGGAGGCTGCAGCATGTCCGGATAATTTCTTGTCCTGCAAAGTTCCCTCTCGCCGGCAGACTCAAACGGATCAACTCCGCCGAACAGGACCCCGAATGGAGTGACAAGAGGAAGGAAGGGCGACGGTATGCCGTACGGATTGTTGATAAGCTGCGCCAGGTCAACAACGCCGCCCGGAGGATTGCCTACCTTGTAAGCGGACGATGATTTGTGTCTGTCGTGACCAAAGTCGCTGTCTTCAAGCGTTGGGTTGTTGTTGTTGTTGTTGTTGCTGTTGTTGTTGTTTCTGGTGTGTTGCTGTTGTTTCTCAGGTGTTTTTCCAGGTGCCTCGTAAGGAGGCTTGGAGATGTTGTCACCCGCAATTGGAAAGAACGACGGTTGTTGTGAGTGATGATGGTGGTGGGTGGCAAAGCTTGGCGGCGTCATCATCATCATCGTCGTCGTTGTCGTCGACGTCGTCGTCATCGTCTGAGGGTGGATTCTGTACTGACCCTTTCGTTCCCTGGCTCTGGTGTTCTGAAACCAGACCTGGACGACCCGTTTCTTTAGACCTACCTCCGCCGCGATGGCGCTCAGCTGTTTCCGGCTCGGGTTGCTGTCCGCCTTGTACTTGACGCTCAGGTATTCGAGCTGGTCGGGCAGGATCGTCGTTCGCATCCTTCGATCCCGGAGCGTCTCCTTGTCGTCGCCGTCGTCGACGACGACGAGAGACGCTCCCTGCTCCAGGACGGAACTCTCCGTCTGGGCGCATCCCGCCGTATCCGAGACGCCCGGATGCGAGGAGGTGGAGGAGGAGGAGCAGGCGGAGGAGGAGGCGGCCATTTCCTTCAGCGCTGTGAACGTGTCTCTTAGGCAAGTGTCTCTCCCACCACCACCACCAACACCACCGCCGCCGCCGCCAAAACAGTCCGCCTCCTCCACCGGTTTGGCCAGGGGGCCAAACCTCTGGCACCCTGTACTGTCACCCGCTGTTCTCTCGCCGGCCCTATCGACATGGCCTGCTCCTCCTCCTCCTGCCCCGCGTCCTCCCTCTGCGTCCGCCTGATGTCGCAGTAGACTCTCGTCGGAGCTGCTGTACTCGCTGACCGCCGGCGACATTTGCGGATACTGCTGCTGCTGCGGCTGATTCTTCTCCGCGTCGCCACGGCAACAGCAGGTCGCCCTCTGGTGCTTGATCAGCTCGTGGTAGCGCTCGAATACCGCCCCGCACGACTGGCAGCGGTACTTGAGGCTCGACAACATCGACGCTCCGTGCTGCTGCTGCTGCTGCGTCTGATCGACTTGCCTCGTTCCGGTTCCCGCGCAGGTGGTTGTCGCCGCCGCCGCCGAGGCGTTCTCGACCGGTGTCTGGTTCTCGTAGGTCTTTCGCGCTTTCTGACGCGCGTTCTGGAACCAGACGATTATGACCCTCGGACTCAGATCCAGAAGACGCGAGAGCAGCTCCAGTTCTTCGTCCTTCGGATAGGCGTTCACCTCGAAGTGCTCCTGCAGGATCTTTATCTGGCTGTCGGTGAAATGGGTTCTGTTGGCCCGCTTTCCGTGACCGCCCGAACGCGCCGACATTGGCGGCGGCGGTGGCGGAGGTAGGGTAACGGACGACAGTTGCGTCTGACCCGGTCCGAGAAAGCCCCCAACATCCG
This sequence comes from Metaphire vulgaris, assembly GCA_018105865.1. Lineage (NCBI taxonomy): Eukaryota > Metazoa > Annelida > Clitellata > Crassiclitellata > Megascolecidae > Metaphire > Metaphire vulgaris. The sequence continues at coordinate 16,222,730 of CM030837.1, forward strand.
TCAGGCCGCCGCCGCCGCCTCCGAAAGAAGAAGCGGGCAGGTAGAAACTGGAACCGACGCCACCTCCAAATCGAGACGCCGTACCTTGACCACCGCCCATCGAGAATACCGTCTGTGTCAGGACGGACAAAGGGGTGGAAGGAGGATCCGAGTGACGATGGAGAATCTCGTCGTAGGAGGAATCGGACGAGGAGGATTTTGAGCTCTGAGTTTCAGCGCAGTTTTCCTCCTGTTGTTTCATCTCACCGGCGGTCGTCGCATCGCACCGGATCGGTCGATGTCCGACGAGATCCGTCTCGACGTTCGGGACTTCGCCGCCGCCGCCGCCGAATCCGGCGTGTCCTTCGAGGACCGTAGTCGGCGGAATGCTGAAGTTGTACGGGGAATCTTTGCTTCGCTGGCGCTCCTTGAACAGGGTGTTGCGGAACCAGTGTTTGATGACCTTCGGCTGGAGTTTCGTCTGCTCCGCCATCTCGGCCACCTGTTCGTCGCTCGGGGAATTGCCGATGTCGAAGTGGGCCCTGAGGACGTTCAGCTGGTCGTCGCTTATGCGAGTGCGCGCCCGTTTCTGCTGCTGCTGCTGCTGAGGTATCGTCGCCAGGTGGTTGGGAATTGCGGCGGAAGTCGGCTGCTGCTGCTGTTGCTGGAGCGACCCGGATCCCCCCGATGGGAGCGGCGGAAGAGGTGGAAACGAATGTCGATCCGGCATTGCAAACTGCTGCTGCTGATGGTGGTGATGATGATGGTGTTGTTGTGACGGAAGAGCCATGAGACCCGGATCCAGAAGAGCGAGTCCTGGAAGCCCGTACATGTCGGAGTGATGAGGATGGTGATGGTGATGATGATGACTGAACGGGAGCATCATCGTCGGCAGCGTCGGCGGAAATAGGCTCATGCCGAACGGAAGTCCGAAGCCGAACATGTCAAACGGAAGCATCATGGACAGCTGTTGCTGCTGCTGCGACAGCAGCATACTACTACGCGTCACGTGACCACTACCGATGATGACGTCAGACGACGACGCGACGAGATTATCTCGACCGCTTCCGGCGGCGGCGTTCATCATCGCCAGTCCAAACGGATCGGCTTCGAAGCAGGCGGCGGCGGCTGTGGCGGCGGCGGCCGTGGACTGGAGAAACTCGGGAGAGGACGAAGTAGGAAGACGGACGTTGTAATACTTTTTGAACTCGGACGCAAACTCTTCGACCAGCTGGACGGGTACCGTCTCGCCGTGTACCTCCTCGCGGTGCGCCTTCAACACCCAGATGCTGGAGAACTCCCGTCGGCAGTGTTCGCAGACGCTCCTGCTGCCCAGCTCCGGCGGGGCCGGGACCACCTTCGACGAATTCCGCTCGTGGTCGGACAGATATTCTGCCGAGTTTCTTTCCGACGCCGAGATCTCATTTTCGAAGACGGTCGCCGCCGTCTTTTTGCGGCTCTGCTGTTGCTGCTGTTGTTGCTGGGCCAGTTCGTTGTACTGGACGACGCATTCGAATCCGATATTTTCGAGAAGCGTGCGATAATAGCTCGACTTAGCGGAACGTGGGCTTGAGTGTTGCAATCCACAGCCTGTCTGCTGGTGAACCATGAGATCGTTGTTGCAGTCGAACGTCGCCGTACATCTGCTGCAGACGATCGGCTCCAGCAAAGACGGTGGCGGGAACCCGCCGGTCACCGGGTGACTTGGCATCTGGACGATATTACCGTCTGCAGAATCGGTTGCCGTTTCGCTGGAAGGTGGAAGCAAGCTGGAAGAAGAGTGCGATACGGTGTTGCACACCGGATACGACTCGACTAGTGCTGACGGTCTGGAAAATTCGGTAATAAAAGTGCCAGTGTCGCCAAAAGTGTTTCCGACTCTGTGGCACCAAGAGCCCTTGTCCTCTGAAACTTCTCTTGTAGTGCTCGGCTTGAGTCGGACTCTCGTCTCTGTCTTGTCGGCAGACGCGGTGCATATCTCGGCTATCTCGAGTCTGTCATTGTTATCGTGGTCGCTAGCAGGCGTCGGTAAAAGGATTTGGTCTGCCCGGGTGTTGTTGAGATCGTTTTCAATTATTTCCATCCTATCGTCAGGCACGTATGCGTCAAATCTTTTCAAAATCCTACGCGTCAAAGAGTCATTCGATGATGGAAGATCTGTGGACGTAACTTGTGGTTTGTCCTTCAATGCTGAACCTTGGTCTTTTCCACCCAGCGGGATCGTTCTGCCATTGTACTGATGTTCTGGATTCTCGTTCACTATCATCAGTTTCGTGACGGTACAGGACTTGACGATTTCGCTGTCCAAAGGCGTTTCGCTGATCAACCGTTCACAGGTGTCCGTTCCGTTAAGGCCGTCGTCATCAGCAGGTGGTTCGGAGGAGGAGGAGGAGGACATGAACTGTTCCACCTTTCTCAGGTGAGACGCCGAACTGTAGTGAACGATCAAGACGCTCTTCTGAGCGAACGACTCGTGGCAGAGTTCACAGGTGAACGGCTGCTCATGGCGCACAAGGTGTTTGTCCGCCGCCGCCGCCGCAGAAGAAGAAGAAGGGAGAGAGTCCAGGTCATCGCCCTGCTGGTCACCGCGCCTGTGCGTCGGCATCTTGTTGTGGGCCGAGAGGTGACTCTGGCGGATGTACGCCATCTTGCAGCGATGACACTTGTACTTGAAGTTCGGATCAGAATAGTTCTTCGTTGCCCGTTCGTTGTCCGGGACCTGCTGCATCTCCAACTTCACCCGGCGCCTGAGCGCCTCTTCGTCGAAATCGTCGTCATCGGCGTTATTCGTATCGTTTTCGATTTCCTGTTTTTCTCCTCCTCCTTCTCCTTCTTCTTCTTCGTCTGCTTCGACGCCCGTTTTGACTGCCGCTCTGGCGGTTGTGTCGTTCTGAGTCGTCTCTTCGTCTATTCGAGCAGCTCGTCCATTTTCGGAACGGATGATATTGGTGTCGTCGCCCGTAAGAGGAAACGTCGTGCATGGTTCTGCTACAGTGTTATTCCCAGGAGTAGTTTCTCTCCCACTTCCCTTCATTCCGGATACGTTGATCAGAGCCTGGATCGCTTTCTTCAGGCCGTCGGTCATGACGCAGCAGGACTCTCCGGAATGCTCCGTCTCCAGATGACTCCTCGTTTCCGCGAGCGATTCGAACGTAAGAAGACATTCGGAACACCTCGACGCAGCGGAGACAAGATGGCCGACCTGATGGATTCCAAGGTCGTTCTTCTGTCGGAAACTCAGACCGCAGTGCTGACACGCGTACCGGTACCGGTCCCCGTCGTCGTCGTCGCCGCTTCCGACGGCGAGCACGTACCCGCCGACGTGCGCCTGTCGGTGATGGGCCTGAACCTTGACGGCCGTCGAGAAAACCTCGTCGCAGCTCGGATACCAGCACGGGTAGGTGGGACCGGCCTTTGTCTGCTTCAGTTCCAGGTGACCGAGCTCCGTCTGGTGGGCGTAGAGAGAGTCGACCGTCTGAAAACCGGTTCCACACGTCTGGCACTGGAAGCTCCTATCCGGAGTACAGTCGAGCAGCACTCGACCGGAGCTAGTCGCTACAAAGAGTATAATCGCGTCCAGCTTGTATATAAAGCGAACGCGTAGGCCTATAAGCCTATATACTAACCTGCTGCTTATCAGATAACGGTCGATCCATGCAGTAACGTGCCAATAGCGGTGGACGCCCGGAGCCAAGTTTAATTCGCATGCCCCCGCCACCTCGGGTGTTAAGTGTGCTAACGAGTTAAAAAAAAGGTCGCCGAAACCATTATTTGGATGCCCTTATTTGGTTTGGATGCCCTTATTTGGTGTGGATGTCAAATCGATAATTTGCAAGGGTTTGCATGCTAAAAAAAGTGTTGACGAGCAAAAAAGGTCGACGAAACAATTTGGATGCCCCTATCTGATGGATTCTTGGGACCACCGCCCCACCGCCCCCTCTTTGCACGCTACTGGGTCGATCCATAGACTAGAACAGGGGTGACGAACCTTTTTTGGGTTCTGTACCAATATTTTCAATTTAAAAACTAGACAAAGCGCTGCGTGACAAGTCAACCTCGCAGTGACGCAATTATTTCAAGGTTATCGGACCAAGACATGCTTAAAATTTATGGTGCACCATGCGTCCCTATGAAAAAAGTAGTAATTTAAAAATTAGATTGAATAAGGAAGGCTTTCTTCCATGTTAGTATAAATGGGTAATTGGGTATTTGACTGATTTCGCAAGATGAGTACTTTCTTTTTTCTCATAATCATGCATGGGTGCCCACAGAAATTTTTCCATGAGGGGGCAAAACATAATGGTCATGGCTATGCCACATAAATTTTTCCAAGAGGGGGCAAAACACATTTTAACACAATGGTCACGCGGTTAATATTTTAGCAAGGTTTTCACATTTCAATGTGAAATATTGGCATTTTCATTTTCCAGGAGAGGGCAAGTGCCCCTCTTGCCCCAATGTGCGGGCGCCCATGCATGTGAAACATGGCACAACATGATTCGTGACGCTTGCGTTTCAAAATGTAGCCACTCGTGCATGTCCGGCGCCATAGAAGCCGTCTAAATTTTCCCGAAGTGCAGGATCTAGTCAATTGATTGCTATACAACGAGAGAAATTAGAGAAACCTGAGGAGACTTTGACGTTTCACAATCTGACTGCTTGATGTGGATGCAAATCAGTGACTTAGCGACAGGCTCTCACCGTGGCGGCTCTAGGATTTGACAAGTGGGGGGGCGTTGGGGTGGCAACTTCTAAGCATGGGGACCAACCATTTATTGATAGGTATGTAGTATAGTAAGTATAGGGTCACGATCACAAAAGGGGGCCACTGGGGGAACAGGCATTCAATAGAGAGGTCACGGGTCCCCCCGGGCCCCCATGTGGAGCCGCCACTGGGTTCTTAATCTCACTGACCGTCCTTGACGAATTGGAGACCCCGGATTTCCAGTTGTCCCAATCTCCGGCTTTCGTCCTCTTCTTCTTCATCATATTCTTCGTCGTCGTCATCGTCATCGTCATCACCATCGGCCTCCATCTTAATAGCGGGTCTCTTATAGGATGCATCCGCTTCATCGACGAACGGCTGGGTTGAGGCGATCCGCCGACGATCAGGGAGGCGGTCTTTGGCGACCGAAGACCCGGCAGCCGCTGGCGCCGGCGATGCCTTCGAGGCGGCGAGGGGCTGGGCCGCCCTGGTCCCGCCGTTCTGATCGACCAGTCGAAGAAGGAAGTTGAGCACCTGAGGTTTAACGCTGTGCGTCTAACAATCAACAAAACCGACGGACAGCGATCGCTTAGACCAGTGCCATTTTTTAAAAAATTTGGGGGCTCTATGCATTTTTAAAAATTTATCATGAACCCTTTTGCTTATTTTGCTTTTGAAGGAGAAAAGTAATAAAAATCATAAAATCAAAAAATAAGGCGGCGATGACATTTTTTACAAGTTTTTTTAACCACCCGCGGGGCCCCTCCGTATATCGCGGGGCCCTAGGCACATGCCTATACCTCAAAACGATCCTGGCTTATAGACTCAACGACCGTCGTGAAGTCTTTTTAAAATGATGATTGAAACTACTGTGGGAAATTAAAATTGGACCGCAGGGAAAAAAACAACGCAAAACACTTTGTCATTAACGCCATTATAGCTAAGGATACTCAAACCGCGGCCCGCGGCCCGCGGCCCGCGGCCCGCGGCCCGCGGTCCACAGTCCGAACCGCAAGGCTGGTTCTTGTGGACCGCCTCAGCTCTTTGAACATGCGCGTTATGTACTTGTACAGTACCGTTCTATAGGTTAATTCAGCCTTTAGTCACTCAGTAATAAATCGTAATTAAAGTCTCCGAAATATGCACCATGCAGAGCTCACCTTCTTTTTCTAATATTGTTCGGGTTTTCTGCGAATGAGGCTCCGCCCCAGACCCCACTAAGAGAATCAATGACCCTGAAAACATTTTTCAGGGTGAGGGGGCAATATCCTGTCATAAAGTCTAAAATTTGTTATTTGCCTGTTAGTTTTCTCGTTTTTATCTGTTGCCTTGGTGCACTTTTAACAGCCTATTTTTTACTCGATTAAGAGGACCCGTAGCTATACTCGTAGCAATAATAAAACTTCTCTTATAACTAGTCGACCCTCACGAACGATGGAAGACGGAATGTGGACCAGCTTCAAAATAGTTTGGGTACACCTGCCATATAGTATATACTGTATTTATGTACGTATACATGCCTATACTGTATATATATATACGCGTGTGTGTATATGCAAGTAAGTAAATATCTATGTATGTATATATGTATGTATGTATGTATACGTAGCAGTATACGTAGTATATGTATGTAGGCCTATGTTCACTATGAATACGGTATATGTACTATGTATGTATGTATTCATGTACTGCATGTATGCATGTATGTATGTATGTATGTATACATCTATAAATGTATAAATGTATACATGCATATATGTACAGTATATAGGTATTTATATATGGATTCCTTCGGTTCTAAATGTAACGTTCTAGACCATATTTTCCTTTCTTCGACCCGACCGCAACATTAATCTTTGTTTTATTTTGCGTGAAAATCCAATTTCAATGGATTACAATTAGGAGAAACAGGTGTTGAAAGGAAAACAAATGGCTTCTAGTTTTCCAATTCCAAATACAAATTACAATACTAAAATTGCCTTTGTGGCTTATTTCCATATAAATTATTGGGCTGGATTTGCGATGTCCTTTGGTACTTTTAGGCAGTTGTTTGGAGAATTTAAACCAATTTCTGTCAGAAATTTTCTATTTAGGAATGTAGGCAGGGTTTAATCTAGGCCGTTTCCGGGGGGAAAGTGCCTTTTCCCCCCGGAAATGTCAAATTCCCTCCCCGGAAATTTTGGCATACTACATCAACTAACAGCAGCCTCCTAGCTGACTTCCCCCGGCTCTGTCAGTTTTCCCCGGAGTCAAGAGCCTAGATTAAACACTGAATTTAGGCTACTTTTATCTATGACACTCTTTAGGTCACTGATTTAAAATGTGCTAATTATGTTTAATTATTTTAGAGTTAGAATTAAAATTTAATTTTCATTCTTTCAAGCATTCAAATTCGTTCGTTCATTTATTCCTTCATTCATCTAATCATTCATATTCGATTATTCATGTAGTTATTCTTTCATTTGTTTATGTTATCCGTTTCTTTATGGTGATTTCTTTACATCACTCATCCCTTACAGACCTTCCAGATTGCGCCATTATCACAGTCGACGTCGTCGTCGTTGTGAACGATGATTATAACAACGACGACGATGACCACGCAACATCATCAAGTCAGTCGTTATCATGGCGAATGGCACAATACAGAACTGCCCCGTAATTATAGGGCACAATGGCGGTTGTAAAGGAGACGACGACGACAACGACGACGACGACAGCAGTCGCTCTCTCTCTCTCTCTCTCTCTCTCTCTCTCTCCCTCTCTCTCTCTGCGATCATCATTATCAATGTCGTTAGTAATTACAACAGATGGTCAGACGGACGACGGGGTTAAAATAGGACTAAACGTTATGGATACGACCGTTCTCACCTCTATTATTCAGCCGCCAAAGTAAAATTACGCGACGGATAATTGATACGCGCCGGGGACGCCGTGCAATAATCCCCTTCTCGGGTCGCCCCTAATAAAGACAAGTTGCACGCGGATGAATACGAAATGGCCGGACGGGCGTCTCGGAGGTACGATGCTTCAACACGTCGTTGTCGACACCCCCGGGAAGGGGGGTTGACGACGGCGGGGCGGGGTGAGGGGCTGGCGCGACGAAGGTAAAGAGAGTCGAACAGATTGGGGTCTGACCTGGACCAGGTGATTCTCCAGAGCGACAAGACCCACGACGCTTTCGAGACAAAGGCGGCAGGTTAAGGACGCTGATGCTGCTGATGCTGATGATGATGGTGGTGATGATGATGATGGTGGTGGTGGTGGTGGTGACGACGCAGATGGAACGGGTTTCGCGGCAGGATGTCTGTTCTGCTGGACGTCGTTGTCTTCGTCCGGGAATTCGAGGTCGGCGTCGGCAGCAGCGGGTGAAGTGAACGCTCCGTTTCTGGTCGTGCTTTCCTAAAGAGAAGTATAGAACCGCATGCAGTCGGGCGATTAACCCCTTAACCGGCCACTTGTTTGTAACGTAATGCAAAATGGACGAGCGTTACTCGGGGCACCCAGTTAAGGGGTTAAAGTTAAAGCGAGACGATTAATAATGTCTCACGTGACCATGCCTTCGATACACGGAGATCGTAGAAATACTAGTGCAGGCTCAGCAGTGGCGGCTCCATGATTAGAAGTTGCCACCCCAACGCCCCCGCCCCCACTTGCCAAATCCTGGGGCCGCCACTGAGGTTCAGCCAAGTCGATTTCCAAGTCGACCAAATGTTTACTTTTTCTTGCAGAATTTTATTGCAATATTACATATTTGTGATTGTGAACTTCTATAGCGTCGTGTTAGTGATGCCAGGAATTCCCAAATGGGGAGGTCATGACCGTTCCCAACCCCAACTTTGAAAAATCCTGACAAGCAAAAAATAATAAAAGGTCGTCACCCATCAATTTGTTTGATTGAGTTAGTTTACCATATAGCTACCTAAGCGCGTGCAGCTATATTTATATTTCTTCGCTTCTTTTTTGTCTTTTTTGCTACTTTAAACCCGAATTTGGCGCCCCTCCACCCACAGAATAATAATACGCAATAAAACAAATTTTTGATTTGGTCGGGCAATCAAGGGTGGTTTAACCCCCATACCCCTCCCCTTGGCTACGCCACTGGTAATCTTCCATTGTTAAGTCCAATATGTCAGCTCGATTTTCCGATCCAGGTTATATGATTATTATTAGTTATTAATATTAAAATAAATAAACTTTTAAAATTATATCTCAAATATCTAGTATGGCAACTAATAATTATCGGCACTTTGGGCCCCCAATGGAATGTAAAATTCACACTCCGTCTTCTTCAGGTCAGTCTTGCCATCTGAGGGCTCTATAGAAGTTTTCATATAACAGCGGTCGTTATACTTCGGCGATGACGCCTCAATGCTTTATCAACTGGCTCCACCTGTCGAATGCATTGTCAAATAATCGTCGCTTTAAAATTTTAAAAACTTTCGCGACTGAATTTTCAGAAGATCGCAACCGTGTCCAAAGAAAATTCGGCAAACGTTTTGCATTGAAGGTTGTATTTTGGTTAATAGATTCGAATCGAGCAACATTCGAATTTATAGAAATAGGGGCCTATTTAAATATCTACAATAGCCGTTTTTAGCAAACTATAAACAGTAAATGATATTCGCTTGAGGACTTCTGTATTATTATTATTATTATTATTATTATTATTATTATTATTATTATTATTATTATTATTTTGAAAATGGGCGTTGGGGTGGGTGCAAATGTTTGACAGCTGAGTTGTTGACAGGGGAGGGGTCAAGAGAAGTTGACGTCAACAATTTCATTTTTTTACAAATTATAAAAAATAGGAAAGTTCATGGAATACTATTTATTACAATGGAAAAAACCTGAAAAGCAAAAAAACAAGGTCATCATCATCATCATCACATTATGACACTTGATGAACAAAAGAAAGAGAAAATGGTCATCGCCGCAAAAATAATAACCTTCTAAACTTTTTAGGGAGACCCGTCACTGATCTTAGTTGGGGGGTGTCAAAAGTTTTTGAAATACTTATAGGGGTCACTGAAAGTTGACAGTTGTTGACAAAGGGGAGGGGTAAAAATTGCCCAAAAATTGTTGACATAATTAATGGACAGCCCCACCTGAAAAATTGTGATCTTATGAAAAAAGTTAAATTACAAAAAGGTAATCTATAGTACTAAGTTAAAATATGAATTTATATAAGAATTCGATGAACTTCTTATAGCGCTAAATAATTTAGGCTTATAAATAGTGCAATGGATCTTGACAGTCTTGTACAGTAGGCCTACTTTTTGCTTCCTTCCTCACATAACCCAGTTTTTCGCCCTTAGAAAATTTTCTGTGGATGCCCATGTTATTATTATTATTATTATTATTATTATTATTATTATTATTATTATTATTATTATTATTATTATTATTATTATTATTATTATTATTATTAGTAGTAGTAGTAGTAGTAGTAGTAGTAGTAGTAGTAGTAGTAGTAGTGGTAGTGTAGTGGTGGTGGTAGTGGTAGTGGTGGTGGTAGTGGCAGTGGTAGTGGTAGTGGTGGTAGTAGTAGTAGTAGTAGCAGTGGTAGTAGTGGTAGTAGTAGTAGTAGTAGTGGCCTAGTAGTAGTAGTAGTATTTGTTGTTGTTGTAGCAACAGAACTCCGCTCTCAGTGAATTCCCTGAATTTATCTCACTGTCAAACTCGGATATTTTCTTTTAAGATCCATACATTTCGCTGTCGTCGTCGTCGTCATCATTGTCAGCAACAGCAATAGCAACGACAAAGGTCGTCATCGTAGGTCGTTGTTATCATATTCGTTTTCATCGTCGTCAAAAGTATATAGCTCAAGATAGAATTGCATAGAATATCACCGACGCACGCACACACACACACACACTCAAAGGAAAATTGGGGCGTGGAGGTGAGGTGAGGTGGGAAGGCATATAACACTGACATGGCATATATATGTGTGTGTGTGTGTGTGTGTGTGTGTGTGTGTGTGTGTGTGTGTGTGTGTGTGTGTGTGTGTGTGTGTGTGTGTGTGTGTGTGTGTGTGTGTGTGTGTGTGTGTGAGGGTAATTTGAGAACCACATTGGCTTCCATGCATAGAGCTCATATACAGGCAAAACTTCGGTTCGAGACATGCAATTATAACCGCCTTGGCGAATCACCGCAAGAAGAAACTGATTATTTCCTTTTATTACCGACCACTTTAAACAGCACGAACGCAGTTAAACGTGTACAGAGGCTACGGACGTCCTGAACGCCTCACCTCACCGCGTCCTTCCGAACGCAAAACCAAATTATCCTATGGCATGCTGCCGTCTAATGCCTTGGAAACCAAACTGCCGATCAACATACATCAGAACAGCACACCGCTTGCGTCATATCGACGTTCTCAGATGCCTCTGCACATGGCGGCCCGGTCGGTCGGTCGGTCGGTCGGACTTACGCCCCTCGCCCCCACCCACCGCCGGCCCCCGCTCTTTTTGATTTCTTTCAACCGACCCACCCCCACCCCACACCCACCCCACATCCACCCGCTCTGAAAGCGGCTTGCCCGCGCGCCATCGTCGTCATCGACGAAGCCGTATGCAACATCTGATAATTAGAAAGAGAATTTTTCGATTTGGTCTCGATCCGCCCTCGGTCGAAAGGACCTCGGCCCCCGGTGCCCGACGACGACGACGATGACGCGCCGGAGAGAGAGAGAGAGAGAGAGAGAGAGAGAGAGAGAGAGAGAGAGACGCAGGGGAGCCGCTTATCCGACTAATTTAAAAGCCCTCGACGACCGACCGCTGAAATAATGGGCATGCCCGAAGGATCGCTTAAGAAGAAAATACGACAGCGAAGACCGAAGGCACGATACAGAATTCACTGTATTAGATGGCGATGGCGATGGTGATTGTGATAATAAAGATGGTGGTGGTGATGATGATGGCGATGATGAAGATGATGATGTGGATGGTGATGATGCTGATGATGATGATGGTGGTGGTGGCGATGATGATGATGGTGATGATGATGACGATGGTGATGATGATGATGATGATGATGATGATGATGATGATGATGATGATGATGTGGATGGTGATGATGATGATGATGATGGTGGTGATGGTGGTGGTGATGGTGATGATGATGACGATGATGATGATGATGATGATGATGATGATGATGATGATGATGATGATGATGATGATGATGGTGGTGGTGGTGGTGGTGGTGATGTGGATGATGTGGATGATGTGGATGATGATGATGATGCGTCGTCGTTTTCATTGTCGTCATCATGATGATCATTCGCAGGAACAAACGCAACATCGTCGTAACTTCTTCTAACCACAAGATGGCCATAAACAACGCAGGCCTAGAAAATCCAGTAGACGTCGTCGTCGGCGTCGTCGTCGGCGGCGGCGGCGGCGGCGGACGACAGGGGGCGCAGCAGCAGATGTACTCCGGCCTCGCAAGGAAGGCGTCAACGGCGCCGCCGCCGCCGCCGCCCAGTTGTTCTGTCTCTCGGCATCGTCTCGGTAGTGACCGTCGACCTCGCCTCGATTAACCGCCGCACAAAACGCCTGCTTACTTTTTTCACCACCCACACCTCGACTGAAAATTCTCCCGTGCGCTGTTCCGCTTCAGCTGATCTTTTCAGCCGTCTACCGATGATCAGTCGACAGCAGTCCCTCCCCTCTGCCCAGTCACGTGGTTTGTTTCCCGTCAACTGCATGCATCCATCTGCATCTGCGCTAATTCGTTGATACCATCAGATATTCTATCCTTACGTTCGTCCACGATATCCATCCATTCGTCGCTGGTCCATCTATCATTCGGTTAGCTCGTCATTTCTGCCCCTTCAATTTTCTCATATACGCTTTCTTTTTCAGTCAGTCAGTCAGTCAGTCAGTCAGTCAGTCAGTCAGTCAGTCTGTCTGTCTGTCTGTCTATCTGTCTGTCAGTCTGCCTGTCTGTCTCACTTTTAGTTTCGTTTTCCCTGTTTTTCGTTTTTCTCGTCGGTCTCTTTGTGTCTTTGTACATTTTATTCTTTGTCTGCCTAATTTCTCGAAAGCTCTGAAGAAACACAGAGACAAACAAATCTCGCGCAGTTCTCGTGCGTTTCTTAAGACGTCAATTAGCAGGAACGACAGGGACACAGAGACACAGACAGACATAGCCATACAGACAGACATAGACGGACACAGGCACAGCCGAACAGACACACAGACAGATGAGTGATGTTCAAGAGTGAGGATGTTCTGGATCTTGTCGTCCGTCTGCGCGGCCTGAAGCCGCATCACCATTGACGCATCGCGAAGAGGCGGAGATGAATACAATGAATGTTTATTAACGATCTATGACTTAGTCAGCGAAAACACCTGCCCGCCAGTCTCTGCGCACCTGGTCGCCGCCGCCGTCGCCGTCGCCGGAGACGCTAATTAAGCCCCGTCTTAAGGAACGATTAAGTAATTATTTCTTCAAATTAGACGAATCGGAGCAAAAAACGCAGATTCAGAGGTCGTTCTAGGCGTTCGGAAATGATTTAGGAACCCCGGCACATGTGGGTGGGGTGGGGGTGGAATGGTGGTGGTTGTGGGGGAGGGTTGTTAGAGAAGGATGGAGAGTTACGAGGGGGATCTGGTTCCCTCATTCGCTTTCAGGATTTAGAACGGCAATGTAGGTGTTTTAAATGTTTTGAATGGAAATAAACTGACGTAATGCGTTAGATGTTGAATATTTTTCAAATAATAAAAGATATATCGATTAAAAAATTTTGTACAGTTTGGATAATTAACCTAAGGACATCACTGCAGGGAGTTCGTCTTATCTATCGTGTCGTCTTGGTGTCTTGAAAGGCAGATTTTAAATCAAAGAGAAATGATTCGACACAGCCCTCTTAAATAGGCCAGAGTAATAATAATAATAATAATAATAATAATAATAATAATAATAATAATAATAATAATAATAATAATAATAATAATAATAATAATAGTAGTAGTAGTAGTAGTAGTAGTAGTAGTAGTAGTAGTAGTAGTAGTAGTAGTAGTAGTAGTAGTAGTAGTAGTAGTAGTATGTGATTTAAAGTGGTTCAGGAGTCTAAGTTAGCCTGTGTGGTTTTCACAGGTTTAACTCTACATTTAATAGCCTAACCTAGTTTTCCCAGGTAATTTTTCAAATCCGTTTATTCTTCATCGATTGTGATTATTATTCAAACGATTGAAGCATTTCCTGCTACTTGTCTGATCAAATACCAACTATTCCCGCCATTTTCGAGTCTGTTCATCTATTAAGACGTCAGCAGGCACGGACGGACGGACGGACGTACGCACACGATAACACATCCCAAGGTAAAGTGAAAAATGGTCCAAACGCTCGCTGGAATATTCCGTCCCATGGAAATCGAATCAGTCAGAAACTGAACAGAAACAATTATTTGCCTTTCTATATATATATATATAAATATATATATATATATAATATTTATAATATAATTATATAATAATTTCTATATATATAATATTATATATATATACGGCTTCAGATCAGTCAGGCCACCACGCGGCGCTATATTAATAAATTATAATTATTCTTTCTTTTAACTTCGCGTCGAATTAGCCAGGTGCCTTTGGTTTCCATTACCTCGTAATTTTCTTTATCGACGCTCTGCAGAGATTAGAAATTAATTTTAAACATAATTCAACCAATTCGCTTAATTCTGCTGGAAGCGAGCTATAGCGTCGGGCAGAATCTCTCGCATCTGCACGCCAAATCGAATACAGAAGGAGAAAACCTGCATGCGCAGTACGTATGGATTTTTCGTATCATCGGGTACGAATTATTACCGTAGAAATTAGTTTCCGAAAAACAGTTGGAAACCGGCGACGGGTATAGGCCTATATAGGTAGCCACCTTCTAACGAGTATCGCTTCAATCAGCTCGGGCTTACGGCGAGAGAAAACTGATTAGCGGCTAATTAAGAACAGAACGAAAACGAACTGACTAGTAGTGAGACCGGGTGTCAAGGGGTGGCGAGGGGTGGAGGGAGGTGATGGTTGCGATGGAAGCGAAGATATCTTTTCCAATTTTCCGTATGTAGGCTTCCAGTCACCGGCACCGCGCGCGACGGTCATCCAGGTTCTGATGCGATTAAGACATCAAAGACTGGTCTTAACTATAGGCGCTGAAATTCATCAGATTACACCGAAATGGCTTAATTCCGTTCAATCTAATACAAACGCCTTAAAATTATTTGTTTATATCGCCTATAGTCATCAGCACCGTTGACGTAACCCGTGCAATTCGAAATGGTGTAGCGGAGCCACAGAGGGGCCCCACGCGCCCAAGCGTGAAAATAGCTCAACTTCTTAAAACTTGGTACGTTGTACTATGTACAACGTACCAAGTACTACGTACTATGTACTATGTACGTAGGTCCTAATAGGCACGTTGTACTATGCTTGTCATGACTTTTCAAAAACGTTGCAGGGGCCCCTCGTAAAAAGTTGCAGGGGCCCCAAAAGTCACGCGCTGCGCCCGCTCCGCCCCCCACCCCCACCCCCACCCCGATTCGCGGACATAGACCGGTCGTGAGATTTGCGCAAAACGGTTGAGTAGTTTAGGGGCAACTTAGATAATATTATGAGATTGAGGAGAATGCACCACAGTTAAAGCATCTAAATCTGAGGAACCTTTTCTTGCAAGTCAAGACTTTTTATACGAAAATATTGACCCCCCACTATTGTGGAATCCTGGCTACGCCACAGCTGGTAATTCGTATAATGTTCAGGTTTCGTATTCAACGTTTTGTCATTAAACGTCGTTTCTGGTGGCGACCAGCGGTCCATGCACGGGGTGAAGGCGGAGGTGGGCGGGGGGGAGAACTGCGAATCAGAGGAATATTAAAAATCGCTCAATCAGGAAAAGTCTCCTTAATTGCGTCCCACAGGGTGGAAAGTGGGTCCATTACTCACTATTTTCCCTTCTGCGAATTCGATTCGACGAAAGAGGGGAAATGCACCTTAGCCATACACACACACACACACACACACACACACACACACACACACACACACACACATACATATATACATATATATATATATAGCATATATATATATGTGTGTGTGTGTGTGTGTGTATGCGATAGCAAGCCTAATTAAGGTTTATCTGAGTCATGCTAATGCTAAGAAATTGCACTTAATAATTGCGATACAATTACATGCGAATCAATCATAGTTTGACGTCTTGATTACGACTGAAAGCGCCTAATTAAATTGATTTTTGCTTATTACGACTACCGGTATAGCTGAGTTAGATGGTGAAAGTTTCCATCTGAGGGAGGGAGGGAGGCAAAGAAATTGGAAACAACAGTGAAACACTGACATATCGAAAGCCTGCGCATATTATTATGACCTCCGTAGGGAGGTCATAATAATATGCGCAGGCTTTTAAAAACAAAAATGTCGATTTTTGTGTATAGGCCTACAGTTTGTCCTGTTCTTATAAATGGAAAATTTGCGGCAGCGTAGGGAAATTTTTTGGCTGGTCAGAAAACTATACACTGGTTATTTCATGTCAGACCGTCAAGTTTGGGAGGATCGGGAAGTTCCCCCTCCCATGGGCGCCCACATAAATTTTTCCAGGAGGGCAAAACACAACGGTCACAGTTACGCCAAATAAATTTTTACAAGAGGAGCAACACACATTTTAACACAATGGCCACGATTAATATTTTAGCAAGGTGTTCAAATTTCACTGAGAATTCAGAATTGACAGATATTGGTATTTGCATTTTCCGGGGGGCAAGTGCCCCCTCTTGCCCTAATGTGCGGGCGCCCATGGTTCCCCTCATCTGTTCATTTCAGTAGGATTCTGCGGAGAATTATCTGTTTAGATCTTGTTCAATGACAAGGAATCTCTTAGTTTTCTGGATCAATGACGTAGTTTATTCAATATACCTATACACTGAAAATGATTATATATATATATATATATATATATATATATATATAATGTATATATAATATATAAAATCGATGTTTCTATATGTTTCTGCGCTAATAATGGAACTTGGAGCCGGGGCGCTTTTTACCCACTGAGCCTTATTGGAAAATAATTCCTGGTGTTTCGTGGAATCTTGTGATTCCTCTTTGAAGATTACCGCGGACGTGGGCACGACATCGTAGTATTGCGCCCGATGGCGTGAATCGTGGATATGGCCCCAATTAGGGTACGAGTGACAGTTATTCATTCTTCAAGTTGCTCTCTGACGCCACGGTTTAGTGTCCAGTCGTCTATAGGCCCTGTGTAGAACAGCGCTGATTCTGGGC